>JAUBOD010000032.1:1439388-1491200 GCA_032353885.1 Nothura maculosa | reverse complement strand
CTTTTCAGTGGTGGCCACCAATAGGACTAGAGGAAACGGCCACAAACTGAAGCACCAGAAGTTCCACAGGAACTTAAGGAAACATTTCTTGACAGAGCCCCAGCACAGGCTGCCCAGAGAGGCTGTGGAGTCTCCTTCTCTAGAGATCTTCCAAACTCACCCGGATGCCACCCTGTGCCTCATGCTCTAGATGGCTGGTGCCAGGGTGCCGCGTGCAGAGGGTTTGGACTAGATGACCTCTGGAGGTCCCTTCAATCTTAAGCATTTTATGATTCTATTGCACAAGACAGAAAAGAGTATCAAAATTGTAAATAAAACATACAAGAACTTGAACTACAACTACGTAAACTACCTAAATGTCTATTAATGATCATTCATGGGAAGGAGAGTGAGAGCGAATATCAGATTTGTTATCATTAAAAACAAACACTACATCAACAACAACAACAAAACAGGAAAAAATAGGAAATAAAGACAACCCAAGAAAATGTTTTTAGTTATCCAAAAGACAAGAAAACTTTCCTTTAAAAACTACCTATTGAATGGAAAATAGACTAATGAGTTGATAGGAAATATCCATTACAGCCATTCCTACTAGAGTAGGTAAAAGATGTAATTCCCCCTCACTCACACACATACACTCCACTAGAAAACATAATATCCATGCAGTAGAAAAAAAATATCTGGGCAAATGCTGCAGCTTGGATTTTATCTTGTGCTACATATGTGCCATATACATAGTAGAATCTACAGGAGTATCAGGAGTTACCTTTTACCATTCTTCATCTCTACTTTATTATAAATCAAAGACATTGGTTTTGAAATAGACTATTAAAAAATAAGGATAATTTCATATGCTATATGTATTCTAATTCGTTTAGTGAAATTCTGAAGATTTTTTTTCAACTTTTGAGGATCATGGATCAAATTTCATCAATGAGGAAAGTCAACTTTACCAGCAGAAGCTGAAACTTCTTGAACAATCCATTAATATTAATAAATAATTTCACTAAAGAATTATTAATAACTAAGACAAATGCAAAGATATAATGAATCCAGCACTACCAAAGAAGAGATGTTACACACACACACACACACACACACACACACACACACACACACACACACAGACAGGTTTAGGTAAAGAACAAATCAAAACAAAAACATCAACTGAAGCAACTATTAAACCACAAATTCATAATTAAATTTTTTTATGGGGAATTAGAAAAATCACTAGACAAAAACTGATTATATCTTCCATATTAAGAAGGCAAGCTTTTTAAATATACATTTTACAAAAGAGTTGGACCAAAAATTCTCTCATATCCTGGTGTTGGAAAACAATTACTCAAAAAGTAAGTGAATAAATAAGTATTCTAAGTGTCGTAGCTAATGTCTTTCATCCAAAAACAAAAAACAATGTGTGCTTAAAAGAGTAGTATTACTTAATACGAGTGATGAGACAGGTACTGACACAAATAAAATAATAGTTTGTGTGTTATAAATACTTAAATACTTGTTCAGAAAAACACTTCATGAATGTAGCTGCTGTCATCTAAACAGGTAAAGCAGATTCAACAATGTGATACCCAAAGAAGCTTTTCCAGAACAAATCTGTCATTGCAGCCCATATGCTAGCCCGGTAAGAAAACCCACAAGCCATTCCATCTTTCCCCTAGTGCAGCTCAGAGTCTTACAGATAAGCCTAAATCTCCCCACTAGTGAAGACAGTGGACAGTCATTTCATGATAAATAAATAAATAGATAAATAAATAAGATCCATCCATGCCTTTAAGAATTTCTTTCCAAGGTAGCTCAGTAGAAGATTGAGATAAACTTAAAGAACTGGGAATTGTAGATAAGGTAGAGCAAGGGTAAAAAGCAATATCAAAATGTAACAAATATATTCTTCTGAGGGACAACTCCACATACATATAAAGCAAGAAATCTCAGAGTAAGTATTGCTTGGATTACTGAATATCACTATTAACCTTGGAACAACATCTTTTACTGTTCCTGACCTTGAACCCAATCAATATTTGTTTGACAAATAGCATCTATTTATATAATTTTGAAAAGACAGGCTTAACAGCAGTGCCAAGATTGCTAGCTCTATAATTCACATTTGTTGCTATTTAAAGGAGAGATATCCAATATCTTGGCTGATGGCAGAAATTAATTCTGCCTCTGATGACAATGTCTTTATTAATTTGTTTCTCTAGATGCTGTGCTTCTTCAGGTTAAAACTGTATTCTGACTTACTTCACAAAGGCAAGAATGTTAAGTACACATAAATGTAAAACATCTGTAAAGCTCGTTTCTAAACTCATTGGGAATTCAACTCTCATATTTCACTGACAGAACCAGGAAGAAACTCCTCCTCCATGCACCATAGCACTGCCTAATTTGCTAGGTGCCTCATAGTAAGCTATTTTTGTTTTCTATCTGTATCACCTTACCTGATATTTTAGATCTAGGAAAGATGATTATCCTGGCATGAGACTGGCAAGTGTGACTGCTATAACTAATGAAGACCATAATAAATGCACCACTCCATTGTTCTAGATTTTGTAGCAACAAGAAGAGACATAGAGCAAACTCTTTGAAGTACAGCATACTTTCCCATTTGAAATCCATGCTTCTGTGTGGCCATTAAAGTGGTATTTCCCACTACTGAAAAGAAACTGGCCTTAAATCCTTAACAAGGCTTATTTGTCTCTTTTGTACATTTTCTTTCTCTGAGTCTCAAACCATTGCAACCTCCTAGCAAAGGCAAGACAAACTGGAAGATGGCCAAGATTTGCCAGAGGAGAGTGGGAATATCCCAGCTGTACCTTGTTTTCTTCTAATGCCAGACCACTTTTCACACTCCTGCCTGACTTGTATCTTGGATGATATACTTCTGTCAGAGTAACAAAAACCTACTTCAGGAGAACATCTAGTAGGTACCTTCTCTGGAGGAAGTGAGAGCTCTCCATATGCTACCAGAGGTCACGGATGCTGAAAATGATGTTCCAAAATAGAAAACAAACAAACAAACATCCTTCTATTCTCACAACTTCCACATACAATGTATATTGTCTGCAGAAACATTTTATTTTTTATTTCATAAAAAGATTGGGACACAAATTATTACAACAAAAGTAAAATAACAACAGATGCCTTCAAAAAGAAAGGCAAGAAAGCTTTCCTCCTGTTTTAATCTCCTGTTAATCATGGACTTTATTGGACTGTCAAAATGATATTGGAGACTGTAAGCAACAGCACTAGTAAAAAGTTGCCAAAAAAATTCATTTTAGTTTTCTGCTTTAAGATGCTTTTGCCATTGATTTGAGATGACCGTTGTAAAAATTATTACAAAAAACCATCACCTTCAGCTAGAAAATGATCGTGCAGTTAGAAAAAAAGCTCAAATGAATCAAGACATTCACCTTTAAGATGTTTTCATAGCAAAAGTTGGTACTTGATACAAAACAAACCTTGGCATTTGACAATGACATTTCTGAACAGTTAAAAGCTTAACATCAGAAGAAACACTTCTTGGGAGGAAAAGACAAACAAATAAAAAACAAACAATAACAAAACAACACACCACAAAACACAGTATTTGTCTACTTACTTGCAATTGGAACTTGAATCAAGGTTATTGGAAGTTAAAACTATTAGAGTACTTAGATTTAACCATTCTTCAGAGAAATCCACTCATTTGAAACTGGTACTCATGGGAAGTAAACAGTGTGTTTGAGAAACACTAGTTCCTGAAACAGGGGTAAGTCAAAATACAGTGAAAGAAATCAAAAGCAAAAAAATATGCAGCTGAAAATTTCAGTCTACAAGCAGTGCCATATGGAGCTGCACATGCTAGGGCAATAGTACATGCCAAGATGCAGATAAGAACTGGAAGCATCAGCAACATGTGTACAGCATAGGCAGAGATATTAATTGAGTGACTAGTCATTACCTTAAAAAGAGCCAAGGGGAGGAAGTGTCCAGTATTTATGAATTTTATGCTGAATACAAGTTTCCAGATAAGTTTACTGAAGTCATACATATAGCTAAAATTCAAGGCTTAAAATGTCTAGCCATATTTCTCTCCAAGATCCCTAAGACATATCTCTCAACGTCTAGCCATATCTCTCCTCAAGAGAAACACAAGGCTAACAAAGGCTAAAAGAGCTTATCTACACTCATATAGAGTGGAAAATATGACCTATCACCCTGCCCAAGTATGTACAGAAGTAAGCATCAAATGAGTATATAATAAAGATATAACTTTCACTTTCCACAAGTAAAGAAAAAACACATTTTTGGAAAGGTTGGTGTGTTAACACAGTGCTACCAGAAGGCTCTCAAGAGATAGAGAGAAACTCTCCACACTGAACTACACTGAACCCGATGCTGGGAGGATGCCATTTCCTCCAAACACTGCTTTAGCTGCACTGCACAGAATGCTTATACAGGATACATGCAGGTTGTGATGCTACCTACACAACAAGGGTGAAATACACCTTGGTAAAGACAGAATGGCTTGTTGTACATAAATTATGAAAGCTACTGCTAAATCACTTCCAGAAAGTTAATATGATTATTCAAATAGGCAGTTAGATCAGCATATTTCCTGCTTCCATTAGCAACTCGCAGGAGAAGCTTTCAGCACCAAAAGCAATTTTTAAGCCACCAAGATAGTGCAAGCATACTGTTTTTATATAAAACATCTGCCAAAGCTTTCTAGGAATTAAAATATGCATATATCAAGCAAGTGTTGAGAGAAAGGAGCAAGAATCAGTGCATTTGTCCAAGTATAGACCAAACAGATCAAAACTCCCTATGATGGTAGTGCAAGACTTACCTTGACTCAAGGAAGTCTTACTTTTACAATGGCTGGAAGGAATATTATTAATATATCCTCTTCCCTAAGACAGACTTAATGAAAGATTCATGAGTTCAGAAACTTAGACAGAAGTTTCTGAATCTCTCACTAAGTGGAATGAAAATGCTGAGACCCCTTCAACTGCTGAGCAGTTCATTGGGCAATTAGAAGGAAAGTGCAGGTTAGGCATGCCACATAATCTGGAGAAAGGCCCTACAGTAGGTACATTCTGTCTGGGGCAAGGTTAACAGCCAAAATATGTCTGTTTAATAGAAAATATCCAGAGAAGGTTGAAACATTTGTGATGTGGTCATCAAGAATCCAGAAGTTAATGCTCATCCCCTTTTCCTTAAAGGGGATTTTTTATTGCCTAAAAACAGAGGCAAAAATCCCCATACCAAAAAGGTTTTAAAGTGTTTCCATAATAATAAATTGAAAGGTATCTGAAAAGAGATCTCCCTTGCCATCATTTCTCCATAGGGCATGCTTGTGTTGCAGGCTTGCTTTCACTGATTTATGTTACTACAAACACTGCAAAATGAAGTTTAGGAAAATTATCTCTTGCCACTTCCTCTGGATTTGACTGAGGTCCTGTTCCCTGAGCAATCCCTTCCTGCTGCATGCCTTCCAGGTACTGACTCAGATCAACAATCTTTCAAAGTGTCCTCCAAAGTAGTAAGCAACAACAAGGGTGGGCAACAACAACAGCAAACAGTGTTGTCTAATCATTTTTGACAGTGTTGTTCTAGAAAACTGTGGTCTATAGAAGGACAAGTAGGACCTACCGTAATTTTTTCTTTCTTCTTTTGCCATGCCACAATTATTAGCCCATCAAAACTGATCTAAATCAAAGCCTACACACTTAAATGTAGTTATCTAGCTAGCATCTTCACAGTACTGGTCCTTTTTTTTTTCTCCTCCTAAAATTTTTGTTATATTTCGTTTCCAAAAAAAAAAAAAAAAAGCTAAAGAGGCTTCCACATTTTTTGAGTTTGGCCACTGAGCTTAATTTTCAATAAGTCAGAAATAGTCTTTGATTTTTTTCCTTTTCTTTCTCTGAGATGTACATACCTTGTTTCAAGAGATGAACAAATCCAAAAAAATGAAGAAATATTTCCTGTAAAGGTGCAGCAGGTGAAGCTGTAAAGGTGAAGCAGGAAATTTATTTTTCAAGCTGCTTTCTACTTGCTACCAAAACACACCTGAATCTTGTCAAAGGCAACACACTCATCCAAACTAGCTAATAGCCTATCAGGCAAGACACTTACTAAGGATGTGAAAAACAGGCTAGTGTCTCATCTCCCTTTCAATTATTTCCACTCATAATTCTTCAACTAACAGTTTTGAAGCATGTATCCCTAGCCTCAAATACAAAGGGTGACTGCCCTGTAGCGAACTCAGCACAGTGGCTGGAGAGTCACTGCTTAAGCCACACATGTGCTGGGCTATTCTGCTCAAAAGGCAGAGTTTGCTGAAATCAGGGACTGTGCAGCTGCAAACAGATTGTTTTATTAAGGCTCGTTCCTCCTTTCCCAGGCATCTGCATGAACTTTGCCAATTACTTCAACAGGAGAAAGAATAACACCTTCGTAAATAAACCGGGAGAGAAAATCAATTCTGTTCTAAGCTGAATCCATAGGCCCTTTGTATTTATATGGCCCTCTTTGGAGAAGCTGCAACAAAGCTGCTGAGAGTTTGAAATCTCAGTGAACAAGTCCCTCTAGGCTCATAAGAAAAGCTCTCATATTCACTGCCGCTCACTCGTTAGTCTCAGGATAAAAAGAAAGGGGAAAAAAGGAAAAAAAGACGGAAAAAAAAAAGGGGCAGACCACAATGCCTCCAATGGTTATCTATTTATATTTGGAAATTTGATCATTTTATTTGACCATAAGATCATTCAGGAGAAAAGTTTGCAAGCTCAAGAAACAGAAGTTTTTTTCCTAGTAAGCAAGGAAAAATATTTCTATTTCCACCTATTCATGTGTCTTCTTCAGATTTATTTTAATTAAGCTCTTTCTATGCTCACAAGTCTGAAGAGAAAGGGGAGGTGGTTCTCCCTCCCTTTTTTTTTTTTTTTTGTAATAGGAATAGCATTTGCTTTCCAGGCAGGTTTTCTCAAATGTGCCCAGCTTTGCTCTTTACTTAAGGAAAAAAAAAAAAAAAGGTTTTAAAGACATGCATGCAGGATGGCTCAACAAAGACTTGAGACTTTTCTGTTTCAACATAATTCCTACTGTGCTCCAATTTGGCATTTTTTTCAGACAAAACCTTAGTTGCTATTTTTGTCCAGCCAAAGATGTCTAGATAAGGGAACACACTTTGAAACTTGATACTGGATTCATGCTCGTCATTGAGGATATAAGGAGGGGGCGAGGTGGAGGGTGTCATCTCACCTTCACTTTGTTGTTATAGAGACTGTCACAGCACCCACTGAAATTTTCTTTATACATATTTTTAAATTCCAGGGCAAGATCTTGTTTCACTCTTCAACTTAATGTCACACTCTGTGCTTCTAAATTTATTTTTAAGCTTATGTTGTTCAAAGGGCACTTTCAGTGATATGGAATGAAAGCTAAATAGCTGTTGCCCTGTAAAGTGATACATTCCCTAAAACAGTTTCCAGTGGGTATTATAAAGCTTCAGCAAGCAAGCTATCAAGGGGCATAACTAGGTAATGCATCAACAAAGATACATAAAAACAATAGGCAGCTGGGCTACTATTAAGAAATGAAGCACAGGTCTTTGATAGTATACGCTGAGAGGTAGAGGAGGAAAAAATCAATTTGGTTAAATAAAAAGAACACCATCCTCTGCATCTACATGGGAAACAAGTACAACCATTGAAAGCAAAACAAAACTTTCTATTTGCACAACAACATTTTTTCCTCCCTCTTGGCTGCACCCATAAGTGCAAGGCACACTTAAATACACTTTAAACAGAAATTTTCAGATATGGTTCCACTTTCACGGATACTATAATGATTTTGGGGTTCGGGCACCTCTGCAAGAGGTGGTATGAACTCTAAATCTATGTTGATATCCACATGGGGGCACAGTTGTACTTGCATGAAGTCCCATTGAACCAAATGGTACAATAGCCCTCCCTCAAACTGTAAAAACAACAGCAGGGCGTTTACTGTCGCCTTGCTAGAGAATTCGGCAGCAATCTTGGTCTTATTTTATAATTTCTGAGCAAGTTCTTAGTCTCACTGTAAACAAGCTTTGCTTTTCCTCTGAGCTACTCATGTATCAACAGTATTGCGGAATATAGCATAAAAAGCATAAATTGTGAGACTAGATAGTTCATTTTTTAAAAATTTATTTTAAGAAACATCAGTGATATTAGAAGTGAAGCTCACCAGTGGCCAATGGAGATTTTTTTTTTTGCTGTGACTTACAGTCTATGATATGAATGACATCAGTGGATTTATAATCACTGAATATATATATTACATATATATTTGGCTTAATAATCATATAACTGTAATATCAGTTTGATTTGAAATCTGGAACTGAGTCTGAAATTTGTGC
Source organism: Nothura maculosa (assembly GCA_032353885.1). NCBI lineage: Eukaryota > Metazoa > Chordata > Aves > Tinamiformes > Tinamidae > Nothura > Nothura maculosa. Next base: position 1,482,799 of record JAUBOD010000032.1, on the reverse strand, counting down.
AACTATTTTGTGCTCAGAGCAGTAAATTCATGAATTCATGTCTGAGTACTCCAGTACTAAAAAAAAAAAAAAAAAGAAACTGGAAAGAATTATAACCATGCAGATTCAGTACCTAGCTCTATAAATAATTTCTCTGTCCTGATGTATTTCACATTCAAGTCAAGCAAAAGAAAAAATGAGACAGAAAGCAAACAGAGATGCAGAGAGGAAAAGCTAAGTATTTTACAGAAAGAATAAGTGACTAAGAACATAAATAATTAGTATTTACACAGAGATTCTCATGGGCTGATTTTGTCCTGGCATAAACAGAAACAAAGTTTGGTCTTCAGCCTATTAACTTTGGCAATACCATGCCCATTTAGGTTCTCACAAAACCAACTGGTAGAGGCAATTTCTGCAATCCAGCCGCCAAACATCCTGCCTGTCATTAGCCTGCAATACAAGCGCCATCAGGAAAAGCACCTACTCTTTGCTTCTCTTTCCCTCATTCATAGATCCCTACAGGGTTGTTTCATACTTGGCAAAGGTCCCCAAGTTCAGACACAATTTTGTGCCACACACTTGCTTCTCTTCTAGCTTCTGATCTTGGGCCACAGCACAGCAAGTCTGTCATACAGAAAACAATCAGCTTAGGCTCTTAAATTAAGCTGAGGTCTTAGAGGGAACACCATGAAGATATGTTTCAGAAGATCCAGCTACATTTTTGCCAAATCCATGAGCTCTTTTGCATTTCATCCTTCATTGATGGTGATTTTAATTCTATACAGTTAATGCTTTTTTGCAAAACCATTACAAAATGGACCAAAAAAACAAAACAAAAAAATTATACCCCAGAATCCAGAAGACTTCTTGGCTTTGTGAGTTCCAGGCTAGGAAAAACACCAAGTTTTCAGCTCGTGCTGTTGCCACTACAAGCAAGGAACAATGAGGGAACAAGACCCACCTTTTTATTCAGCAGGACATAAAACCTACGATAAACAGCATGGAATTAGCCCCTCTCTTTTCCCAGAGCTCACTTCTTTACTTCATCACCTTACTTACCCACATTACTGTTTCTTTCCTAACTCCTTGCAGCCAAACTTGCAGTCTTTTAAAGCTGCTGTTTTTAATGGGCAGCCAAAGATGGGAGAATAATTAAGGCCTGCATTAACCCTTAATAGGATTCGGGTATATGGAGCACACACATGTGCCTCAGCACAGCCTGGACCACAATTATTGTCTCATTTTTAGCTTATAAAATTTACTATAAAACTTAGTATTTCACTCTACTGAAATACTAATCTGCATATTAACATGAGATAAAATTCAGTGGCTTAGTTATTTCTCTTAATTTCCAAATGGGAATGAGATAAGATTTCAATTTAGGATTTTTTTTTTCAAATTTACTTTTCTGCAGTTATCCTATGTGTATTCAATCAAAAAAAGGGGGAAAGATAAGTAGGAGAGACATATTCTTTTAAAGTCATACCCCAGGAAATGACATAACGACAGCCGTACTGCTAGAAGAAAGAGTAAACCATCCAACTTGCATTTGTCTCCAGTAGGCTGCATGACTTAAGACACTTATTTCTAATCAAGACAAATGCTATGTGAAGAGGTGTTACCAAGGCAGAAACACATTAAATGTATTTTAAATGATTTTTAAGAGGTTTAGAAAGGGTCCAATGAAGTTTTCTCTGAAATCATTAGGATCATTGCCATAGATTTTAGATGGGATATTAGGAAAGAGTTTCCCTGGAGAGAAGACAAAATATATGTTTTTCTACCAATTCATGACTCCCACAGTTATGCAAGTGGAAACAAAAGCTCTCTGCCAGCACTTGTTTTGTCATGACTCCAATATTATATAGCAATAATAGGTATAAGAAATAAGGAAGCACCAAGTAGTTACTAACCTGTTTTTCACATTTTAAGGGCAGCACTGACTGTAGAAACATACATTAAATGTTAGGAGCAGAGAGGCTTTTTTTCATTTGCACCTCTTTCTAAATCCAGCTGGAGACTGCACTCATGTTCTCCACTCCTCCATAAAAACAACTAGGCACTATCATGCTCCCACTCAGCACTCACTCTCTCTAATGCCCAGAGCAATCCCTACAGTTCCTTTGGATAAACAAGATGGGGTGCCACAAATTAGCCAATTGGGCAAGTTATTTAAATTTCAGTATGAAAATGATTTAACTATCAGTGGAAATGAAAGTGCCCATACACTTTTACTTATTTGTCAAGCTAAGATGTTGCAACTAGTGTTAGATATAGCATTGCTTCTGAGTTCCTCTGTGAATATTTGAAATTAACAATCACATTGCAATATGCATCAATATTCCCCATTACTGTTAAGGACACGTTAGCAGTACCAATTAAAAAAAAAGAATACACAAGGAATCACTGAGATTGGCTATGTATGGAATTTTGGCAATGGTAAAAATTAAACAAAAACAGAACTCAGCTTTTAAATTCTAGTTTTATCAAGGTAGACAGAAAGCATTTCAGACAGAAGTGTAATAATAACACTAAATTGACTTTAAAAATAATTAGATATTTTAGAACATTTATCAACCATTACTATAATGCATCACAGTGATGGTGTAACTTATTACAAAGAAAATGAAAATCACAAAATACAAGCCTTTTGTCAAATTCTCAAAGTCTCTTCCTCTTGCCTTACCCTTTTCCCTTCCACAATCACATCTCTACTTTAATCAAAAGTGCAACTGTAACAGCACCATGTAGCTATTTTCTGCATATTTTCTTTCAAAATTATTTCTCCTATAAATAGGCATAAGATAAATTTCATAGATCATTTTCTTAATCTAAGCAATGTCTTGGCCTGCCAAGAAATCAATTAACTAGAACAAGAGACAGATATTCTTCAGTGCTCAATTTTCTTTATCATAAGGAAAACACTTTTATTATGCACAGAGGACTGTAACTTATACCTGAACACAGTGAGCTTTCATACTTTGTTGTAAAGCCTATCTCAAGACATCTAGAAGGGAGCTTGCACATGCCTCAACCTAATATCAGTTTTCTTGATTGAAACACAAGAGAAAGAATATTACTTTTAAAATGAAAAACTTTGAAACTCAAAGAGGACTGTAACTCGCTTTTCTGAAGGCATTTAAGTAGATTTTATGCTCAGCTCAGCTTCTCCTTTTTTTTTCTTTTTTTTTCTTTTTTTTTCCTTTATGGACTTGTCTACACAAGAAGGGATAATGGGGAGGTGCATCATCCACAGTAAGCTGAAGTTCACTAACTGCTTCATGCTGAGTTTCAGGCTGCAGCCATATTCACACAGCCAGCTGGCTCACAACTGCATTGCAAATAATTGCTTCCATATTTGTACGGACTTTCTTTGTGTTGAACATCACATGACCTTAATCCATGTTTCTTTTTTCCATACTGTTCTGTTAGCATTGTAGTATTCACCTTCTGGATACTGGAATATACAACAGCAAAAGAATAAAACAGATGTTTACTATTTTCCACGACTCTTTGCATGTCACCTCATAGCCCATCTCCTCCTTGTGCACTGGCCAACACTCCCGCCCAAATAAGCCACCACATGGAAGTGGTGCTGCCTGCTGCATTTCTAGTTATTAGTGCAATGACACTTGAAGGTATATTGAACACTTTGCCAGGGCACAGCTCCCCAGTGCCAAGCCCAGAACCTGGTTACAGGAGAGAAACTGGCTTATTTGCAGTCACACCAAGATGACAATGCACACAACTTGCTGTAAGAGGCTGTCTCAGAGAAGCATCTCTCAAAGCCACAATCCAAAAGACACGGCACCTCACCTCCCAGTGGTCAAATAGCCCATTTCCTTGACAATGTTCTGTCAGGGAAGATGACTCATCAGCTAGGGTAGAATAAGGATGGAAAGATCAGGAGATGTCAGCATGGGGCACTTTTAACATCATTGCTCTTCATAAGAGTAGACATAGGAGAAAATTCAACTGTTCCTAAATTGAAATCATGTGTATCCTACCACCGTACGACTCCCCAGACTAATAAATAGGTCAGAAAACAGAAATATGTTTTTCTAACTTGTAAGCTCAGAGGATCGAAGACAATTGTAAAGAAAATAGGATTACAGCTACCATTAGTTGTCTCAGTGTATTTTGGAAATCACTTCTTGTAAGGATTCATCAGTAATTTCCTAGAGATTGGCATGCCTTATCATCTATACTGACAATACCTGCTTAGTAGAAAAATATGTCTCTTCACAATGGATCTACCCACATAATATTCATAGGCTTCCAATCAACAACATGGATGATGGCATTTTGATGTAGAAACAGCCACATGCTTTTGAATAAGCAAAGCATCTCCTGTGCTCTTCCTACTGCTGTTACTGTAGTTCTTGGAAAAAGCTATTCTGCACAAGATAATATTTTCTAATAGGTTTGTTTTAAGGACACAGCAGAGTGTTATGCTCATTATTTTGTAGTAAAATTACCTATCAGTTACTCTCAACTGAGAATGATTTATATTTGACAAGTGGATATCCAAAAGAATGGCTTAATAATCAGCAGAGCAAGTGCAGGATTACACTTGGTTGAAGTGACACTGATGTTTTTTCATTATTAGGTTAGTGCTTATTAAGCAGTGTCTCCACCTTGTATTAAACGTTCATATTGTATCTCATCAGTGAAAGCATGGGAAGGAATCTCTCCAATCATTGGAAGGCATTCAGATCTGCAACAACACAAGCACCCAGCAATCAGTTTTCTCTAAAATTGCTAGGGACACTTGCTAGGGACACATATAGCATTCTACTCGCTACATAAAGACCTGTTCTTTAAATTAAAGAATTCACTTTCTGGAGGTATGTATTTTTTCATTGTAGCTTATATAATTTTTCTATGCGTATTTCATGGGTAGTCTGTGCAATGCAACATGAATATTTCAAGGACTTTTTTTTTTTTTTTTTTTAAAGAGTGTCAAGGCTAGGCAAGTTCCTGCTTCCTCTATTGGATAATGATATTTTCTTAATACTCTTTTTTTTAAGCTTTGTCACTGAATTAGGAAAAATTTAAGTATGAGTATATTCAGGATTAGGAAGTGTACTATACAGAAGTCCTATGATGAAAATACCACAGTCTATGAATAAAATGACTTTTTTGTTGGGGGAGGAAAAAACATGAAGTGGCTAGATGATATTGTTACTGAACTGAAAAATAGACAAAAGTACAAATATATAACCCAAAAATGAAATAAACACTGTAGGAGACTGCAGTGTGACAGCTTAACCACTTGAACAAATCTCTTTAAAATGAGAATTAACTCTGAAATTCTACAGCCTCACAGTGCCACAATCTCTGTATCTGCTCAGCCCTCAGAGAAAGAAAACTGTCAACATGCATCATTTGGGTTGAAAAACTGAAACAGTAGGTTCTGCAGCCACTGTTCTTGATGCTGTTTCAATATTACCAATTGGCCTATCTGGAATTTGTGGTAAGGAAAAGGTAGCTCCACCAAGGGGATCTCCAGAGCCAAGGAAGAAATAATATAAAGCTTCTATCCCAAGCCAAGGAAGTGAGAGGAGGGGAAGGCAGAGATTTGACAGTGCATTTCTTTCTACAGAACTGTGTCTGCCCACTTGACTCGTCAGCTATCTCTACGTGTCCCAGGTCCAAGTAATCACCCATACGTTCTCACAGTCTATAGCGGGTGAGACTCACATACAATGAAGTCTGTCCTATCTCCACACAAGTGACACAGTCCATTACTTTATGGACTGTACCCCATGTACCCCGCCTGGGATCAGGACCCAGCACGGGATCCACAGGCAACCTGGAGATGGGTGGTTAGAAGCTTTGCAGTTCTCTACTTTCTCAGCCCCTAGAAATCCCATTAAATTCCAACTCATATGGCCTTCCTTCTCTCCGATTTCTCAGAGCTGGACAGAATTTCCTCATTTCTTCTTCACCTTCCTATTGTCCACCCAAATGGAGATGACATTGAAGATAAGCTAAATAATTAGCAATTGTTCCATTTTCACAGATCCATGTTCTTGTCACAGTGCTGGAAGACTATGGGAGCATTGTAAGGACTGCTACCACTCTTATTTTGCTAAAGTTTCACACTGCACAATGCAGTTGCCTAAAGATAGAGAAGCTGGATACCTGCTTTATTTCACTTCCAATATGCTTCAAAGTCCACTGTCCTGGAACTCTCCATGTGCTTCTAGCAAAAGTGACTGTTAAATATAATGGGTGAGCTGACACATGGTTGTTTTGTACTGGATTGTGGAAGAAGCAGGACCAGTTATCAATTTTATTATTAGTTACCCTGGCAAGTCTGCAAGCATCTCTTGTAGCAAAGGAAACATGAATACGAAGCAGAGAAGAAGTTCCTTTATGAAGAGCAGAGTGAACTCAGGAAAGCATATATTATGTCATTCACTAGCACAGTCCTACCCAACACTTTGCCTTAGAGGAAGGTCAAAACTCCTTGTTCTGGAAGGTGTGACAAAGCATCTATGCTTGATGCAGTTTGACTGTAATAAATTGTTTTCCTTATCTTTCCATCTTATATCCCCTGCAGACATGTACAAAGTTCCCTGACAAATAAATGGAGCTTTGAAATGATTGCTGACAATATCTTCATACTGATAGGTATTTTCACCTAATTATTCCACAAAATTATTTTTCTCCTTAGATTTCATTTCCTACAGCAACACTAGGTTTTATGTAAAGGCAAAGAAGAAATACCTTTGTACTGCTGTAATGATCTGATATACACGTGATTAAATCCTTCAGGAAATACCTTGCACATTGCCTCACTGTGCTTCATACACATGATAGTAATTGTCTACTGTCTATTAAAAATACTTTTGAGAAGCTTTTCTTTTCAGATCCTACTTTCTACTCAGGCCTCTTTTTTTCAGGAGACCTTTCTTTGTTGTTAGGAGCAGGACTGCAGGCCAACCTCAACTGATTTCTTACTCTCTTTCATGGACTGTAGCTCAGCTTTGGGGTCACAAGACTGAACTCTGTCCAGGTCCTCTTTACATAGAACACAAATCTGCACTGCACAAGAGGTACAGGGGAAGGATTCTTCAAGGTTCTTCTTTCTTGCAGTGTAAAGTTTCAGATACTTTTGATCCAAAGCTACCTGCAACCTTATTGTAATGGTCAGCCTAAGGGCCACATATATGCATGCATGTACACTCACACTCATATAATAAATATTCCTGCTGTAGAGTTTCCTGAATTCTGATTTTTCCAGAAATAAGGATAGCCTAAGCAAATTCTTGGCTCCCAACAGGATGCTTTTATTTTCCCTGCATCTGAACCCATTTGGAAATAGATCGTGGAACCTGGTTCAGCATAAACAGAGCAAGGGTCAACAAGTATGAAAAAAAGGGAGCTGTCCCAGAGAGATACAACGTGGTGCAAGGGTGATTTTAGTGATGCCATGATAGATCAATTTTGTTAGGTATTAACTTCATGTAAATTTAAAAATTATACTGAAGTTAACTTAAAAGCATTTCCTATGCTTTAAAACAGAAGTATGGGATAAACAATATCTTGTCAGAAATATGCACTACAAGTTGTATCTTGGTAACATCCCTCACTTCAGTATGCTCACTTCAGAGATTTCTCTCAGAAACAGTTTCCTTTCCATCTCCCTTTAGCTGAAGCCTGTATGTCTCATTCAAGAAATGAAAGCACACCAACCGGCACATTCAGAGGAACAAGGTGATGACAGTGTCCTACTAACCGTATAAAAATAGAACAGTTATCTGTGAAATTAATTAAAATTTTCCTTTCTGAACAGAAAGAACCACCTTCCTGGATATTTGTTCAATAATAACTGCATACTTCAATTCCTGACAAAATGTGTATGAAAAGTTAATCTGCATCTGAAAACCATTCTTCACACATTTTTTTCCCTCATCTTCTACTGCCAGCAGTCAGTAGCCAGCAGTCCTGACATCTTTGCACACATACTTGCTACTAAATGTCAGTGTCCAGACAAATTAAACCAAGAATATGAATTCATTCTTTGTGTCTAACTGTCAAAAATAAAGGGTCAGATTTTCAGAGAAGATAAATCAGTCAGATTACCCGGAGACAGAAGAGAGTGAGGAATAATTTAGGCCACAAAATTCAGCTGACAGAAGCATAGGTAGCTACACATGTTCTCCTTTCAGTGGGATGCTCATGTAGACAGTACCAACTTTTGAGTTATGTGGAAAAGATATACATTCTTCATTAGGCTTTCCATCATCATCATCATCAAGACCTCAGTTTACCTGCTCTTGATTAGAGCTTATATTTGCTAAATTTTATTAAAACCAAAGTAGTACTAAAGAACCACTGTAACAAAGCTAATTGTAAACAGGGTCTGAAAGATTCTCTTCACTTGTTTCAGCTACTTGCAAAGACAAAGCTATATCTGATGTAATACTTCTACCCTGAGTGACAGCAGATTTCTATATTCAAGATGAAATGCACAGGTCACACCTCTCAGCTGTGTTTCAGGCTGTTTGCAGATTCAGAGATATAAAAAGGAAATCAGAAGTTTTATATTATTTATCTTACCTGCCCTTAGACACCTTCAGCTAGAAATATTATCTAATATTTAATTTGAAGCTTCTCTATTGAAAATCAATATGACTTTTTATCATACCTGTTGTAAAGACGGGGAACAGACTGCTTCCTTCCTTCGTATGTTAGCCACTAACATATTTAAATGTTAATCATGTATTTCTCTTCAGTCTCCTTTCAGATTAAATAATTCTACCTTGTAAAACAAGTTCTGTAGACATCTTAATTTTTATTATTCTGTTCCAGATGTTCCTCAACCAGTCTTGAAGAACACTGTCCAAGTCTGATTGGAGTACTTCAATTGTGTCCCTTCTGATGCTGGAAGATTCACACATATAGTAAACTACACATCTCTTCATACATGCTAGTGTGCTTTTATCCTGTTTTGCACCAGAACGAGACTTAAGTTTTTAAGCTTAGCAATTTGCAGGCTCTTTTCCATAAAAGTTTTCCCCTGCCTTTGCATTGCTGATTATTTCTACTTAAATTTACTTAAATCTACTCAAAGCCCCCTGCCCCTTGCACTGCTAAAACTGTATTTTTCAATGTTCCAGTAATTCCTCTCTGCCTGGAGCTGGACAGATAATTTCAGAAATCTTGAAAAAGCTTTCAATCTTGATAGCAAACCATGAATGCTATGACTATCATTTCCTAAATAGTCTTTTTTCCTCACTTTTTAATGTTTTCATCTAGGTCTCATTTCTCCTGTTTGATGAAAGAACATCATATGTAATACTATCAAAATCTTCTTTAAAGTCAGAGTACATTGCATCTAATATTACTTTTTTCTATTGCTGCTACTGCAAAGTAAATGTCTTTGGAGAAATTTCTTCCAGGAATATTCTGTTTACTGTTCTTCATTTCTCTGTTGTCTTCTAGGTATCCACATAAACTCATTTAAATAATTAAATGCTAGACAAACTAGTTGTTTTAAAGGTTTTATTCCCTTCCATGGCAAAAAAATTAGGAAGAATCTTTACTTACTCTTGTGGGTATAGTCATAGATAAGACTCATCAGAGGAATCTTCCAAACTCTTTTTTTTATCAAAAATAGCAGTCCCACTTCCTTAAGATAGCAATTTCTAAAGATGTCAAGGCTAGCTTGTCATTTGTTCTTAAAAAAAGAAATTGAAACTGTGCCAGTCAAGCAGAGGTAGAGTTACAAGCTAAACATAATTATGAGAAGATACATTGGGGAGGAGGAGAAGTAGCCTCATGAAGATCTTCTGGACTACAGTATTGATTAGGTTCAGAAACTATTCTTGGACTCACAGGGGTCTTCTGCTCCTACTTCTGCTATGGACATGCTGTGAACCTTTAGGGAAAGTCATTTAACAAAGTTTCTGCTTATATGATGGGCGCAATGAGGCTCATTATCCTTTTTTATGTGCTTTACTACTATCAAAGATTATAAGAGCCCTGCAAGTGCTAAAGTATTGTGTTCCCTCCCCCCAGGCAGATGAAATGAAGCTTAGAAAAGGCTATAGTTTAAAAACAAAACAAAACAAAAAACCCAAACCAAACAAAAAACTCAGTGTCCTATATAAAAGAAGCAAAGTTCATGAAGACGTTAAGTGCTTACAGAGTCCATGACTGTACTGACAGAGCACAATGAAGGTATATATGGTATGCCTTTAAAATTCCTGTTTCATTTCATTAATTTTCCTCATGCAATCCTTAATTGTACAAGACATAAGCACATAAAGAGAAGAGTTTTTCAGGACAAATAATAATAATAAAAAAACACATCAAGTTCTGCTGTACTGTATACCTCTCTGCTACCTTTTACTAATCTGAAATCAAAGTTAAGATTATTTTTGTCATAAACTTGTATTAAATATGAAATCTGTCCAGACTTCAGTGACAGAAGATAGACAGTCATCTCTTCAGAAAATACCAATCAATGCATGCAGCTACCATGACCCTATAGAAAAGAATAGAGGACTAGTTTAAGCGCTTACTCTTCCCTACATGCTCTAAAAATATGAATCATAATAAAAAAGAGTATCTACAATAGTTACTCTTACTTTTGCATTGCTTATGTCAAAACTTACAAAATAATAGGCAAGAAAAGAGAAAGGAAAAGGGAATCTGGCAAGATTTGTATGGATATATTTTAAATACATCTTAAACCAAAATATTTTGTTATATTTTAACCTCATTTGCTGCAGTTCCTTAACTTGATCTTTTGCAGATCATACTGCTCCACCACATCCATTTGTGTTCATCGCAACCAAAAGTATCTGGTGAAACAGGAAATTAAAGCTTGAAGTTTGAAGTAGGGGTTTTCCTAGCGAATTTCAGAAATGCCCAACATATGTTAGGAGGTGGCCTTCCTCTAAAGAATTTGTCAAGGTTATATAATTAAGCTGTCGCATTTGTAAATACCTTTTGCTGGAGCATTACCAAGTACAAATCAGTAGTGGAAGTGTTTTTGAAGGACCTGACTAGCAGATGATGTAGACAGACCTATTTGCACAGGTTGTGTTTCTAATATTGCTTCAAAGCAGCGATTCTCCTGCTGGCCTACAGTCTATATAAGGCACCTGGCACTCTGGAATGCTAACCTGGGGGATGTGAAGGTGCATTTGCAAATGCAAAAAAACATGTATATATGTCCTAGACAGAGCCTTACAGCTCTGCTTGCTTAAATCCTTGCTGTAGCATTCAGCAAAGAGAAGCTATCTTAAAAGTTTTTTTTTTCACAATTCTTTTGTTCTTTCAACTCTATTATTGTCTTCCAATGCACCTATCTGATCATATCTCTCTTTAAACATGTTCAGTTTTGATCTCCTTTTCATGTTCAATGCACAAACACAGATGTTAAATAATTATCATTAATCCATCCACCAATTTTGAAGAGAGGCCTCTCTATGATGTGAGGTTAATCTCTTCATCATTTCTTATCTAATTTAGAAGGTGGGAATTCATTTCCAGACTCTACTTTCCACAGCGAATACAGTATATTTGGAGTATACTCGAAGTACAGTATACTCGGAGTACAGGACCATTCTCTTGATTTGCCTCCTATATGGTAGGATCTGGACTATGTTGACCAAACTACCTTTGAAAGCCATTGTCAGTTGAGTAGGTTCTAGCTGGATTGCTGATTGTCATCTCAGTTTGCAAGCTAAAAGTTTCAGACATTTCTTTCCTGCTTCCTACTGGGTCACAAGCATTGCTTTTAGAAGCATCCTTCATTTAAACATGGATGGTCTTCACACAGGGCAGGATCCTCAAACACTGCACAAAACACATCACAGCGTCAAGAACATTATCCCATGATTGGAATACTCTTCCAGATGAGATCATACAAATCAGCAGGAGCCTGATAAAAGCATTCCACATAGTTTCAGTTGTGCTTTAATGCCTCCCAGTTGTTGCACAAAGTAGGTTGTCATTAAGTGAATAACTTTTGTCTGTGGACCATAGTGCAAGAACCTTAGAAACCAGGGAGTTTTCTTTCCTGCCACATCTGAGCAGAGCTTTCAGGCACACCTACAATGCTGCCCTAAGGCATTTGGCAGTGAAAAACTGCTGTTATATGAATAGTTGAAGATAGCATTAGCCTTCCTGATTACTTTAAATATTTTCACCAGGAAAAAATACTGGAAAACAATTGATTCTGCAATATTAAGTACCCATATCTAAAACTTAGATTTATGTTAGGAAAACTTGAATTATCAGAATATTGAGATAGTTTGGAGCACATTACTTTAGCCAGGAATTTCCTGCAAGAACTTAATATTATCTTGAAGTATCATCTCACATTGCTAGTAGGTGAGTAGTCTCACTTACAGATCTTCATGGCAAGGACAATCATAGTGTAAAGAATAACTGACCAGACAACACAAATCAACCACACTAAAAAACTTCTGATAGTCAAATAATCAAACAACTTATCTCCTATTCTGTTATTAAGAAAGATGGTGGAGCTCTTGCTTTAATTTTCCTGTTCCCAGATTGATTCCCAGTTCAATACTGTTCTCCTCAAGAAACCTCCTTAAAAAAAAAAAACTAAGCCAAAAAGTTGTCCCAAGTCCAGCCAAGTTCTCCCAAGTCCAGCCAACTTCTCCCAGGATGCACCCTATTTTAAACAAACTTCTGGCATCATAGAACAAAATTTGGTATCTATAATGCTCTTTCTCCAAATTATCCTCCTTATCCTTCAGACTTTCCCTATATAATTATCTTTGAGAGAGAAATTACAGTTTCCAGTACCTACATAGATACCATCATTGTAGTGATGAATAGTATAAATAAACAAACTGTAAGCATACATTCCATCTAGATTTACCCTGATGCATGTAGCATTTTGTTAGAGATGTTGCTGACACAATAGTAATTAAAGTAATTAAAATACCACTCACCTACACCTAAGGAAAGTGCCTTGTATGCCCAAGGGAAATGAAGAATCTTTGTCGCACTTGCCTCTCCTTTAGGTGCTTAGATGCTTACTTGAAAAGAAAACCTAACACAAGACCTGAAAGTATATGAATCTGTCCTGATAAACAAGAGTCTCTTAAAAACAACTGCTCTAGCTTTCAGTAATTCTGTTTCTTCATTCAATATTTATGTTGTTGAGAAAGATTGATTCAGGTCTTTTGCGCTAGTTACTGCAATATTTCATTTGTGATACAGGCACAAAACTGCAATGTATCAGGAGCAAAAAAAAGCAGACTATCCCCTCTTCATAATAGGAGATTCAAAGACACAACTGAAGCTCAGAAATATAGTGGGAAAAATGGCACTTTCATGACTCTTAATAAAAACATCTACAGTAAAAAAATACTGCTTTTAGAAGTTCTCAAATGCCAAATTATTTTACAGATGAGATCTGTGACAGGTCATTGGCAAATTGCACTTGTCAAACAACCTGTTCACTTTGCAGTTTCTGCTGCGTTATGGGCAAGGTTATATTTCCCACTAACATCCATTTGATGGATCATCTGCACCCAGATTGGGCTCCCAGAATGTGTTCTCAAGACACTTGTCTAGCATTCTATACCAGAAAGTGTCCTACACCACAAAGATAATACAGCAGTTTATATCAAATATAAAGCAAACATAACCATCAGCTACCTAGAACTTATCTGGAAGGGAAAAAAAGGTGGGATTGTCAGGATGTAGCAAGGACAGACTGCTTCCCAAGGCAAAGGGTGACAATGGTAGGGCTATCCCTTCTTTCATCATCAGGGCCTTACTCAGTAGATCCTATTACCATTACCAGTTCAGTTGACCACTCTGCAAGTTGGAAACAAGGCAGGTCTAAGTGAATCCAGAAAATCCAGTCAACAAATCACAACAGGACTGAGAACACACTTTCCTACAACACAACCCAAGCAAGCAGCCACAGCAAGGACATAAACAGCTCTGAGGCCCATGGAGACAGAGTGCAAGTCCAAGATGGGGGTGGTCTGTTAGGGCTCTGATAGAGAGCAAACAACAAGTTACAAAGAATTCAGTTACATTCAGGGAAGGAAAATAAACAAACAAATGAAACTTTAAAAGAGTAGATATTATAGTTTTGCCTGAAGTTCTAGACATACATACTAGAAGATGAATCTTGGGAAGCTTTAAAGTATAATCTTTAATAATTTCATTATGTAAATTGTGGTGGAAAAGTACCCAGAAATATACATTCTTCAAAACAAACAAACAAAAACAGCTGGTATATCTCCAATTGTTTTGGTAAACTATTCACTTAGCTATTAAGCAAGTAGCCACAGATGAATCTTCATGGGGCCAAGGAAGTACACTTTCACACAATCTTCTATAAGGAGACCAAAATCTTCATTTACCACATTAAGAAGCCATGCAAGAAAGTATGCTGAAATAGAAATGGAATTCCTAGCACTTGCACGAACCTATTACTGGCTCAGTGCATATTTATTTGTTCATCTTAGGTTTTAACAAGAAGCAGAACACAGGTCACTGGATATTTTTTTTTCAGCTAGGATTCAAAGAGTATGACTTCATCATTTTTCCCCCCACACTCTGTACCTATCATGTAAAAGTTTTTAGACTCTTTCTGGAGCATTTAAAATAAAGTTGGTGGCCAGCCATCAAATTAGAAGAATAGATGATGATAAGAACTACCTGACCTCATCCTGGCAGCACTGTTAGTTGATCAAAGCAAATTAGAAATGAAGAACTAGCACCATAGACTTGCCAAGCAGTATAAACTCCACCTTCATCAGCGGCAACTGAGTCAAATCCCAGCAAGTATATTACCATACTGGCAGGAATTACAAGCTTCACATGACTGATAGTCTGCTCCTGAAAGAATGGCTAATTTTGATCCCCCAGACTTTAAAGGTCTGTGTTCCCCCAGTACCTGCAGAACATAACGTTATAAGCAATTATACAATCAGATCACAACAGCTCACAAGCTAGTCCACTCTGCTAAGTAAATTCAGACTATTTAGCAAATAGTTGTGTGGAATGTAATAGATTAGGGGTAGCAAGGGAAAAAAAATCCCACCAATAACAACAATCACGAGGGACATTAATATCCTCAAAGCTACCTGCCAGATCTTGGCAATGGAAGCAACAGACTTGTTTTTTTGGAAAAGGCACAAATATAGTACTGTGGCTGATTACTCTTCCAGATACACTGGTTTGGCTCTACTTATATAGACCTCACTGGCACACACCATCCAGAAAATAAATACTTAAGAAACAAGAAGTCCTCAAATCAGATAAGGGCCTTTTAAAATAACTGAAATATTTACATAGACCTTTTATTTTAAACTTTGCTGTCCTATTTCACTTTGTCCCCCAGAGAAATAGAAAAGTGTAAAGATGAGTGGTGTTTGGAATAACACAGATTAAAAGCAAAAAAAAATACACTAAACTTGTGCAAAAAAATGAGTTAATATAAAACACTTCTAGCCAGGCAATAGCCATTGTACCTGGATTTGCTCCTGCAGAATTTCTAATGGCAGAACTTCTAATCTACGAAAATTAAAGATGATTCTATCCATGGCATCCATACAGACCTAAACTAAATATTCCAGCTCAAAGGAATGTTCAACATGAGAAGGTGAAATAAAAATCTATGAACAACAAATGTCAGTGCTTGGCACAGTGCAAAACCACTGCCTGACCTGAGAACAGGGAATGGTGCGCTCAGATACTTGGAACTATTCAGAATTTAGCAGATACTTCTAGTGCCTTTTTGGTTAGTTTTCGGAGGAATTTCTGTGGAAGACTTGAATGGATTAACAGTGTTTTCAGCTCAACAAGGAGAGAAAGAAGGACCTTTTTGAAGTCTCTGATAAAATGTAAATTACCTAGATGACTTCCCATAAGACCACATCAGGTGTCAGAATCCGTCTTAAAGAATTAATCTTAAAAATTGTCTCTATATATGTATACTTTATACACATGTGCATGTGTGTGCTGCGTTTCATAAAAGCTGGCCTGTCATTTTAAGTTTTAATGTGATTTCCAGGTAGAATCAGGATATGTTATAAGGATAAAAAACAAGGAAAAATCAGGAAAGGGGTTTTCCTAACACAGGGCATGTTCTTACTTAAAACATCAGATTGCACCAAAAATTGCATTTTGTATTAGGTCATCCATATAAAAATACTATTAAATAAAACAAAATGCTGCTTTCCTACTGAAGAAGGTTAATTTTATGCTGTATCAACCTGAGCTGATGCAGGGTATAATGCCCTGAGGTTCTTAGTCTTCATTCTTGTGATAGAGGCCTTCCTTGGTTTTGAACTTTCAAAATCAGGTAGTTCTTGACCAGAATACATAGTCCAAGCCCAGAATCCAGCAATCTCATTTATGCCACTTTATAAAATAAATGAATTTGACCTTAAACCTAGTCTGTTAAAAACCTTAATGGAAAGGAACATGCTAGCAGTGCCTTAAATGTAAACACAGAGGCTGAAGGCCCATATGGTTTATCATTCTGCCTTCAGGTTATCTTATTTATTAGAAATTTTCTCACAGTGAAATGAATTATTTCAGCAAATATTAAGCAAAGGATGAATTAGAAATCCAGGTTCTGTTGCCAATGAAAAAATCGTTGCAGTTCTGTTGTTTTCCTCCCCTGTTGCCTGATGCCTCATCCCTTTCTGAACACTTGTGTAGAACATACTTCTACGTCACTTGTGCAAGTCCATGAGCACTGCGAGCCTGATCCTTCCTCAGGACCTGTACTTCTACCTGTACTTTTAAGAAGTCATTACTTAGCCGTGCTATGAGTGTCAAACCAGGGCTGGCACGGGATACAGATAAAGGAACACCCACTTTGTAACACTGGGAATAGCGTTGGGTGGGGCAGGTACCTGCTTAAAGACTGTTGAGACATGTTCAGAAGCAGAGCTGTAGTCATTCAAATAAGTTCACTGATGAAAGTGCACGTGCATAGAGACTTCTAGCACTTTGAGGCTAGGCCTCAGTTTAGTGGAGTTTTTGAAGATCTAATTTTAAACTCTAGACATTTCCAGAAGCATTAAGAAGTGCTAGATACCCTGAATCCTGCAGTGGATACAGTCTAAAGCATTTATGCTTCCTTTGTGTTTCTGAAGAGTAAATTTTTTAGTTATTAAAAAATGCAAGATTCCAGAAAGACTCTACAGAGTAACTCCTTACTGATAATATCCTTGACTGATAATAGCAAACTCTTGACTTCTAACAGCAATGGAGTGAAAACCTCCACTGTGATATTGTTTTGTTGGTTGGATTTCAGTTTGCTTGAAAATGAAGCATGTGATTGCACTGGATTTAGATGATATATGCTTGCATGAATCATTTGCTACTTAGTATTTCTGGACATTCTCTGAGGTCTTGACAGGTGTACCTGAAAGGAGTGCAGCCTCAGTAAAACTCCAAGTCTTGCCAAAATAATAGGACTAGATTCATTCTATTGAGATCTACAATTTAATGAGGATGATAGTGATCATCCTAGACTCCTCTGAGGACTAAGGTCCTCAGGGAGATGGTGTGGTCATGAGAGGGAGGGCCTCCAAGGAATGCTTCATAACTAATATGGATTGAAAAGTAACCTGCATGTGCCATTTCCTTTTTGCTCCAGTATCTATAAGGTTTGCTTCATCTTAGCTCTGACACCTGCATATGAATGGGATAGGCCCAAGTCATCTCTCTTTCATGACAGAGATGCAATAATCTGCTTCCTCATGCCTTTCTGAAGATCCAGAGGCACAGAAAAATCACAAAGGAGATTGTAGAAGAAAGCAAAATTCTCCCCTGCTTGATCAAATTGCTTTGTGTATACTCTTACTGGGACTTCGTTACTTCAGTTACTCCATAGTTGAATTAATTTCCTTCATTCAAATATTGCAAGCTTAAGTACTGCAAGGAACAGAAGTTGAGGAAGTTACAATATCTACATTCAGAACCGAAGAATAGAACATTTCTTAACTACATTTAGGGACACACAGCTATTTCTATGTCTCACAGATAAATACTCATACATCCAAAAGAGAAGTCTGGGAGTTCGGTATTTATTTCCATTTGTCAGTGGTACAACATTGGGTTAACATAGTTTGCTTATAATCATTCATTTACATGTGTATTTTATACATTTATAATGACAGCAAACCTTATATTTATACTATACATGATATATGTATGTGTGTGTCTCTCAAAGCATAGTCAAAACCGGCACCAGCTAAATGATTAACACAGATACACTACTTTTAAACATACTTGTCTAGAAGAGAACCTGCACTAGGGAGTAAAACATAGTGTATTTCTATTCGGGAGAAGATTACCTCACTTCCCTCCATTTCCTCTAAAATCTTGGTAGAATAGGAAATTAAGGGAGACAAACTGAACTGTGATGCTTAGGGACTCCCTTGATTCTGCCTGTCACAGTTTTAAGCCTGCTTGGGGCCTCAGGGGAGTCTGGCTGCTCTTACTCCTCCTCTGCCAACCAGACAGTAACGGCCCACTGCTTTTATTCATTACCCTGAATGTAATGCACTAAATTTAACAAGTAACACACTCAGCGGGAATTTATTGGCCTTTTGCAGCATGATTGCAAGGTAGGATATGGATATGGATTCCAATTACTGCTGACACCCAGATAAGAGGAACAAAGCCTATATATGATTGCTATTAATCAAAAGTGATATCTGGTATTACAAAATAAAAAAAAAAAAAAAACAAAACAGGAATAATTTAAAAATAGTTAACTATGTATTTTTTTTTCTATCAAAATGTCAGTTGTTCCAAATAAAATTATGCTTGTATTTTCTGGCTGCAATAATAAAAGAGATGGCATATTACACACAAATTGCAGGAGAAAAAATGTAAATAACAGGAGTCATTGGTTATATTGTGATATGCAGAAAACTCACATTCCAGTAGATGTAATATACTGAGAAAAGCATAGAGTAAAAATATACATATATTCACAGTTATATAAGTATTAATGATCACTAAACTTTTTTTTTAATGTTATACAGATATCTGAGATTCATATTCATCTGGCAGTATTAAAAGATGGGATAGGAAGAAATTAATTTTTCTTGTTCACATCTGGAGCTTAAATAGGTACAATATGAGTGGGCAGAGAACAGGCCAAAAGACCACAGCATCAAAATTCCAGAGACTAACAGATGTGAAACACATGTACATCTTTCCAAACGTCCCTCCCAGGTGAGCACAGAGACTCACTAGTTAACTGCATGTGATTACATTCAGTTTGTACCACTGCAACCAGCAACTTACTCAATATTAGGGGTGTGCAGACTGGTAACAGCAAAAGAATTTAATTCTAAGCGTTCATAATTTCCATTCAACCTGGAATGGAAGACAAAATATTTTTCCAAGCTCTCTATAATGATTAAATCAGCAGAGGGAGACTAGAAACCTTGTGAAGCTTCTCGATGCAATCCGTTCCTGATACCCAGGCTGAGAGCATCAGACAAAGAATATTTTCTGGCAACAATGCTATTCTCTTCCTGCAGCACAGGCAGGAGGGATTACCTTTCAAGAACACAAAGTTAAAAAAAAAATGGAAAAGTGAAGTCTAAATTCTGAAGTGAACATTTCTGAAATGATACAGCAGCGCAAAATTTGATATCCAGAGTATGCTATTCAGAAACAGGGCTACCTCAGATGCCTATGTATGTAATGCACCTCCAAAAATTAATCAAAACAAAGGGGAAAATGGCATTGCAAATATCGCACTGGCCCACTTTTGTCCAGCTTTACTCTTCTGTTTCACAAGGAAGCTTCTTCCCTGTATGCTATTCATTTCCTAGTCACTTCAGAAATGGTGTAAAAGCAACGTATCTGCCCACTGGGAACAGAATTGACATCAGCAGTTTTCCAACATTTCAGTATTACTGCCCGTTAATAAATGAATCTGAACCAGTAACTTGGTGACCAAATTTCAAAGAGATTTTTTTGCCAGTTCTCCTGTCCTCAGTGAAAGATTTTATTCTACAAGCCATTATTATCATGCTATCCACATAAAACATTGCATATGAATAAATACTATCGAACATATAACCTGTACTAGCCTGCCTCTTCTGGAATGCTCTCTCTCATCTGTAAAAAGGAAAGGCCAGTTTGCTCATGCTGAGGATTATATTTTTCACGTATCTTGTGGAGGAAAATGTCATAGGCACATCAGTCATCATGTCTCATACATGTAAGATACATAAGGTACAAGCTGTAAAGATCTATGCTTCACATCCAGGCTAAGTAGGAGGGGAAACAAACCTTAATTTTAGTGAAGGCAATTACTTGGGTGACATAAAAAAGGAATCATGTTTTGTAATCCCATTTTGCTCTCTTAGCTGGTATATTTAACCAGACTGTTATTTAAGAGGTTTGATACTGGGAACAACAATAAAAATAAGCATAATAAGCAGGAAGGAACAATATATTTTCAGGAAAATCTACTTTTTTAAAATAAACACTATAAACCTAATATATTGTCTATCACATGGTATTGATACATACATACATATGAACGACAGATTGTATGTATCATTTTTAAAGCATTTAATGATGTAAGGCATTGCTGATAAATATTTGATTACATATATACATTATTTCAAATTGAGAAACAGTTGAGTCAGTGATATAGCCTTGATATTGAAGAGATCTTTAATTTTTATTGAGTGCTACCATCTTCTTGAAATATATGAAGTTTGTCACTGAGGGAGAAAAGCAAAGAACTTATATGATGATTCCTCAGAGCATGCAGATATATGTAGACACAAGCTTGAAACTACTGCTCACCGAAGCTTTGTAAATAAGAGTTTTACCAAACAGGCTAAAAGTTCAGATGCAACAGAAGAAAACAAATGTAACGCAGAGCAACTTGTCACCGTCAGAAACCCGTCAGAAACAGAAAGTGAAACAACAACAAAAAAACCCGTTTCTGCAGAGATTACAGTGCACGGCCTTTTTAACACAACAGCAACCAGACACGATTTTCACACCACTGGCTTCAGTAAGCTTTGAATCAGACCCCAAAAGGAAGGTTCCTTTTCTAGTGCCGTAGCTATAACACATGCTGGCCTTTCATACAGTCATTGCTCATATTTAAATACAAGCACAGAAGCTATAATTCTATGACTGTGTACATATTATTTTGCTGTGAATATGAAAGAAATGTATACCCTCATATTGCGACTGGATGCTTATGTGGAAAAGCACAAGGGTGACTGTTGTGGCTCGTCGGTATTATAACTGCTAAAACTCCAGCCTTTTGTTCTCAAATGTTAATGGCAAAAAAAAACCAACATCTTTTGTAAAACATTACAATTTAGAATGGTAATGATACATTTGTCTCAAGAGAATTTGTATTCTGTCTGCAGATCAATCACGAAATGGTGAAACAATCTAGAAAGAAATCACAGCTGAATGCATAAAATCCTGGGAACAAAGAATGATACCTGCATAGAAGAGGCAGCTGACAAAACCCATCAATGGACAGAGAAATGCATTTTTCCTTATTCTTGTAAAAACATATACTCATGGTTCTGGTAGTGTCTACGACAAGTAACACGCAATTTTTATTTACAGCACACTGGCTATAAAGATATTGTGCACTCTGCATTTTTTGCTTGAACATATCATGGATGTGTATTAGATCAGGACTTTCATAATTGGAATAAAATCACTGAAATGTGGGTTGGGTTGATAACTTTAATGCAAAATACTATCTTCCTTTTTTTTCTGAATTTCTCACAATGCTTTTAACACACTAATCCTTAAAAATCATTTAAGCAATAGACTGGCGAAAAGCATCCCATTGGAAGGAAATAATTTCATGCCTCAGATGTGTTGTGAAGCATAAGGCTGAAGAATGAGTGGCTTCAGCCACCTGAGAAGTGCAGTGATTCCCAGAAAAGCACTGCCTAAAGAATCTTATTGCTATTGCTGCATGGAAATTATTTTAGAAAAGGTCACACCCATGGAGCTACTAAGCACTATTAGAAATGAGAGATGAATGTGGCAACCACACAGTCTGAAATTTACTGTTTAATAAATAAATGTGCTCCCACATTACACTTTCAAAAATAAAGTGCACATTTTAAGGATTAAAAACTACTTTGCTTAAGACAAGTGCTTCCCTGGCCTAATGTGACTGTCAAAGCTCAGCTATAGAAAATAAGAAAATTCAGTGTTTGAAAAGCCATATTATATTCCAGGGGCTTCCACGGTGACTATTGTCCAAACTCAGCTTAAGTGCTCACTATATTTATAGACTAGAAGGTGACTGTCGTTCTACTTCATGGTCAACTTAGTAGGGGGCTCTGGTGTCTGGAAAACAAAAAAACGTAATGAGAGAAGGACAACAGGAAACATATTTTCACTTCCTTTAGAAGGGATCTATCCCAAGGAGGAGCCCTGGTCTTCCTAGGCTTGAGTGCCAAAGAGAAGCTGTGCATCCTACCAGGATTCCATGGGATGTCTCTGTGTAGATGGTGCTATGTAGGTTGGAAGTAAATGCTTAAAACCTTTGTTCAAATAAAATGAAGAACTTCTACAGCCATTCTTTTCTTCTTTTAAAATGAAAAAAAAAACATTTACACAACAGATCTGAAACAAAACGATGTCTTATTTGTGCAGGCTTTGTCTTTAATAAATAATAGGTTTCAGAAAACCTACAAAAGTGAAACTTTAAAATTTCAACCATCATTTTATTAGTAATAGGTTAAAATCTGGTTTGCTGAGGTGTCATCTCATGCTACTGTCAGCTACTAAATGGAAAAGGCATTTGAATTTGGGGAAAACAATTTTTTTTTCTTTAAAAATTTTTGAATCATAGCTGTTTTAAAAGTTATATCAGAAATTAAAAGTTTCATCTTTTTCTTTAAAGTTTACACTTAGATCATGCTGCTTCTTCTATTCTTGGTATATGTTGCAATTTAACACCACCCTATCCCTTAAAAATATTTTCTTCCTTTTTCATTCTGAGTGCATCAATTACATTCTGCTTGATCACTAGCCACAGAAAAAATTCTTTTAATTCAGTCATTCTCTTTCTTTTTCCTTTTTTTTTTTGCATGGCCTTACAATATGAGAAGAAATGTTGTGAAATAATTTTTAAAAAAGAATACAAAAATAATTTTAAAAAATCAAAGAAAATAGTAGCTCCTAATTCTAAACCAGCATAATTTGTACTATTACTAGTACTGTTATGAAACTGAAGAGGTGATCTATGTATCTGAAACACTTTTGACTTTGTGGTGACTACGAAATATTAACATTAAGGGAAATATTAACATTAAGTATCTCATGAAGTAAATAGTGATAAGAAATCAAGAGGAGGAGGAGTATTTAAGGGAGCATTCTCACAGTTATCTAAGGTACATAAAAAGATTCGAGTCTTCTGCAGCCAGCAGCCACCACAGAGTTCACTTATAGAAGCAGGTTTGATCAGAGAGCAACAAAGAGTAAAAATTAAAATATTTAAATACTGAAGGTGCAAAGACTTTCGTCATTTCCAGCTCCACTGCCCTGAAGTTTTTGTCAGTAAAGACAAACATTTGAAGAAAAGTTAGGAAAAAAAGATTTTTTAATTATTTCCATTTAATTTTTTGTTTTGTGGACATGTTACAAAGTAAAAAAAAAAAGTTTTAAACAGCAAAAAGAATGGCATATTCAAGAAAAATTCACAGGGCAATTACTGATTGACAAAGTCCTAGAAGTGCAGTAATGACTCCTTCTGCCTTGAACTTCTTGTCTTGCTTGATTTTCAGCAATTGTTCTGGGAATAAACAGAACCATCAATATTGGTCTTGGCATTAAAGCACAGGCCAGATCCTGCAAATCTTATGTTTATCTTGTGCATCAGAAAGCATTAGATATGGAAGAACTACAGAGACTTAAGAAGACATTCCAGTTTCGAGTCCCTGGATAGAAACTGATTTGCAGCTATTTATGAGAAATGGTACATACTGTGGTGATATGTGGGGCTTAGCACATATTTGGTGATATAAGAGGCTTACTTACTTACAAACATTAAAGATCTCTTGGTTTAAGAATTTAAGTTGGAAATCTCAAAATGGCATCAATGCATTTTTCTTCTTTTTTTTGTTTTTATGTGTTTTTTTTTTTTCCTATAGGGAGCTGATTTGCATGTTCTCATGTGCAAATGCTACCTGGATGCTTTAGGCCAAACATTCAGATTTTTTGTCTATATTTTATAAAACTTAAACTTGTTAGCAACATTTCCTTGATTTTTCTAATGGTTCCAATGGAAATAATGGTTTTTGGGGAGTTTTAAATGGTGATCATGGATGAAAGATAACTGGACTCTGTTGGGGCACTAAAGCTAGTGTCTATTCACTAGTATAGAAACCAGAAAAAAAAAAAAGAAAAAAGAAAAAAGAAAAAAAACAGGGTGGGGAAGCCCTAAAAACTCCTGAAAATTGCCTAGGGGGAGAAATAATTTTTCAGTAAATATATTTATATATGGCAATGTTCCCTTAAAATGGCTCGATGGTTAGTTGTTTGTTTGCACACTTGCTTGTTTTCTTGGAGTGGTAGAACCCCAATATTCTGTAATGTGCTGGAGATGAAGTATCAGCCACCTTTGCATTTCAGAGCTGCAAGGTCCTAGCCACGGCAGTTTTCACTAACTGCCAGCACTTGAGTAATTTATCAGCTAGCCAGCACACAGAGTTTCACATCTCTCCTCTCTAACACAAGGGGACTTTCCCTGCAGCCCACTACCATCCCTAGCGTAACCCTTCAGCAAAACTTTTATGCTATCTTTACAGGGACTTCTAATCCACACTAAATATGCTAATAAAGAAATACCTAGAGGGCCTTTTCAGATCATTTCAGTTATATGTATATGCTAAATCTGCAGCTTGCAGTGTTATCGTCAGTGAGAAGTCACTGTCTCTGCTACATGCAGTGCCTTTCGCTTTGTCCTGTATAACAGGCAGGTCTTAAACACACTATTTTTTATCAACAAATGCAGGCTGTGAGATTAGCTCAGAAGGACCCTTCCTATGCAGCAAGACTGATGCCCTGTCTGCACGCGTTGACCTTCCAGACGAGAGACATCATTGCAAAGAACTTGGTGGGGGAGGGACAGAGACCTGAGGAGAAATGGCCACGGTGCTCTCAGCACCTCTCACCGCGCAGGACCGCCTGGCTCTGAGGGTCGCCGAAGGACAGGAGTGTGAGGAAGGCTATTGATTTTTGCAGCTAGCTTATCTCCTTTTCCTGAGAGATCCACGGAAGAAGAGAGTCAGAAGGGAATGGAGAGGGGTAAGCCCCACTGCATAATAGGGAGCGCTGCCCCATAGCCAGAGAAGCTGTGGCCCACGGAGGCGTGTATGCAACTTCTACACCAAGGCTCCCTCTGAGAGCGGCCAGCTTTGGGAGAGGAATCTCTCTTGCTGTTTTTTTTTTTCCAGATAGGAAAAACTTTGCCTCATCCCAGGGGACAAATATAGGAAATATCTGCTAGCATAATCTCATGGAATTTTCCTTTGATCGATGTCTTTTCTGGTGCTATTCTTTTTTTTTTTCACAGGCAGAAGACAAGTTTATGCCCTGGTTGAGATTGCTAAAACTGTGAGATCGTATTGCATTTTACACGGATACTTGAAGAAAAAAAAAAAAAGAAAAAAGGCAGGTTTGAGAGCAGTGCTGAAGAAAATGGTGGCTCTTTCCCCGCCTCAAATCCCAGGATGTGAGCCAGGGGCTTTTGCAAGCCGGTAACAACCTCTGGTGTGGTGCTGTGCTCTTGTAGTGGACGCTGCAGTGACCAAGCACTCAGACTCACAGGCTCCAGGGAAGGCGCCCAGCACCTCCCAGCACCAGAGCCTTCTTCCTGCCTGAAGGAGGCAGGGAAAAGCGGACAGTTTAACACAGAAGTGACAGGCTCACTCCTCTCTCTTGACACACGTCCCAGCTGCAGATGGGACCCTGCGCATCAGAACGTGCCTCCTGTAAATATTCCATGTTCCGGAGGCAGGCCAAAAATGCCCACGCTGCCCATTGCTCTCCTGCTCCTCAGAGGGTTGCTGCTCAAGCAGGGCACTCACCTTCCCGACACCTCTACATAACGGGCAGGATCAATACTTCTAGTGCTGGCCACACTCCTTGCTGGGCTCGCCGCCTCCCAGGCGCAGGATTAGCACAAGTCAGGACCAGAGCCCCAGGCCCAGCCACAATGGGCGCCATGAGGAGCTCTGCGAGGGGCGCCCGTGGCGGCGCGTGCTGCCACCGCCATCGTGCCGGGCCCGGCAAGGGTTAACGCTTTGCCTGTGACACGGGAATTGAGGCCAGCTGTAGGTCATATTCACGTCCCAGTCACAGGAAAATGAACCTGTGAGACAGAACCTAATTATCTGCTAAACCAAAAGCCAGTCTCAGTTCAATAACTTACGACAGAGCTGGCAGCCAGATATAGCGTTGCCATGGTAACGCAGGGGAAAGAAAAAAAAAAAGAAAAAAAAATCCACTGCAGTAGAGAACAAGAAGGAAAAGAAGGAGACTGTAACCCTAAATATGCTGTAGCCATTTGATCTTGGACAAGTGGATATGTCTAAAGAGCCAGATTGCTACAACTGTCTATCCACTTTAATACCCTCTATAATTACTGAAATGAAAAATGCAATTACAGTGTGCTCTGAGCTAAAAACCAGGAGTAACTGGCTAACTGGGAATTAATTTTAGAGTGAACAATATCAGCTTCTTCCCTGTCTCAACACACACAGGCTTAGAAGTATGTGGGGGCTGGAGATCAGAGGAGCCTGCTTCCCACTAGTCCAAAATCACTTCATGCCAATCAAACTTGGTTTTCACCATCACCCTCCCCTCCTCCTTCTTCTTCCAGTCACCAGGAATTATATACAAGGGAAAAGTCTGGGGCAGTAAAGCATTAAAACTCTCACTTTGGAGACCATAATGCCTGAATCACTTAAAACAATGTGGGACATAAGTAGAAAGACCTTAGCAAAACGTCCTGAGAAGTGTCCCTTGTGTGAGATGCCCAACAGTACATCACAAGGTGACCCAACCAACCCATGTGCCCAGGATTTTGGGGCTAAGTGCTGCCAACACGCTTTTATTCAGAGGTAACCATGGTGCTCCCAAGTGCCACTGACACTGGGTCTGGGGCTTTCCCCAGCTGAAATCCCTAGCAATGAAACAAAGGAAACCTTTCTCAGAGAGCTCTCTGAGCCGGACACGCATGCACCCAAGAAACAGCTGTGGAACCCCAGGGTTGCTTTGCTGGCTTCTCACAGAAGTTCATTAAAAATCAAACACCAACACATGCCAAACACAACATTCAACATCTATTTTGAACTATGTGTTGACAAATGCACACACGTAAGCATATATGTGTATATTGTAATATACAGGTACATACACATACTTTTTTATATATATTTCTTATTATTTTGGTTAGTGGATTTGACATCACAAACAGCTGAGATTTCACTAAAAAAACCTACAGATTTTCATCTTTGTGCATGTTAAAGACAGAAAAAGGTATTTTAAATGAAACATCTTGGTTAGAAAATAAAAGCAAGTACATTAAAAAAAAGAAGGAAAAAAGAGGCAGCATATACTGTGTAGGGCTTGCTGTATTGTTTAAGATTAACATCCTGATCTTCCTGATCTTGTAAACACTTTACCATTAGTACCTAGCATAGACAGTAGTTTTACTGCACTAATACAAGTGTCTGTTATATATAAAGAATTTGAGCATGACCTTTCTATATATGCATACTTTTTGTTTGCAGTAATGTAGATTAAAGGGAGACTACAGTATTATTTTCAATGAGCCAACCTGACACCTGGTTTAAGTGAGGTAGGCTAACGTCAATGGGCCTGATCTCACTTACAGTGATTGTGAATTTTTCCTCATTTTCATCCCTGAAAATATGAATACCTTGTGCTTTTCCTTAGTTAAACTGTGTATTTCTGAAGTGTTGGCAACCTGCTTTTAAACCAGTTCGAGAATCTGCTCAGCCTCTGTGTAAAGGATTTTTAGGAAAAATCATGCTTAAATGTTGGAAATTGGCTTTAATGCACTGATCTCCAACCTTCAAGGATATAACTTAGTAAACTGATAAGCCATTTTAGAGACACATTTTTTTAACAATGTCTCTCAGCCTTTACAAAATGGTACAATCTTATAGGAAATTGAGGGAGCAGCAAATAATACAGAAGAGAAAATAATCCTGGAAAATGTAAGATCAGTACAGCATGGAAAGCAATATTTCTGCTCTTCTTTGCAGAAGCAAAACAAAACAAACAAATGAACGAACAGAAAAACACTGTCCTTCATGACGGGTGAGGAACATGATTTTGACTCTCTTTTTTATTTGTGGATTTGTGCATTTGTTTCTGGTCTGAACCTGCAGCCATTGTGCAGCAAAAACTTAAAAAACTGTGAACTGCCCTCTCTTAAAATCACTACTCCGCTCAGGAAGGATCCTGAAGTAAGGATAATACATGGGCTGAAGCAATGGAGATCCCAAGGATGGATCTATGGGACAACTGTTGAACAGAACCACATCTATTAGCCATAGTTCTGTTGGATCTATGATTATGACTGGAGATTGTTCTGTGGAAAACACATCAGCATCAGCATTAAAATAAGAAACAAGGAAGTAAATAAAGAAATGATGATCTGGCCACTGTGGCAGTAACAATAATGAAATCCTGTGGTCAAATTCTGGCTTTGCACCTCCTTGTATGAAACGCTTACTTACAGTAATGTGAGCTACTTGCAAACATCCATGGAGAGATTTCACCAGTTTGTGATTTTAGCCAATTTCCCACTGAAATGATGAACTCTAGAAATACAACTCATGTTGTTCATGATAGTCACAGTGGGCTATTTTAAGGGAGAAAGCTTTGTGAACAACAGATTTAATTTGTGAAGCTCACGGAAGCCTAATAGAGCAGGCCAGTTAACGTGGGATTTTGTTTCCTAAGTGTAGGTGTCTTGCTGCCATTTTAGACGCCTTCGAGTGTCTGAGACATCCACATGAGGCTGGCGGATACGATACAGTCCCTCCAGGACAGACGACCTTCTGCAGTGGTGTAGCTAGGGTATCCTAGGACATCTCAAATGGCAATAGTTAGCTATTTTAGGCAGCTAACACCCCAGTACCACCACTAACACTTACATTTTCCTATATTTTCTGAAGATTGCAAACCAATGCGCTATGTGTCTCAGTATGTGTGAAAAGACTCAAGATGCAGCTGGTCAGGTTAGAAAGCATACGCTGACCAGTATGGCAGTGGCTCAGTGGCTACCTAGACTGAAAGCTTCTTTTTTTTTTCTTTTTTCTTTTTTTTTTAACATAACTATAACACAGTAAAATTGCTTTTTCACCATTTTGCATGGTTACACATTCCTTTGTCAAACAGGAGAAAAACGTTGCCATTCCTATTTTTCACATTTATAAACGACCACGCAAAACAGACAGCAGTGGAGAATTGTCCTACTTTGTCCTAGTCATACTGAGTGCACTGAATTTTCTTTATATAGAGACTGGTCAGCACGATGCTGAACAACTAGCATTAAATTCAGTGGTTTGACTCTGCAGTCAAGATTGAGTGAAATATTAAGTAACCAAATGAACCCCTTTTTGATTGGCCTCATAAACCGTGTTGTAATATATCCTAATAAACAGGCATTATATAGCATTACTTGACCTAATCCTCCTAAAATTACCACTTACCATTAGATGTGGAATTTTGCTTTTTAAATAAGAGCTCAATGACTGACTTAAAAATGGCTGTTGATTCCTGGAAGTAGATTTTTTAGTAAAATCACAGTTTGTAAATTGAGATTCTATGGTTACTTTTAAAAGCATATATACAGTGCCTGAATAATCCAATAAAACTGTTTTATCAAAAGCTAAAATCCCTGTTTCAACTTAGCAGTTAATATTTGAACTCATGTTCCATTAAAAATATGCTGGGATGGTTTTGCATCATGTTAATGATACACAGTAAGCCTGCTTAATTTGTTACTATATTTGTTGCTGGTTTTAGATCTTGAGCATGCCAGCTAAATATCATATTTCTTTCCTTAAGTCTAAATAGAGCCTTTCTGTCTGTTAATACAGATGATTTAAAAACCTCTTCCAGAGGATTCAACTTTGGTTCAGGATTCAATAGGAACTTTTCACCTAGTTCTTGAAATCTGTAACTCTGCAGGTATGACGTTCTGACAAGGACTGCTATGATTTGAAGTGTCTTTCAATGTGTATTACACTGTCCCCAGTGTAATTTGGGAATATGTAAAGCAGGAAAGGATCAAATAGCAGGGAGTTTTCCAGAAGTGGAAAAAGTTTAAGTGCTTTGTAAGAAGATGGCCACTCTTCAGAAATCTCAAAATTTAATGACGACATCTTAGCAACTGAAGCCAATGACAAAAGTTCTCCGTGATTTTAACAAAGCCAAGAAATTCCTTTATGGAAACTCCATTGCCTTTATCTTCTAGGGCATCATTTCCACTACAAGAACTGTAAGGAGAACATCATAACTCCTCATGTCATAGCTGCTATTTAATCCACCTTAAAATCTCTCTTTTGTTAGAACAATGTGTAGCTAGAAAAGTTTGCCAATAAGCTCTACTTATTAGAAAAAGCTCCAAGTAGAAACAGTCATAATACTACATTTTACAGATTCCATTTGTGAAGAAAATGCTGAATAAAAGTGAACACCGTGCCGGTTGTGTACAGGTGCTTTGCTAGGGATGTCCACGCAAACCACTTCCATAAGACCCCAACTTTTTATCAGTTCTCTTCAGTCAAAGATCTGTAGAACAAATGGATCTGCAGAACATGGAGATATTTGTAATTAAGAAGCTATACAATTACCAGGATATGAAAAGGCTCCATGGGATTAAAACAGAAGCAGTCAGAAAAAATATCAGAAGAAAAAAGGGGCCTTGAACAGGTTGGTGTCACCCATGAGGCAGTGGATTACTGAGTGTGAGGGACAGAGAAGCCCATCAGCCAAGCATCGCTGTGCTTGTCCTCATCTCATACTTTTCCCTGGGACTGGTGTCTATTGTCAGAGGGAAAAGCTTCTGGCCTCGGTGCGACCTGGCTAACATCTCAGCATGCACCAGCTCTCTGTTGCTGCTCCTTGGATGTGCAGAGTTAACGCCAACGGGCAGTGTCTAGACAGCGCAAAGCTATTGCCTTTGAGAGACATGTGATGCACTGGGGCCATGTCACACATGCAAGGTTTTAACGAGGTTCCTATGGGTTTTTCAGGAGAATTGTGCAGCAGGCAAGAAAGGCAGAAAGAGAAAAATGCTCACCTTTGATTTCACACCTGCTGCTACGGACAGCACTGTGTGTCTCACACTATTCTGCTTAAGGGGCTTAATCATGGAATGACCATCAGATGTCTTTAATCCACTGCAAGCTAGGGACATTTTTTCTGTGTTCAGTTTCATACAGGAATGTATCTGTCTGCAAATTTAGAATGTATCTGTCTGCAAAAACGTGGCAAAGTGTAAAACCTCCTTCTGCAAGAACTGGAAGGAGTCTTTCCGTGACATTGTTGGACCAGTCTCTGAAGCTGCAGTGTAGCTGCAAAGCACATAATATCACTGCAGGTGATACCTTTACAAACCTCAAGCCATTCCCTTCTTGAGTGTGATATCTTGCCTTTAAAGTACATTCACAGACACAAGGCTAAAAATAAATTAAAATTAGATTCCATTCTTGAGGATCTTTTTATATATTCAAATAATAACAAGTGTAGAGGAGAACCCCAGGCCACTCCTTTCACATAGTTCTGGGTACCTCAGCCCACATGCAGCCCCTTGAGTAGGGGCACGAGACCACACATTCTGAGCACTGATCTCTTTACAAATGCAGGCTACCCACTGCATAAGGAGGTGGCAAAAGGGTAAGTTATTAGAAGCTGCACCACAGCACTGCACCTGTGTTTGGCTGTCAGAGCAGGGAGGTTCTTTCCCACGCCTACAGGAACCAAGGCCACGAAGCGCAGCTTACACAGAGGGATTAATGCAATTTTATAGTGCATGTGGGAAGTGAAAGCCATTGTATAACACAACTCATCCTTTATCAAGATCATGGAAATCCGGAGTAAGACACAGAAAAAGAATACAAGGCCTGGAGGAGTATCCCAAGATTTGTGAAATGAATTGATTTCCATTCAAATCAGGTCTTTTACTCTTCTTGAAAATGTCAAGGTGTCAGCCTTGGCCATTACCAGACTATGATTTATAGCTGAGACAAAGCAATAATACTCAGGTGACTGTCTGGAAGTGTGCTGCAGTGTCTGGAAAGGCTACACACGACAGCAATCTCTTCCCTTAACCAACCTGCATTGGTTGGTTATTAGCCTATCATTAGCCTTCCCACACCCTTCTTCCCCAAACCCTTGATAGAAAAATGATAAAACACATAGGCTTGAAGATTTACTGGGCTCAGACAAATGAGCATTGCGAAAGGAGTGGGCTGCAGAGCTTTGGAGACACACATTAAAAATATTCTTTTAGCTAAACTGTATCTTAGCTGTTTGGATGAATACCTGTAAAATGTGAGACTGAGTGCCTGTTTCAACACATGGGTATGTTTTAATCCATATGTACAGTCTATTTCTGTACATCAAGTAAATCAGAAGTACAGAAAATGCCGAAACCAAGTCAGTTTTAAAATAGCAAAAATAACATACCTATTTATTTTAAATTATGAATAAGAAATCACACTTCTAATCTTACTCTTCTAAAAGAATATCAAAATTTAAGTAAGTACTATGTTTGAAGTATCACACAGGCATTAAACATAGTTTATCCAGTAAATAGATTGGTAGTGGTTACAAATTATCTGCCTAATATTTAGTCAAGCACTGATGAGTTAATGCAGTTCTCTCTCACAATGAGAAAGTTTTGGTGAAATAAGAGTAGCAGAATTAGAATCAGAAGCCACATTTATAAACTCTAATGCATGCAAATGTAAGGCACGCTAACACAAGTGCTAACTCCTACTTCTTGCAATTGGAATTAGGCACCTTCAAGTAGTTCAGGTATGTCTTTCTACTGTTTCTCTCTGTATTCCTTTAGCTTTACTTGCATTTGTGCAATGACAAACAGGAGTCATCATGGGTGATCCACTAAAATGTGATCTCATATAGTGGAGTGGAAGAGAGAATAAACATGATATGTGGACAAGTCAACAAAAAAGAGTACAGCTAGTAATATTCCTGACAGCACTGCTAATAATACCATTACTGACATAACAGATCTAGTTCTAGTACTAGCATGTGTGAAGGATGCTGACAAATTTGAAAGGATCCAAAAAGGAGCTCGCAACATGACTTGATGTTTCCAAAAATCTGACCTCTACTCAGAGGTCACCATGGAAGATACTTAATCTCTCTTTATTTTATAAATGAAAATGCTAATATGCAATAGCAAATGACCATTTAAACTAACAGGAAAAGATTCAGTAGCCGAAAGCTGATGCTAAACAAATTCTGTTTAGAAATAAGCCTCTATTTTTAATAGCAATGTAATAAACCCCTGGGACACTATTCCTGGGATTATTATGGATTCTCTGCAATCCCAAATCCTAAAATATACATGCTAACCAGACAGAAGTTGTTGGTGTTGATGTGGGAGTTGCTCAGTGAATGCTTTGGCATAGTTTATGGAGGAAGTCACGCTAGATGATCGAGTTCCTTCTTGGCAGCACATGTACAATATTCCTGCTATGTGTGGGAGACATGAAGGAGGAAAGAGGAGATTAGGAAAAGCAAAAGGAGGCAAGGAAAGAAGGGGGAGATGTCTGGCTGGCTTCCTCGCTTTGTGCATGCAAAGTGCAAGCCTTGTGCAGTGCCATGTTTGGTGACTCAGTAAACTGAAGATGGTATCAAGGACCTGAGAGGCTTCATCTCCTTCCAAGTTTCAACAGTGCGGGAGAGTCCACTAAAGAGACCAGTAGCTACCAGAGTCTGCTGTCACTGCTTCCTAGTCTAAGCTGGATGCACAAGTAACATGATTTTATGGAGAAAAACGCAGAAGCTGGCGACTCTCTTCTGAAAGTTCTTGACAAGTGTTGTCCTTTCTGACTATTGCAGGGAATCATTTAAAATTTTCAATCTGAAAAGCAGTAGATGGGGATGCCAAAACAAAGTTTAAAAGTTGATGGATAACAGATAAATACTGGGATATGAGATCCCATCATTTGCTTTGTTGTGCTTCCCTCTCTTCCCAGCCACAGCAGTAAGTGACTATAAACACCCAGAGAACAAACAAGACAAAGTGGGCTGTAAAAAAATGCATAAAATATCTTCTCACTACCACAGTAAATCATGACCTGATGCTGACCACTGAATGTTTGCTTGTTATTTGCATTACACTGCAGCCTCAGAGGTCCAACCCAAGTCAGGGTCCCTCTGTGCTAGTTACCATGGTCCCTATTAGTGAGTGACGGTCCCCTCCCAAAGAGCCCGCAACTTCACTCACTAAAATGGATCTCGAGAGGAGAGTCTGCATTCCTGCTGAGTCTTAGAAAGTCACTCTAAATCTTCATCCATTCATGCAGGAAGTAAGAAGAGCACTAAAATTGCTGTTTGGAAACATCTGAAATTCTTCTTTTTTAAATTCTAGTTATTGTATGTAGCAATTTTGATTTCCCACTAGCATTTAAGGAATGATGCTTTTAGAAAGCCAAACTGCAGCTTTTGGGACGTGTTAACTCATACAAGGCTGCCATCGCACAACACTCACATACCAGCAATATCCAGAAGAAATCTAAGGGTTAGTCTGGAGAGGCTTCTAGGATTACAAGGATAACCTGTTTCACTTTTAAACATCTACCTGTTTTTTATAATTAGTCCCCCTATCAGCTATTCCCTATTTCAGGAAGAGATATGCCGTTGAAAATAACCATCCAAAACATGATGGTGGCAAACACTCATACTTCTGATTTACAATGTAATGGTCAAACTAAGTTACTGAATGCTCCAGGGTGTGCATAACTGTATTAGGTGAACCAATAAGCACTGTATATCTTTACACTTGTAAGAAATCTTCCTAATGGAAAATATGAATCTTCCTCTTGCAGTGAAGTGTTATAAATCTACTCACAAAATGGCCGCAAGCAGCCATTTTACATGCCAGCCTTGCTAAATGTTGATGAAGGCACTGCTCTAGACCCATATATATAGCAGAGCTTTGCATGTTCTGCAGATGTGCACTGCTGTATGGGCCTGCTATATGCCCTGTGCAGAATCCTCTGTCCCGTATCTGCTTCCAGGTTAAGTGAGGATCATCAAAATTCTGGAACCACGAATCCAACTAAATGCTAGTGCCCAATATTTTCCTTCACATCATGGTCCTCAAAGGCAGCCACCAGCCCCGGTGAGTTGAGCAGCAGGAAATTATTCCATAACCTCTCATGCCCCTCATGTTAAATCCAATTACTACAAGATCTGACTCTGTGCAGACCAGGACTATCTCATCCTTTTCTGGATGAAACAAATGGCGAGGGAAGCCTTAGCTCGAACACTGCATCTACTCAATATATGAACTCTGACAACTGGTTGGTTCTTATTAGGGCTGAGCACCTGAAACCTGCAAAAGGTTTCAGCACCAGTTCTTATATACTTCTATGGAGTCAAATCTTGGCAAAAAGTGGGAGGAAGGTTAATTTGTACTCTAAGGAGAAAGAAGTTGTGTCTTGGAGGGCCTTACATGGGAGCTGCGGAAGGGACTTTAATCCACGGAAAGCAGAGAGGCTGTTAGGACAGTGGAAGAGAAGCTCGGTCTCAGAGAAGGGAGAAGGGTGACAGCTTTTCTCACCAGATGTAACGATCTTTAAGGGGTAATATTGTGATCCTGTTTCACAGAAGAACCTTTAGCAGAAAACAATTTGTCCAGTTCGTAGGGCTGAATATAGATAAAGCATCTCTTACAGAACAGTATTTCTTTCTCTCCATGTATATATGTTTACTGTGTATGTACACCAACATGAACACATAAATTTGAGGAGTAGAGAAACCTGAAAATTACACAAGATTCACATAAACAGACTTAATTCTAGGCCAAAAATGGCTTGCTTTCACATCAAAGACATTTTTTTAAAGATGGGATCATGCATTCTCTCCATTCAGAAAAACAGTGAACCACGAGGACTTTACCACTGTTAGCTATCACACTTGTAAGAAAATTAGTAAATAAACTGGATAATGAAAATCTGCTTCTTTCTGCTTTGAAGATGTTCGCTTCATCCGATTCATCTTCATCTAATGGAGTAAAGGGAGGTATTATTAGAAATCCCTTCTGTTAGGAAATACTTGAATTCAAAATTAAATCCTGTGCTAAACTTTTCAAGGAAGTATCTACCTTCACTGAAGTCTTTTCAGGCCCCTACTTATTTCTACTTCAAACTTTTCACTGATTGTACTTTAAGCTCCATCAGTGAATGTAAATGGGGTTTCGCTATACGTTTAGTGCATTCAAGCATTCTTTGTTACAGTTCCCACCCTGCTGCATTATGTGAGCTCTGCCACGGAAGTCCAGCAGTCGGTTTGTTTTCTGCTATTAATAAAAGAACCTACTTTTCCCCACTTCTTTGAAGAAGTTGAAAGAGCTACATGTTGGAGGGGGAGGTGGTGGGGAACAGACTGCAGTGTAATCCCCAAACGCAAATGCTGTCTAGATTAGAAACCTCCCTGAAGAAAATTTACACATGCTAAGACTGTGCTTTTTGTGTGATGAACACTAGAGCAATAACTTAGCCACATACTGGGTTCTGCTTAAGGAGCCCACTAGGTGAAAAGAATTGAATGAAGGAAAAAAAAAATCTTCCAGTTGGCTCTGTGCCGATGCCATCCAACCTTTTCAGTATCCAGTGACTTACTAAGGGAACTATTTTCATTTGTATTTCATCACTGAGGTATCTTAATATAATATGTAGGAATCTGTTGAAGTAAAAACCACCAAATGGGATTTACACATTCTCGGTGTTTCTACATAGTCCAGGAAAAGCTTAATTAAAGGGGTGGGACACATCTCTGCTCAATAGCTGTTTTTCCTTCGTACCTTCCCATGCACAATGCATGCAAACATCTACGAAAAAGGGTCTGGGGGGATGGTGGTGCAAAACCACCTAAAACCAAAACCAAAAATATGAGCCCTAAACTACAGAGCACAATCTTGATTATTTGCTTTGCCATATAAATAAATAAATATGCTCCTCACAGAGAATCAGTTGCAACAGCCAAGAGGAGAAAAAAAGGAGTATGATCTGCCTTTTTCCCTACAGGATTCTTGTATTGTTTAAGCTATCATTAATGTATCTAGTTTCTCATGCAATTACCGACTAATCCTTAATTCCTAAATAAGCAAGGACAAGAGTAAAGATAGTAAACCCAAAAGCCTACCAGATAAACTTCAGTGTATAGTCAACTGGATGATTCCATATTAGATCCAATTTATTAGCTTAAAATGTTTATGAGGATGAAATAATTCTGTCAGTGTTGATGTCAGTAATCTTCTGTTCACTTACTCTCAAGAGGTTCCACAGTCCATCTACCTGTTACTCAGAAGCTGAAAATACAGCTTTAGGTGCAAATTATTATATCTGGATTAATGTCCTTCATCTTCTAAGAGCAACTCTAGTATGTCAGAGGAGTGGAGAAAGATGCAGCAATCAGCAAACTCTGGAGATGCCTCTTTTAAGTATCAAACACAGAATTTTAACAAGGAGATGAATGTCTTGAACAGACACATTGTTTAGACAAAAGTACTCCAAATGAATGTAACAGGGTAACTCTGTTTTTAAGGGAGTGATACAGCCTCAGATGGCATTTTTATAGGATCCCAGATTTTTTTTTCTGTGTGCATTGCATATATTTTGCTGACTAGCTGGCTTGCTATAGAGAGTTCTATGGGGTTTTGTTTATTTATTTATTATTTTTTGTGGTGTACAGTTCCTAGAGAAGATGCCTGCATTTCAGTGTGAAATTAAGTACCTAGTCAGGAATTGAGCATAATCATCATATGGGCAAATCGGAATGATGGCTACATTTACTGCCTACAGAAATTTCTGCTGCTCTGCATATTAACACAGTGAAAACGTTGTTGGCTGAATGTGAATGTGCCCGTTTTCATTACCAATGTAAATGTGTAACATCTTCTGTTAAACTTCATTGACATATTTCAGCAAGTGAATGGAAAAATGCCCCAAAATGTGATAGTTGTAGACTCTTGTTATACAACTTAGAGTAAAATATTCTTTTCTCTAATTCTAACAGTAATTAACTTGGATTGGAATTCCCCTGACTCATGTAACAGTCTACACTGTATTAATGGATCTCAGTGTTTATACGGTTTGAAAAGGAATCCTGTCCTATATACGTAACATTATATTAAGGTGCTAAAGACTTTCAGGTTAATGAAAACTATTGATCACGTCACTCTAGGGTCACCTATAAGCATTCTTTTGTTTAGGTCTAAAATAAAATGGTGTCGTGCTGAAACTTAAAATGCTGCAAAAATGAAGCTTTGGAAAATTGTTGCATCTTCCATGAAGGCTAAAAATGAAAATAGACAATTAGCATAATAATAATAATCCAATTGTACAAGGCAGACAAAGGAAAAGCTAATACTTTCCTCTGCTTTTTGACTGATGTTTTGTTGGGCTATAGCTAAACAGCACTTTAAGTTGACAGTAAATTAGCAAACAATGCGAGGGAGGAAAAAAGAAAGAAAATCATGCAGGGGTTAAGATGTTTATGTAAAACAGTGATTTTCCTTTTTAAAATTAAAACGTACAAATAAGCTGGTGTCAGGGACTAGGTGATCCTTCATTTCCACCGCATTGAGCAGGCTCGCGGCAGCAGCAGACAGCCGTTAATATATGCGTCTGGCTCAGTCTGGTCTCCCAACGAGGAATTCATCGAATTGTTAATATCTTTCCTTTTTTGTATGCACCACACATCATTTTCACTCTCTCTCTCCCCCCTCCTCTCTCCGGCTCGCTCTCCCTCCCTCTCTCCTTTGCGAGAGGTTGTGTTTTGGCGTTTTGTTTTGGTGCAGCACAAGCTGATTACCCCAAAACCGCATCTGAAGTGGCACCTATGAGCACTTTGTCCCCAAACATGCAGCCCCGCAGAGGCGCTGACGTGCAGCGGCCCAGACCTGTGCAGTGCTGGGGATGCTTCCCACTTAGGAGGCCTCGCATGCTGCCCCACAACTCCCAACACCTGCCCCACACCTCCCGACACCTGCCCCACACCTCCTGGCGCCTGGCCAAGCAGAAAAAAACGTCCTGCTGGGAGTCCCGTGGCGCGGAACTGCCTCCCATGCCCCATAGCAACGAGGTCCCCGCGTGCCAGGACAGGCTGGCTCTGCTGTGGGGGCCCTGGGCACGGCAGGCGGGAAGGCCATGGGGCCACTCGTCCATCGCCATGGCCAGGGGAAGCAGCGAGCGGTGCGGGCCGGGGGAAGCGCTGCCTTTAGCCCAGGCCGAGCTGCGCTGCGGAGGCCTCACTGAATATTCATGGCTTTCGCTGCGGCACCCAAAGAAGCCAGGTAGGGATTTTTAGCAATTCGCTCTATTCCCACTCTCCCTGCAGAGCAGAAATATTTGAAATCATTAGGCTGCTGTTTCCTGATGGAGACACACGTTCCACGCTGTGCCTCCACCCTCTTTGTGTGTGCGGCGAGGAAAGCAAAACGACTCCGGAGCCCCCTGCACATCCACAGTCAAGGAAATGCAAGGAAGAGCATCCACAATAAATGCCATGAAGATTTTTAAGCACACAGATGTACACACTGTGAATCTAATTTAATCTATCGGGTTTTTTTGGGGGGGAGGGAGATAAATTCTGTGCATAATTTAAATTGTATATCACTATGAATATACCTACACACAGTATAGCTTTACCTCACTGTATAGGCTGAATGAACAGAATACATGTTCGCCTGCTCAGTACCTTAAGCACAAGCACACCGTTTTACGTAACGAACACTATTA
Source organism: Nothura maculosa (assembly GCA_032353885.1). Taxonomy (NCBI): domain Eukaryota; kingdom Metazoa; phylum Chordata; class Aves; order Tinamiformes; family Tinamidae; genus Nothura; species Nothura maculosa. The sequence continues at coordinate 1,442,771 of JAUBOD010000032.1, read as the reverse complement.
CACATAACTCAGTCGTTACCAATGATGTGCTCCATCGGTGTTAACACCTACTTGGGTACATCAGTTCTGCATATTTTGCATAGATTCAGACCTGCATTACCAACATCACCTAAACAGAAATCAGTGTGAGATAACGTATCTGCGCTAAAAGACAATTACTTCTATGTCCCAACGTTTGCAAATAGCTCTTTTGAGTGTTCTGAGTATGAGGGATTGGTGGTTTGAGAAGAAAAGAATTGCATCTTTACCAGGAACTGGATCATCATAATTGCCAGAAAATATTCTCATGATGGTTTAAAGATTAAGGATGAAAAGATTAAAGATGGTATCTTGAGCAACTCGAAAACTACAGACAAGTACATAGTTCCTGCCTCTTAAGAAAACAAGACAACAAGAAAATGCATTCTGCTACAGATAAGAACCATTTATTTTAACAATAGTCTCGATGCTTACAATAAAACACAATTCCTCCCACACAAGTGGAAAAAATATACTGCAGCCAAAATACCACTTGAGAAATGAACAAATAGTTTGGATGCTTGATCTGTGTGAAGTCTTTGTCTCAGCGAAGCCTGAGGTAGCAACAAGGTCCCGCAACACCAGGACCCGGAGAGAGCCACATCGTGCCGAGCCCACAGACAAAATACTGAGAAATACAAACCAGTTTCTCTGGTGCTGATCGGAAGCTCAACATTAATGAACAGTGCAGAGAAACTTGTGTCCTGTTAGATGTTTTTCTGTCAAGTCCACCGAAGTCCTTAACACATGGGCGACAACAGATCGCTCCGTTTTTGCCAGCGGGGAAAAAGCTGCAGAAAGTGCCGAGGAGGCTGGAAGTTGAGGCTGGTTCTTAGGATGCTGTGGGCTCTGGTCAGATGAATCCCAGCCAGGAATGTGGGCAGCTTTGCGTGTGAAGTGATTTTAAGGCTCTAGCATGGTTTTCACCCCGACTTTCCCCACTGCTTTAGAATGGAAATTAAACAAGAGAAAATTTTCAATGTCGGAGCGTGTTGTCACTTAGACAAAGAAAAACGATGGCAACTACTTATAAAATACTCTCTGTCCCATACTGCCGGAGCAGCTAAGCAACAGTTCTCCTGCAGGCTGAAATCATCATTCAAACAATAACGGAATGAATGTTTTCTGGGCCTCAAACATCGATGTTTATGTTCTACGTTGTAGAAGTTAATTAAATGCTGTAACAACATATCTGAAAATATGCTTTGTACTAATTGCCTACAGAATGGTCTGTAATAACAGTATTATAGCTGAAAGCCTTTTGTACAGTTTAGGATACACTGTATTTTAGTGCTTTTTTTTTTTTCTTTTTCAGGTACAAATTGGCAGTAGATTTAAATTTTAATTCCAAATGTTACACGGCATCCAGTCCAGTTTTCAATACAGACAAATATGTAGCATCTTAATGTAGCACAATGGTAACAGCTCCTTCTCCTTTAGGAACGGTTGCGCTGCTCCGCACGTGAAACAGGTTTATCCTTCTCCTCCTCCCTTCCTGGACGGGAAAGCTCCTTGATTCTCTAAATTCGGCAGCGAGAGAATCAGAGTCCAAAGCTGCTGGTTCCCCTCCGCCTAGGTCCCAAGAGCCTGACTTGTGATTGCTGCTAAAAAACCTCACAAGTTAGGGTCTCAGGGACTAGGAAAAGTCCGATACGATCCAGTAGAGTTCATCTTCCAATAATCCCAACTGCTTAGGAGGCAGGATCGCTGTCAGGACGACTCTCACTGCTGTGGATAAAGAAGCAAAACGAAACAAACAAGCACAAAAGCCACCCCAAAACCCGACGAGCCCTCCTTGCCCATCCCCTCCCCGGATAAACACGCCACAGTTTCAAGTAGGGGGCAGGAAAGATCAAATAAGCAGGCAATACACATACGTACATTCAGGACAATGTATCAGCTGACTGAACAGGGTTGTCTTAAGAGCATATTCCTCAACTTTTGGGAAGAGAAGCAACATAGAGCACGGGAAGAATCTTCACTGCCTCCACTCCCTAGAAGTCACGTCTCAAAACATCGGAAGGTAAATGGGTTAAAATCAGCTTCCAGCAGATTGGTACAGTAAGAGTTTTATTCTATTCCCCCTAATGCCTTAGAGAAGGATTAAATGCTTGTTAAGGGGTTTCTAATTGAAATATCTCCCCGTTATGCTTTTACTGTTCAGGTGGGCCCTGGGTCACACAGTGCTTTCAACCTGCTCCCGACGTGAGGACAACCTTGGGGCGTGCATTTACTTTTTGCCTCTTCCCCTGCACAACATTTAATCCTTCTACGGACGCTTAGCAAAAGCTTCTTGGTCTCCAGCGCCGGAGCAGCTCTGGCCCCGCGAGCAGCCGCACGCATTGACATGCAGAGGTGGTTGTCACTGGAGCCGGGCTGCTTGCGGCTCACGCAACTTTCGCACGCCGGACGAGGCAGCGATCGCGTCTCCCAAAGCACCGTGTGCTGAAGCCGAACACTTGGAGTGGCACAACCACAATCCTGCGACACTTGGGCGTTCGTTCTCCTCCGATCCTTAGGCTTGTTTGCAGAGCGAAAAAGAAATTTCTACTTTAGGGATGGCATCCACGGTGGCCTTTTTTTTTTTTTTTCTTTCTTTTTTTTTTCCTGCTGTGTGTCCATCAGAACATCAGAACCCAGAGCAAAAGCAACAGCAGCCACAGAGGTCCCGGCCACTGCTGGTGCGGAGGAATCGGCTATAGAAAACGCAGCGCTCGTCGGGAAGCCATCCAGCTTTAAAAAAAAAAGGAAAAAAAGGAAAAAAAAAAGGAGAAGAGAAGAGGGGGGGAAGGATTAGAACCAGTGCTGGCAGCGCAGGTGAATCATCCATTTACAAGTTCGCTGCAGAGAGCTGCGCCGCAGAGGAGCCCTGCACGCGCCCCCCACCCGCAGCCCTCCCTTGCCCTCCCCTCGACGCCACCCCGCATTTCAGCACACTCCGGGTTATTTAAAATATTCCAGCTGAGGCGACAATGCACCGTTATATAAGAGCCGCTCCTTTGTCGCGGCGCGCCGCTCCACCGGTTACGCCTCGGACACAGAACAGTTAAAGGAAACAAAATACATATATATATGAGAGAGAGAGACACAGGTAGGCAGAGAGATATAGAACGTATAGCAGCCGCTGCATTTCATCCCCTCTCTTTTCCAAGGCTGGCCGTGACTTCACAAACCATCTCGCAACCGCCGCTTGCAGGTCCATAATTAGGATGACAGATCTGTGCCCAGCGCAGCCAGGACACTGCCCTCGTGCCCCTTCCCTTCCTTCCCTCCTTCCCCCCACAGCCGCCGCTCCCGCCCGCCCGCCGCGCCGCTCCCCGGGGACGGGCGCGCGCAGCCGCCGCTCCCGCCCGCCCGGCGCGCGC
>JAUBOD010000032.1:1417849-1439121 GCA_032353885.1 Nothura maculosa | reverse complement strand
CCATCCCATCCCATCCCATCCTGCACCCTATCCCAGACCTGCGGGGCTGCCGTCATGCCAACCGCGTGGGTCCCATGTTAGAAGGAAGCAGCAAAAAAAAAAAAAAAAAAAAAGGAAAAAAAGATTTTTAAAAAGATTTTTTTAAAAAGCCTCTAGGCTGTCGTAAGAAATGCCTTCATTTCTTCCAAAGGATCCCCTCTTCTTATTTTTCCACCTTTCTACTTCCTCTGTGGCGGTGTCTCAGTTGTTTGACATCTTTCCGGAAGAAAATGTCTTGAGCTGCAATAAGCCAGTAGTCGGTCGGTCCTCCCCTCACCTCACGCTCCTATTCCCACCCCCTTTTTTTCCTAATCAATAAGACAGATCTCCGAATGCAGTTGTGGAAACAGGCTCTGACACACCGGCTTTCATCCTCCATCCTCTGCCTCGGGAACCGCGGGCAGCCCGAGCGCACACGTGATGCCGACAGAAATAATGCCAGCAATTCCGGAGCGGCCCTGCGAGTTTATCCTACGCCTGCCTCGCTCTTCCCTTTGCTTCAATAAGTAAGGGTGGGAAGGACGTTCTAGCTCTCAAAGGCTACGAGGACTCATTTCTTTTAAAATAATGGACAGTAAGAAAGAGTACTATTAATCTTACTCAAAATTAACGTTGTTCTTTTTATTTTCTCCCCACTCATTGTGCTCTCTATAAGCAGGAATTGTCCTGGAGCCAAAGCACCGCCAGGGGCTGAATCATCAGTCCCTGTGCTGAAATCATAAATTTCTGGACTTCGATCAGTCTCCAACTGGACCTGGTCTTTTTATGATGACGATGTTTTAGATTTCACAATTAAGAAAGAGAAGCAGGTTGCGTCAGAGAGCGGTGCCAGAGAACAATGGCAACACTCCCGTGCGCGCACAGACACACACAGGCAGCCGCGCACAAATCCCCGCGGCGCCCCTGGGAGCCGCACGCCCGCATCCACCTACAGGCACTCACTCCGGCCCGGTGTAGGGAGGCTCCACACGCACAGGCACATGGAATACAGGCAGGCTAGGGATGCACATCCCACCGTGGGGCTCCCAGCAAAGCCCCACGGTGGCGCTGGCCGTCGCGTGCATCCCCTGCCGCGCTCCTTTGTCCTCTGTCGCCTCCGAGGGAGGCGAAGAGGCACGGGAAAGCAAGCAGGCACTACGCGGAAGGGATCAGGAAACGGTTAAGTTTGGCGTCTCGAGGAAGGGGAAGAGGGAGACAGACACACGCCCACGCAGGGAGAGGAGAGGAGAGGAGAGCGCCAAGCATGAGACAACAAAAGCCGGGCTGCCGCCGCACCTGGGAACTGGAAACACGCGGGGCTGCAGCGCTCAGTTTAGCCGGCAGTACATGGAAACAGAGGGAAATTCACACCTGCCCCACACGCCTCAGAATGCCCATTGCCACCCACAGCCTGGGGCGGATGCTGGCTTCTTGCTGCTCCGCATACATGGGATTGGGCATCGCCTCTTAATCTCCTTTTTGCTCAGACCCATCCATGTTTTGCTGCTCCAGCATCTCTCCCCTTTATGCTTTTTCTTTTTTTTTCTCTATACCGTTACCCACAATACCTTGGATAAATTAATGTCGTGACCCTGCTATGGCTATCAGACAGAAAAACCCTCTCCTATCTCAATAACGGAGCGTGCGCGCGGCGCGACCTGCCTGCCTGTGGCGAGGCCGGCTGTGCCCGGGAGCTGCCTGCACGGCGCTGCGGGCCCAGGGCGGCACGTGCGGAGAGCAGCCGCCGAGCCCGGGCTCCCGCATCGCCTCTATCCATATCTTTTTAGGGAAAAAACAGCCCTCCTCAGGCGGTGCCATCTCCATTTCCCTGCAGGCACCTGCGCCCTCCGTGCCTAAAAGCACCATTGGCCTCTTACGCTCAGGAGCGCTCGAATGAAGGCACAAGCAGAATGACCATTACAAACGGCTGCGCATTCGGGAGACACAGGGAGACACATGGACAGACGGACGGATGGACACAGGGAAGGGCAGCCAGGTTCAAGGGCCGGGCCTCTCTCGCCCGCCCGCTCGAGAGCACCTTTGGGGCCAGCGGGGCTGCAGACTGGATTAAATCAATAGTTGTCTCAAACGAGATGTCGTAATCAATCAGCTCAATTACCACCGCCATAGATCTGGGCTTAAGGTCTTTCCTGATTCCACTCTCTTAATCATTAACCCTTACATAGCCTCGGAGCAGATCCCTGTGCTTCCCACCTATGGAAACTTAGGCTCTGCCCTGCTCCCCTGCCTTCTTCCCTTGCCCTGCTTAAACACGAGAGGAGCAGGTCAGCGAGAAACGTGCTCAGCGTCAGTAAGGCCAGGTTTGATGCACCCCTTTAAACGCACCTATTATGTAGCTGCTGTGTGCGCGCTTATATGTTATTATTATGCCCCCAGGAGCGGCTGGGTGGATCAAAGGCTGCTGTTTAATTAACATTCAACTCAGCTGTTTCCTTGGAGATTACAAACGGGAGACTAGTTGAATTAGGCTGAAGCCGCTCACTCTTTTCTCTAACCCAGTATTAGAGACCTCTTCCCCCTCAACCTAGTAAGGAGCAACTCCTTGCTGGTTAATCAGCCGCCAGGAAAATCCATTTTCAATTTGAGGGCAAGTGTGAAATGCTGCAAGGACGTTTTTGTACCAATGACTGAAATGCACGGAGCTGCCCAGTCATTTACATTCTGCACCCGCAGCACAGAGCATCCATATGCAAGGGAGGCGGAAAAGCACCACCAGCTCAAACACGCGCGGAGCCATTTTCCAGCCTTGCCCATGATTATTGCTTGCAGGACGCAGACTGACTTTCACCAATGCAACATTTCTATTTCCTCCATCCAGGTAGGCCATGAAGCCGCTCGCGGGGCCGTTTCAGTGGCCACCACGCGGCCTCCCCTTGGCATCTCCAGGGGAGAGTGTGGATTGCAGTGCTCGCTAGGGAGCTAGCACCTATCCAGCAAGCCAGTCCCTGAAATCTCATGGATCCTATGGACGGGGTCTCACCCTAGAGTGGCGGGAGGCCCCTGGCCTGCAGGCAGCGCCTCCCTTGCCGCCCATGGGACTCAGGGCTGTGGGGCCCCCTCAGTTGCAGGGACAGGGTCCCGGCCGTGCCCCCTGGGGCAGGATGTTCTTCACTCTTCCCAGGCCTGCCCAGGAGAAGGGGGCCGCAAGAAGCGGGTGCCTGGCTGCCCCTGCCCTCCGAGGGGCTGCGCGGGAGGCGCGAGGCGGGTGGCTCTGGTCGCCCCAGGCTGCTACCACGCAGTGATGGCTGCAGGCAGCGACACGGCCGCCTGCGCTTGCCGCAGCGAGAGCGACACCCTGCCTGCAAGGAGGTCTCACTCTGGCAAATCGTTCGGCTGCCGCAGCGCTGCTTTCTAACAGGCTTTCCCCTCAGGAAGGAACCAGCCTGGCAGCAACTGACCTCTGGCACACAGGGAAAACCTGAGCTCCACTTCCCATCTTTTCTGGGAGAGGCAGGAGCGAGTCCTCCCGCTGTCCCCCAGCAGCAAGACCCACGGCATGGGGATGGGGAGAGGGCTGGAGCCGGCACCTCTCTCTCGCTCTGTGTAAAGGGGAGAGCCCCAGCGTGGCGCGGAGCTGCCGGGTTGGCCCGAGCCCAGGCGCCGTTCCCCACAGCAGCCCTGGCAAAGGGCAGAGCGCGGAGGCTCCTGCCGCTGCTGCGGGCCGGGTGCCGGGCAGGGAGGCCGCGTGTGCCCCGGCAGGGCCCGTGTGGGTCAGGACCCACTGCTGGCGGCGCCTCTCGCCCCCAGGACGAGGCAGGTGGCCAGGGCAGCGCAGAGCTTCTGTGGAAGACACGCAACGAAAGCAAGGCCAGGAGAACCAGGACACCACTAAGGAGGTGCTCCCGGAACAGCACCAGCCTAAACGGAAAGGAGAAGCCCGTGCCAGCCACTGCGGTGCCGGGCCCAGCACTCCCGCCCTGCCTTGTCCGTCCCTCTTGCTGCTCTAGGAGCCGAGTTCCCTCACGGCAGTGTGTGTGGGACAGGCACCCAGTGAGGGAAGAGGCCTGCCTGCCTCAGAGTGCCCTTTAAATGGGTAAAACATAAAGGCGTTCAGAGGGCCCGGTACCTACGTACGTGACGTGGCTTTGCGGGGCTGCCCGAGACACCTTCGCTCTGCTCTCACGGATAGGGAGGGGACTGCACCTGCAGGCACATCCTGGCTCCATCCAATCCCAAACCCATGGCCAAAATCCACACTGTTCATTTGCCGTTTACAAAGCTGTTTTGCCTTCCATTAAACAACAGTTCTCTCTGTATCTCTGCTGAATTTCCCCTGATGACAAAGCATTTAAAGTACATGGCACACAACTGCTAAAGAAAGGAATTCAGACAAATGGAGGAAAAAAAATCACAGGAAGAGCAATATCCTTCTCTTCCCATGCAAGTTTCCTTATACCTGGTGAATGCCACTATACTGTCTCTTTGCTGACTTTTCAATTTACTGGCTCTTGATTAAAACAGAAGCATGTCACAGCAAAACTACTGCAGTCTGAATTATCTGGAAAATATATGAATACTATTCAGTACACTTTGATTTCACTGACATTTTCAATTAAAAAAAAATTCTTTGGGAAAACTAATGGCTCTCATATTTATTCCTTCTGACCTAAGTTTACTTGATCCTCCACAGCAAGAAGCAGGGAACGGATGAACTTCTCTGCGTTCAAGCCCTTCTTAGTCCCCTCTTAGTCCCCAGTCCCTTTGTGCTGCTGTTTCACACATCGGCCAACGGCTCCTGGAACCCGGAGCAATCCCAGCGTTGCTCAAGCACGTTTTGACTGACAAATTTTCTCATCAATTTTCTAATTTGGCACATTTTACTATCTGCTTCATAATTACCCAGGTATATAAATAGATCAAAACTCAATGTTTCAGAGAAGATGGTTAAAATATGTTCCCTGAAGGGACCCTCCCATGCTGAAGCTCCAGCCTGTTGTTGCAATCAGCAGTGATTCGTAATCCTGTGAACGGGGCAATTCAAGAGGCTTTTCTCACCCAGCTCTGCTGAAATGAACTGTTGTACTCAGCATCCATTCTTGGATACACATGTGCTGGATAAGGATCTGGCCCGTAATTAATAAGGAGAAACAACAGGAGTTCTGTGACTGTGCACATCCACATAACATCACCATTCCATTCCAGAACAAAAATAATTCCCTTTTTTGCTAGCAATGCTAACGATGTGGAGAGGAACGTTGGAGGGAAACATTCAGGCATCACCTAGACATCATTTCTAGGGCTTTGTTTCAAAAGGTTTCAAAAGCAGGTCGGGGGAAAGTAAAACCTTTTCAACAATAAAATACCAAGAGGCAGGTTGCACGCCTGCAAAAGCGGAGTATTTTACATTTTCTAGACAGTGAAGGTTAAAGCTATCCTGCGTTCCCATAGTTCTCCCTCTCCTTTCAGTCAATCCTATTGATTTTCTCAAGGGTCAGAGGCTCTACCTTCATTGATCAAAGAAACAGCCTGACACAGCGCAAGAGTCTGCCAATTGCAGACAGATCAATCACACCTCTGTCTGCTCGGCTCCGTTACGGGCATTTATTCTGCATCACCACGGCTTGCTGTCGCGTGCTCCTTAATGCAACAACACTGCGTGGGGACGGCGACAGGAGAAGGGCAGAGGGGAAAGAGTCCTTTTAAAATATTTTAAGCATCTCTCCGGTATTTCTGAGGGTGGTTTACGATGGAGCTTGGCCAACTTGTTTGATTTCATTTTTGACTTGGAACAGAAACTCTTGTTCTGGTGGGTAACTCTCCTAGGTCAGCGTTTTGGGGGATTTTGTAAAGGCAGCCTTTTGAAAGTGATTTGTGCAAAACGTATTTAGGAAAGTAATTAGATCTTGATAGAACAACAATTACGATATAATGACAACCATAATTCTCCAGCCTTATACTCTGCTTCAGAATGTTTTAATAAATAGAAGGTAACTGATACCAGGCTCTAGCTACTGACTGCTTTATGACTGTAAAATGAAACTAAATGGTCAGCCTAAAATAATTGCTGGGAAATATTGCTGAATAAACAGATATAAGTGCTGAAAAGCTCCCGGCTTTGTAAACCATTACACTGAAAGCCAGCTAAAGCTTTAAAAAATGCACAATATGCTCCCAGTCCACAGTGACTGAAAGCTGGAGCTGCTCTTTATCTCCTCGTGGCATCTGCAAGAAGAGAGAACGACTCCTGCTCCGAACGTGAATCCTTCGTGCATGTTGGTTGGGCCGCCTCTCACTGCACAGGCAGCTGCGCTGCTGCAGAGCAGCCACTTGTGGGTCTGGAGACCCTTGGTATAAGAAAAAGCGTTAAAACCCCGTCCTGGAGAAGCCAGTGGCAAAACACCCAGTGCCCTCAGTGGAGGGGGCGTCACTGCAACCATCTGCATCCAAACTCCTTCATCTCGAGCCCTCGGCGGTAAAAACGGCAGCTCCGAGCAGCTCAGAGGACCCTGCCCTTATACAGGGCTTAACTCCCCCAAAGGAACATGATTCTTATCAGCATAGCTCACGGAGCCACGATGCGCTGTGTGCGCAGAGCAGCCGCAGCAAAGTCACTGGCACAGGGGGAACGGCTCAACGCCAAACTGAGTAGGCAAATCTCTGCAGAATGAGGCTATCACGTAATCATACATAATCGCCGTCTTGAAGAAATTATTCACCTACATCATTAGAGCACTGAAATAAGATATACGATCATCCAAACATTGGCTGCAGTTTCTGATCTCATTGTGCTTACTCTGTAAATTGTGGTATGCCAGATTTACAGCTACATTGACATCATTATGTAGAGCAAAAGGTAAGTGGTACACAAAGCTGAAATATTAAACCTATTAAGAAGTTAGGAGTTTGACAGAGCTCCTACACGTATTTGTGAGCATGCCAAGAAACGCATTTTAAGGCCTTCAACGGGAGGAAACTGCCTTCCCGTGACAAACTGCAACGCCTGAAAGACATTGCTGAAATGCTCCTGTCACTCTCAAAGGCCAAGGGACCTTAAAAACGGGTGCTGGCTGACAGCGCTGCACAAAAACATACAGTTTCTTCTGTAGAGAAATAAAGCTGAATGCGCAACATTGCAGCGAAGGTTTGAATAAGTCGATTTGTCCAGCTTCCTTTGCAAAGGCCCTGCAGAAAACAGCACCATAAACACTTTCAGTCCCCACACAAGGGCTAAACAAAGAGTCCTCTTTCTAGCCATTTAATCCAGTAATTTATTTTTTCTACCATCACATAAATCGAAACACAGCTGTAACCAATGACTTGCAGATCCAGTTCCCTGCCAGCTGGATCCTGTTCTGCTGAAGCAGCAAGATTTTTACATTGTTCATTTCTGTACATCTGGAGAAATCATTTGGGTTCAAAGGTGACTAGAAAAGCTCTTTAAATAAACTTAACCAACAGTCAAGAGAGGTCTAAGTATCTACAGAATCTACATGGAGTTCCATTAGAAAAGTTCTTTCTCTTAAATTAGTGCTTAGAATGGATCTGCTTCTTTACACGTTTCATTACTAGCACATTTTCCCTGAATCCTACACACAAATATCTAATTTATAGTCACAAAATGGTTCCTGCTTCCCAAGAACTTTCAAACGCTGCTGTCACTACGGAAAAGTGAGCATAGTTAATAGCCTATTTATCACATCAAAAAGGATCGTCACCAATGTGATGATATTTACGAAATAGCAAAGCTATTCCTCAATTCATCCATCTTATCGATAGTCTGAAAATTGCCTCTCAATGAAGAAAGGGCAAGCCATAAGAGAGTACCTGCAGTACTAGGGTATGCTGAGCCTGGATTTGCTCCGAAGCGAACGCTTACCACAGCCTCACTCCAAGACACTCGGCATCACTCCCGACTGCCCGTGCAGGGCGAGTTAAGCAACAAAACAGCATCTCACACCTAACACCGCACCCCCAAAATTGGTTGTGACATAGGGTTTCCTTCAGAAAAGCCATCACACAGCCAATCAGCTGATCTTGCAGAGGGAAAGAAAAACTAATATTGAAGGCTCATAGAACCTGTACCTTTGGTTACTCTTCAGACAAAGAACAGACACTGTGTCACAACCAGTGACATGTGTGTGAACCGTGTGTTTCATGTGTGGCACAAGCCTCGTTAAACAAAATGCCGACTACTTTCGAAGTCCCCACACTAAATGGTACTCAAGGAGGCAAGTGGGACACGTCCAAAACATGCTCCTAATTGCACAGGTAGAGATCAAATTCTTTTACTATTAGGGCTCATTACTGAAATTGTTTCTCTCTCTCTCTTTTTTTTAATACTGACTGTGATTTATATATTTATTTTAAATAATGCTGATAAAAGCAGGTTTTGGCTGGCACTCTGGCACATCCTTGCTCTCGCTTTGTGTTATTCCCCATATATCTCATGTATGCAATAAACAGTTCTCTCTCCTTCAGCTCCTGCTACTTGTCCTCTCCTCTTGCCTGCGCTTAAAACGATGAGCACACATTGTGACACGTTAGCTGTGTCCTGGGCTGAAAATAGGAGGCTTTCAAATGTAAAAATAAAAAAAAAAAAGAAGAAAAAAGTCTCATGTCTGTAGAAAAAGTCTATAGAAATTAACACACACAAATCATACTCAGGTAATTACTATACCACTCCAAGGCAAACTTCAGAGTATTTAGATGTGCATTTCTATACATTAACATGTACAGATTTACATTGACATTCTGGAATTAAAAGTATTTAGCTTGCACTTAATTACAATGCTCCTAGAAAGCTTTCTCCTTTCTATTACTGATGGGTGTTTAGCTTTAACTGTAGCTCAGTTTTTGCCTGGTAATTAACTGAAATATCACAAAAAGGAGTGAAATTTGACAGCAAATAAGGTGAGACTGCCCAATGATTAAACTTACACAATGCTTCCCATTATTAAGAAGCAATTACCTTGCCAAAATCATCAGCACAATTCAACAGTATAAAATAAATTCACTGTCCATTCACCACAGTTCTTTTGTTTGGCCCCCACTAGTGCTCTGTAGCTCACGTCCAAGCTACTAACCTCCGTTTCTTGCCAACAGATCAGAACTTTCTACCTCATTCAGACCCCACTACCGACCCTTTACATAACGCTATGCTTAGGATTTCACGTAGGTCAGATCTGGCTAACTCTGAATCTCAACTTCAAACTCACCATTCTGAAGATGCCTGGGAAATTCCTTGGAAAGTCAGGCAGCCTGGACAGATACACCTGTTTCAGCTGGGTCACTCCAGCCTGGGATTTGGAAGAGCCTGAGGTGACTCGTGTCCATCATGGTTTACATTCCGGATGGAATTCTGATTTAGGCAGGAATGTAACTCCCAGGGCAGGCCCGGAGGCAAGACTTGGGTGTTTTATGGTGTATCCAGTTGAAAACCTAAGCCCTGCTGAGTAACTCTCCCAACTGGAAACCTCGCTCCCCAAGCCAGGAAGACAGAACCAGTGTTCTTAGATCCAACATGCAAATTCCGGAATGTGCCAGGTCGGCTCTCCTCCTGATCTGCATTTTGGTTGGCACATACGAGGGGGGTGCCCACCTTCCAGTGTGGGTAATCGCGCTCACCTTGCCCAGAGCCCCACGGCGGTGCCAGCTTGCACTGCACAGGCTCTCACAGCCGAGCCCAGCGCCTGCCCCACGGGGCCCCAGCGCCTGCCCCACGGGGTCCCAGCACCTGCCCCACGGGGCCCTAGCCCCCCACACGTGTCCTGCACTGAGGCCTCTTGGCGGGGACGAACCCCGAGCCAGAAGTGTCTGCCTTGTACAGTGGGGTGATGCTGCTCATCACCTTTCTGGCAGAATCCTGTATTTATTCAAACACTGGGGCCTATTTGCCAGTTCTCGACAGGTTTGAGTTTGGTTGGAACCCAGGACGTTTAGTTTGTCAGATAAATCAGGATATTCACTAGGAAGGGGCAGCCCTTCCTGCCCTCCCTCATGACTTTGGCCCCTCAACTCACCCCCTTGTTTGGGCCGGCGCTTGCACCTTACAGTGGCATCATAAATTGCCCCAAAGAGGGGAACCAGAAGCAACAAACAAAGAAACAAGTGTCTGCAGCGGGACCTATCCTTGATGTGGCTCATGAAATAACCACATAAACCCCAGGGATGGCACACAAAGCTTGAGTGCACTGGCAAGGGAAGGAGCTCTCCCTTCCGTGGCAGCCTCAGCTTGGGCAGAACATGCGTGTCCATGTGGGAGAGGGGAGCTCTAAACCAGGGCCTCCTTAGGGCAGTCACCTTTACAAGGCACTCGGGGTGCCATTCCTCAGTGCATGCACTAGCCTTGCTGCAGATACACACTGTGGTACCCTTCTGAATCTGTTATACAGAATTAAAGACACTGTCTAAAGGAAAGGCATGAGGCTATTACAGGCAATGAGCTATAACCAGGGGGGCGACACACACACAAGGCAGGATCGCATCAAGGGCCGCTCAAAGTGGTCACAACAGCAAAGCTCTGTGCACCACCAGCATATTGACAGCAATCAAGTGATAAATACATTACGGCTACAAATAACTGCAAAATCAGGTATTATATGTAATTATACAGCACACAAAGAAGGTGCTTGGAGACTCCAGATACACGTGAAATACAAATTACTGCTGAGCTAACGATAGTTGGGACAACAGACTCTGGCATCTTATTTTCAGACACTATAACTATTTGGAACTTGGCTAAAAAGGGTTTAAATGTTCCCTATATATATAATTAATTATAAGTTATTACTTGCATGTGTGTGATTCCTTCCTGTCCCACGGAGGACTGGCTTCCCAGCTACAGGTCACTTTTGTTCACAAAGGTAAAACAGACCAGCTTGTGCCTTCAGCAATGTCCGCTGCGGTGCTGCACAGGCAATCCGTACACTGCATGCCAGCTCCACAGAGCAGGCAGCGTTCTGCAGTTTTCCTTTCTTGCTGGGGAAACGGCATGTCTGTGGTGGAGCCAGGGCCCTCCTCACTGGATGTGGATCCGCAGGCGGGTTCCAGAAGGGCACGGACAGGCCTTTCCCCTCGCAGCCGCCGCGCCACCAGGCACTGTCTCCCTGTCCGCAAGCCCCAGGCAATCGGAGCAACAGCACAACATGAAACAGCACGGAGAGACACGTTGCAGCTGTTACTTGTGGAAGACAAGGTGGCATGAGCCACCGCAAGATCGTGGACTGCCCGATTTCTCAGGAGAACATCTCACCTACACGATGGAGCATCTTGGTCCCAAAGAAGGTCTTGCAAATGCCCCAGATCCCCAGGCCCAGGACCCACATGTGGGGCACGGGCTGGCGGGAGGGCATTCAGCCCAGCAGCCCAAACAACTACTGCACGTCAGAAAAGGGCCCGCCAAGCCCACACTGCTGTAGCTCTGAAACAACCTCTGGAACACGGCCATCTTTTTAACAAGCAAACCTGACAGGGAATACTAGTTCACAGCACTCATTTTAGCTACACAGCGAGCACAGCATTGAGAACACTCCTCTGAGTATCACCTTGAAGAGAGGAAACTTTTGGAGAAAGCATTTTGCCTTATGCATCTTTGCTGACGAGCTCGCAATGACATCTGAAAGGCACAGTTTCCTCTGAAAAATCAGAAAGGCTCAGACACAGTCTCCACTGCATCTATTAGCTAAAATCCTGCCACATGAGTCTCTGCCTTGCCTTACCTGGGTCCAGAATTTCATCTTAGGACAGGGACCCAAGAAAATTAAGTAAGTTCAATATTTACTTTTTTGTCCCTGAAGGAAAGAACACTGCCATAGGGGCCTACAAATTTTAAAGTACATTTTCCATGCTGATCGGAAAGCTGCCTACAGAATAACCAGCAAGACAAAGGTAAACTTTCGGTCTTTTCCATAACACCAAAATGGCTGTAACAGGTCAGATCCAAGGACCTCCTTGCTCTGCACCCGATCTCCAATGCTGCCTACAAATGGATGCCAAAGGGGGAGTACGAAGCAAACACAGATGGTACCTACACCAAAGAGGGGGAACTAAAGAGCTGTAAGGAAAGGGGTTTGCCTGCCACTAAGGCAGTCACCACGTGGAGAGGATGCAACAGGATGCAGGATGATGGAACTGCTAGTCCATATTCAGCACCTGCATGGGGACAGAGGGCAGGCAGGACAGGCAGGAGGAAGGCAGCATTATCCGCTATCATTCGGTGCTCACCAACTCTTCCTGGCCTCCTAGATTCTCGCTCGGATTTTCGTGGGTGTTATCGCAAGGAATTCAAACACACTTAGCAATTGTTTCACTAAGGTCCAATTCCAAACCATGTTTGGCATGAGTAGCATTAGCCACACTGAAAAATCTCAGCCTTTAGATACAGGTACTTCAGTGCCACTGGAATATCTCCAGTGGTATAATCCATGTGAGGAGGAACTTCTTCCCTGTGAGGGTGCCAGAGCCCTGGCACAGGCTGCCCAGGGAGGCTGTGGAGTCTCCTTCTCTGGAGATCTTCCAAACCCGCCTGGATGCCACCCTGTGCCCCGTGCTCTGGGTGTCCCTGCTGGAGCAGGGGGTTGGACTGGATGAGCTCTCGAGGTCCTCTCTAAAGGTACCTTCCAACCTCAACCATCCTGGGATTCTGTGATCTATGCGTGAGCTTCTTAAGGGCTACAGTCAGCCCTTGAAGTTTGATGAGGAGTGCAAGTACTCCAAGAGACAGAGAAGCACATGCAACAAAATCCAGCAATGATGCCGGCCAGCAGCAATGTGGTTTTTAATAACTGTTTTTGCTTCCTCTCTCCTTTGTGCGATCCAAGTAAATATGTGAAGAAGGACAAGTAATAAATGCAACTCCTGATGCATCAGGTATTTTATACGTTATTTGGGAAGTCCAAAAGCCATATTGATGATACTTTCTCTAGGTAGTTGTGACAAAACATAGCTAAAAGTGATCATTATCTACATGTAAATTCTATATATGTTTTTGCTTATTTTCAGGAGAGAATCATTCCACTAATAAAATATACCAAGGTATTTATTTACTTGGTTTACAAGGTTTATTTGTAAATAAACTATTACATTATAGTAAGGGAGCATTAGATAAAGTTCTGTGTAAAGTTGTAAGTCATCAACTGTTCTATTTTCCCCCTTAATTATAAAGAAATGTACTTCTATACAGGGTATAGACACTTGAAAATACAGTGTATGGACATACAGCATTGTTATTTGGAAAATGAACTGCCATAACAATTTTATGTTAATCTTAATTAGCTAATTGTGAGCCTTCCATAGTTGCAAACCAGCTCTAATTTAACCAATTCTGTGGGTCCCTAGATCTTACAAATCAGTGCAATCCAAATCAGAGGTTGCTTTGCAGAATCTGCCTGCAAGAGAGTGCGTGAGATCCTTGTCCATGTGGATGATAGACAAGGCATCTCTTAAGCCTTGCTATGAGAATTTGGAAACACAGTATTCTCCCAGGCACCCCAAGAGAGCCATTCCACTTGCTCCACTTGCTTCACTCTTAACACTCTGCAAATCAGTCAGCGAGTATTTTCATTACTCAGTGAGGAGTATCAGCAATCAAAACCAGTAAGAAGTCCCATATCACAGATGAGGATGGGATTCTAAGGCACACCTACCTCTGCATCAACTCTTACGGATTTCAAAGATGTAAAATTATTCTGCACGTGTCACTACTTCAGTTAGTCACCTCGTAGCGACAGCTTCCATTTTTAAATAGCAGGCAGGCACCTCTTTCAGTTCCTTCCCACATGCACACTAAGCTACATTATCCCATTAAACACATAGCTTCTCCCCTCCACATTTTTTTTTCCAAAAAAAAAAACTGGTTTTTGAGCTCTATGCAGCATTCACGGCTTACTAAAATTCACAGACTATCAGTGGGGTAAAATAACACTAAAATAAATTCTGTTCATTCTTCATCTCATTATGTCTCCATTTTTTTTCCACCAGCCAGATATATTTAATTTTTGGCAAAGAAAGGAGACAGCATTTTGCATTCCTTTATTTTCTTAAGAAATTAAAACCAACATCCATTTGGAAGAAAAGAAAAAAGTATGGAAGGACTACAATGTATCAAACAGTACTAGACGTTTATTCACCTATGAACTTAACACGATTGCTTGTTTTTGTGAATATAAATCCTGGAATTCTCACACTCTGAGTTCTTCCAGGTGGGATTAGACTCTTCAAAAATGAGTGGATTTGTGGTCTAACCTAAAGATGGGAATTTTCTACTAATTCGTAAGAGTAAGAACGTCAAATATGATCGTAGTAGGTGTAGGAGTAAAATCCACAACCCTTTTGGGGTTTGGACATTTTACCTTCTTTTTCAAAGAGGGAACTTTCATTTGATGGACCAGAAGCATTTTGTTCATGGACCACTCTTTCCCTTCAAAATAAACCAGCTAAGGAGATCCCAAGCAAGGAATCTGTCCGTGCAAATCCAGCTGTTCCATGCATGTGAGCCTCCTGACCCACCTCTCTACTTCAGCACCACAAGCAGAATTTATCCAGATTGGCACGGAAAGTACATTGGCCTCCTCCCTTGTATCCACGCTAGGGAACGGTGCTGCTTGAGCTGACAAAGAACAGGGTAAATATGGAGAAATGCTGCCTTTACTGAGGGTCACTGTAGGTTAGTGCAAGGAGTTAATACAAGACAGAGGATTCTCCCATTATTCTAAACCAGTCTGTTATCATAGTTTGAAATGAGCTTTGAAACACTTGGAATAAAGATTGTCACAGGAAGCATGGAACTAAAAATACCATCAATTATTTTACAGTAGATTAATCAAAATAAGTAAAATTGGTAATATTTTGAGGTGACAGTGACTAGTGGTTTTTTAAGTGAGTATATGCAGACAGTGTATGAAATCCAGCTTTTTGCAGAGCCTCTCAGCCCTCCAAAACCTATTTGGAGTTTAAGTCCGGATATAAGCCGCGTGCATTGACGTGCCCTTTATCCAAGCAGGGCAGAGCCGATGGCCGCATGGTTGGCAGCTCTGAAGAGGCAGCAGGGGGAAAAGGGGAGTGTTAGACAGTCCAGGACACCCGGCAAGCCCAGTGAGCAAGACCAGCGCAGCCGGAGCACTGGGAGTCACCAGCCTGTGGGCTGATGCAGTGGGAACCCAGTGCACCATCCAGGAGCCTCGTTCACTGAACGCTGGGCTTCGCAGACATAGTGTAACAGGGTTGTAACTATGGCTAAAGGTTATGTGGACTTGTAAAAATGTTTGTTGAAGAATAGCCTGAGAAACTTCTGGGGAGAAAAAAAGACTGACATTAAAAACTGGCTAGCTGTTGTGCTAATAGAAAAGGGGGATCAGGAAAGATGGATACAAATGTTTTATATGCTTTTATTTTGAATAGAAAAATAAATGACTTTTGCTTTTTAGAAGGAATGATAATCAACAGATGGATTTGATCCACAAAAACCATGGAAAAGACAATGCTGAAGGATGGGTCATAGGCTGCAAAGCACATCTGCAGTGTGAGCAGCATAGACAAACCCAGCTTGTGCTACATGCTTGTCTATATAAATGGGATTCACTGAGATACCTGCAGATGAGTGACCTGCATCAGAATTGCTTGCTTGCTGTGGCTACTGAGACATAACCCAACCAGCCTAAAAGGAGCTGCACCAGTCAAATGAACTCACACTAGGAAGTTCCATTCTGGTCCCCCAGAAACAACCCTGACAGTCTGGAGCGATTTCAGGGAATGACAAGAGCAGCAGCTCTGGGCAGCTGCCACCACAGACAGGGGCTGAGCAGCTCCGAGAGGTGAATACGTTAACTACTTGCTTAGCTGAGCAGTGTTTGCGGGACATCAACAGCCTCCAGTATCTGGTGGGCATTTTCTCCACATCTAAAGAGCAGAGTTTCCCCCTGCAGAGTCCTATGTAGGAGCAAGGAGATGGAAATCAGAATAGGAATTTGTGTAACAAGGAATTCTCTCTCACAATGAAACATTCTTTTAGGATAATGGCTTACTTTTGCAAAACTAGCTTCCATCAAGCACAAGTACGGACTAATCTTTCCCTGGCTCAGCAAGTGCAATAGGTCATTTTTACCTCTAGGTTCTACCGCACCTTCATACGAGAATAAGGAAGTCAAGGAACCAAATCACTGCTCAGAATCAATAGATAAGAGGAATCTTAGAGCATGGCAGCAGTTCAAGAGAAAAGGCAGTTCTGCCTGCCTTCATAGGGGTTCAAAGGAGGTAGCAATGGCAAAACCACAGTGAGATCTCTGCAACATGTCTGTCCAGGGAATAGGAGTTTTATGAGGATATTAAAATCCTGTAAAATGTAGAAGACAGTGAGTATGGAGGGATTAAAAGGAATACTTAATGACAAAAGAATGATGAAACATTTTTAATCTTGAAAACAGGCAATTTAGAGGAGATATAATGACAGTTTTTAAGTTTGTGAAAGGACCTAGGGCAAGACAAAACTTCCAGAAAGAGAAGACAAAGATGTAAATGGTGCATGGACTTGCCTTGGAGTAACAATTACAAGGTTTCAACTTACTTATTTAAGGGGTTTCTGAGGTTCTTTTTGCTGTAATTGTGATATAGAAATCTGGCAGAAAATGAGACAGCAGAATTAATATGATTAAAATGGACCTTTGCCTTATGTGGAACACCATATTCAGATATAAGTGTGATTCAGATATGAGTGTGAGCATGTTACACATAAACCAAATTCAAAATTTTAATTTAATAAAAGAGAATGTCAAAACTGTCTCTCCTGCTGGCCAAAATCTATGCATGAGAAATTACAAGGAGAGACTGAATTATGATGACTTTAATAAATGCGTGTTTCCTGAATTTCATATTTTAATTCTTTTCAAATTTATTTAAAAGGTGCAACTGTTTGGAGCAACTGTGTAGTACAGTCATCTCCCTGAAATCTATTTAAATTCATGTCTTAAATAAGACTGTAAAGGGGTGTTCATGTTGCCTTTTCTTTATTCTCCCCTCATATATTCTACTACTTGCAAATATGTAAAGATCACCCGTGTTGATGGTAAATGCTTCCTGCACAGTAACACTGTTTATTCATTTATACCATATATGTTTTGCTATTGTTCTCACCTTTAAACTCTGGGGAGGTGCTGAAGAAAGGCAGTTTGGCTAAGTTCAATTCTGTATAGCTTAGCTGAGCTATGTAATAATGAAGCCATAAGCACAGAACAAGGGAGTACCCTCCAGAACCCCTCAGCTGTTTCAACACCAGAGCAGACGGGGTGCATTTACCCCCGAGAGGAAGAGCAGGGCAGAAGTGCTGCTCGGCTGAGGCTTTCAGCAACACCTCCTCTGCCTGGATTTCCAAGCCAGAAGATGGATCTGTATGAACTGCTCAGCACTGTGCAATAGTGGGTGCCACAGACACTGATATTGCAGATCAGTTTTACACATCTAAATAGCCCTGCTGAGTGAAGGCACCTACAGGCTTGGATCCCCCTTGCAGTGACTTACATTTAAACAACTACTCAATGAAGAAACTACAGAGCTTTTCACATACTTAAAATGTGCATCCCCTCGGTTTCACTGTATCTCCATGCATTGTATTTTGGAAAGAGCAACATATTTATTTGAAAACAGATTGTTTGGTTGTCTCATTTTGTTCATTTTTTTTCTCCATCACAGTAATCAGGAAAAGAGACAGCACTGATTTATATGCTGTCATCTGTTCCTTATGTAGATTAATATCATGCAGATAGGAACTTGCTGTAGCTGCTGCTTGTTTTGTGGTGAGGGGGTTGTTTTGTTTGGAGGATTTTTAAGGAGACGGGAAAAGCTGCCAAAACCTGAACAAAGATTATAGGTTTTATCGAGTTGTCCGCAAAGACTCGATCTTCTTTCCCTGGCATTTTTAATTCATTTAGAACCCAGCAGAGTGCACAGATAGTTCAAAGTCCTTCTTTCAGTGCTTGCTGGCTTTCACGTATGACTACTGGATTCCCTTTGACATTGTGTTGTCTGTTGCTGCAGTTCTGACCTTTGGGGTTCCCCATGTGGGGTGTTTTGGTCTCGAGCAGGCAGGATATCGTGCCATTTGCAGATGCTGCCATCTCTCTGCTTAGCTCCCTTACCAGCAAGGTTATCAAATCTAAACTACCCTAGCATGGAGCAGCAGAGCAGCCCACTGTCACCTTTTAGCCACAGAGGAGGTTGGCTATGTTTTTTACATTATAATCAGTCATTTAACCAGTTTTTACACCTTGACAAGGATTCCCCTCTTCCTCATTGCCTACATAGCTTCCTTAACAGTCACTCCTGTGGAGGAACTTTATTAAAGTCCAAAAACTTACAAATTTGTGCTGTTTTGCTTTCCTCTTTTTTTTTTTTTCTAATGGTTTGCTAAAGAAACATTCTAACAGTGTGAGAAATGAATTGCCTTTGCAGAACCAAGCCTAGTAACCACCACAGCTGTGCCTGTACTTCACCACCTAAAAAGAGCCTCCTTTAGTTTCCCTTCTGTTACCCAGAAATACACTTCACGGGAATACTTGGAAGCAGTTCTCCCAGAACTGACCACTGCATTTGCTATCGCTAAGTTCTTCAGCAGGGAAACCCTAAAACAAGCACACTGCGTGTGGGTCCTTCATCACACCCTCCCGACAACAAGTGTGCCCAGTGCAAGGACTCAGCACTACTGTCCTTCTCTCTGGATACAGAGACCAAGAGAGCTTCCCATTGCATTAGCATCACAGCTAAGCACATGCAAAACTGCCCAGCAGCTCCGTGCACAGTCAACATACACAGACCTGGACACTTTCTGGTGTTAGCCCATAAGAACTTCTACTTTTTATACTCCAGACTTGTAATTCCTCAGCTTCTCTCTCTCCCACTTACATGGTAGATTTTATCCCCGCAACTGTGGGATTAGTGAAACACCTACCTGCACACTGCAGCCCGAGCTTACCTTGCTCTCTGTCTTATGCTGTAAAGAGTTAAGAGAGACCTGCTCTCGTAAACATGGCCAGGCAGTTTCTACTGGGCTCATCTTACACCTGTCAGCTTGTCCAAAGCGAGAGCAAAACGATCAAGGCCGACTCGGAGCCCTGTTAATCCGGGGCTGCCCTGTGCCCTGCCGCCTAATTGGGACGGTTTCTCCGAGCTTGCTGGGGTGCGAGCAGGGGGATGAGCGCTGACGATTCCCAGCACGGCCTAGGCCCCTCCAGCGGCGCCGGGCCTGCCTGAGCCTGCAAGGCCGCCATGGCCGCCACGCTCCATGGCCAGGGCACCACGCTCCTGCTGTCAGCTCCTCCATCCCTGGGAACCCTGGGGACGGGACGGCAGCCCCATGGTCTCCCCATGGCGATATGTCCCACGGCACGGGCGGGACGGGGCGTGGGGCCCAAGCAGGGGCCAGGCGGCTCCTCAGCGCCGCCTCGGCACTGTCTTGTGCCACAGCTCCAGAGGGAACAGCAGTCTCAGTAAGGGCTCCATCATGGCTCCTTCATCTCACTCATTCACGTCACCCTCCGTCATCGCTCACAGCCAACGCCAGTCCTAGCTCTATCTGCACACTCAGCTCTACTTGCAGGATCCACAGATCCTTGCTACTTAAATTTTGATTAATGCTGTTCATTTAAAATACTTGCATTAAGGCAGTCTTTATATGTGCATACATTATGCAGCTTTTAATACTTCTGACAATGTAGCATTGTTAAACATATGATACGCACTCATTTCCAGCAGTACTGTGGGGCAAACAGTATTATTACTACGTTATAAAACAGAACATGAAAAACACCACACTGATATAAAAAGTATCTAATCCTAGCAGCACACCTCTGACACGCTGCACGCGTCTCTTTTTCTACCTGTTTGCTGTTCCTTGATGTATATAATTGAAAAGCCTTTCACGTGAACACATCTCATTTAGAGGTTAATCACACTAATTTACTGAATTATCCAGTGATTTGCTGTCCTGACAGTGCTGTTCTCCAATTGCAGTCCTGTTGGAGAATAGTTCTACTTTTCTTCCACATACAGATAGTATTTTTAAATGGTTCCTGAACTGCTGTATATGAATGTATATTATCATTTGCCTGATAAATGATGAAGATTATAAGAAAGCAACAGTTCGGATACTCTGTAAGGAATATTAATTGATGCAAAATTTTGAAAGAGAGTTACATTAGGCTTTCCATGTCATAATTACCCACCTTTGCTTCATGGCCTTCCTTTGATTATCCGCCTAATATTTTCAGCTGTTGTTCTGCACTTACAAATGACCACAAATATTTAAGTTTATTGCATTAAAATATTCAGAAAATGCTACAGCATTTAAGTACGGGGACTTACGTAGTCAAATGCCATAGGACAATTTCTATGTTTCTAAGTTTTCTATGTTTAATAGATTGCCATGAATGCCTGCTTTGGCCTTGACCATTCCTACTGAAGGCAACAGTGCCAATTACTCTTGTCTGACCACACGTAATATCAGTCTCTGTACCTGACTGATATTCTGGCTTCAAGTTTACAGAAAAATTCTTAGGCTTAAGAGGGGACAGTAATTCACTACATTTTCCAAATTGTCTCTCATTTATTTTGCTCTTGTTTAAGTAAAGATGAAGAAATAGCTGACTGTTTTATATCAATAAGGTAATGAACAGGTGAAAGTCCTTTCATTAAAGTTTAATTGTGCAATAGAGATAGCGCTTTCTTGGTAACAGGCTTTAAATTCATAAAAATACTCAATATCCCCAAATTCCAAAATTTTAATTTGCATCCTTGTAATCAACCTGCAAAAAATATTGCCCTCTCCCAATAAGTCTGTTAACATTTTTTTTTTTTTTAATTCTGGAACAGATGTTTAATATGAATTTAAACCATATATAAGGAAATACAGATGGGAAAAGAAAGCAGATACCAGATAATATTTTGGCTCCTTTGCATACCACAGAATTAGATTTTAATGAGAATGTTCATCTTTATGAATTCTCTAAAGCCCTTGTCAAATATATTTACATACATTTACTTTAAACCACAGATTTAAAGTAGATTCAAAGTTGCTGAAGTGCTCTGCAGGCCTGACATAAGATGGCAGTTCCTAAAAATATTTTCAAATGCTACTGCATTTAACAAAGATAGTTACATATCCAGTATTTAACAAAGAAAGATAGTTACATATCCAGTATTTCAGGTACTGTTTGTCATGACTGACAAATGATAAATGGGACAACATTTTATTTTATTTTATTTTATTTTATTTTATTTTATTTTATTTTATTTTATTTTATTTTATTTTA
>JAUBOD010000032.1:1362890-1417749 GCA_032353885.1 Nothura maculosa | reverse complement strand
TATTTTATTTTATTTTATTTTATTTTATTTTATTTTATTTTATTTTATTTTATTTTATTTTATTTTATTATTTTTCCTCTTATTTATTTCTTCTTATAGGTCAGATTTACTACAGATTCACTAAATTCCGCTGGGAAGAGAACCAACTAATTTGGTCAGACTAATCAGTAGAATTTTCCAACTCAGTTTTATATATATCGTCAAATAGACCATGTTGCACACATAATTCTGATGTAAAATTATTATCTGACAAACTACAGACTTTATATTAAATTAAAGTTAATGCTACCCTTTGTGCGCAGCAAAAGCTTCAGGGAAACCTCGCTGAGGCATCAGCTTGGGACAAACAAGGAATTGTAGTTTTATGGTCATAACCAGAGTCTGTTCTGCTCTTTAGCCATTGAACCTAAGATGGCAAAAAGCTTACAAATACATAACTCTAACTTATAATATACATGTAGTAAAACAAACAACTTTACTTGATAGCTCACATTTGAATGAACTTTGCTGTTTCTCATAAGACAGCGTAAGTAGTGTTCATGTGCTCAAAAGGTGGATAGATAACCCCTTCAAAACAAGTATCTGGATGTAAATCTTCCAACTGCATTTGGATCCTCAGCATGCTGAGCCAAGTAATAGAAAGGTTAAGTAACAGAAAGGCCAACAGCTAAGGTGAAGATCTTGATGTTCCTCAACGCAGATGCTGCTCTTTAAACACATTCCATATTCACTAAATGTTTTAACAGAGCTGAAGAATATGAAACAGCTAATTTTTCTGTGATCAATTTAGTGATATTTAAGGAATTAATGAGATATTCCATTAATACTCATCACAGTGAACCGCTAGTAAACTCTGGAATGAACCAGCAGACCCTTCTGTCTCTGGAACTGATCACCAGTCAGGAACTTCATTCTCTCATAAAGCACTTAACTGTAAAAGAAAAAAAGTTTTCTAACCTCAGCAACTATTCAGTGCATGGTTTGAATCAGAAATATTGCTACTTCTAACGCCACTGCACATACTGTTTCTATTGACGCAAATGTTTAACATTCCTCATTTTAACTAGGAATTTCCCTACACTAAGTTTTGCGGTAACAGGCTGGAGATTAATTACAGTTTGTAGAAAGGTTGGGGTTATCTTATTCTATTTGATTTGGAGTTTTGAGTGATTTATACTCCTAATTTACACTAATAAATTAGGCAGAGGCAAAAGCAGGGCACCCACATAAACAGAAGTCTGCCTTACGATGATACTCTGTGGTAGTAACACAGCTCTAATGTAACCATTTAGTGTTTGTGGTCTTAGATCAGACCGAACTAACAAGCACCTTTAGAAAGATTGTCTAAGTTTGTCAGTATGAGGCAGAGTTAGGGTCATCCAAGTGTCCTCATGTTGGATGTTAAGTTATATGTTTATCATCGGCTCTGAATTTTGTGGGCTGCTAACGCCTGAATGTGGGGTAATTTTGAGCAGGTTTCAATATGCCTGGAATACATGCTACCCTCAATTACTATTCGTCAGACTTACCCTCCTCTTAATTTAGATTTATAGGAGGTTTGCTATTTATACAAAAAAAGAAACTGAACAGGAAATACAAAAAAAAAAAATCCCATGAGGTTCTGTTTATTTACAAATATAAACTTTTGTCTTTAGTTCTTTTTTTTCCCCTATGGTTTGATATCAAAAAACTGTCATTGCTTTAGAACTGAACAAAGCAGAACAACACAAAGTTGCAAATCCCAACTTCATTTTCCCACATCTTGCAAGTTCCCTTTGTTTCTTCTACTTTCTTGAACTGCTCTGCCTACATACCAAGAGTCCCATTCCTATGCAGCAAATGCAGATTCCCTACATCCTATTCCTTGTAGCCTCTTCGTTATTCTGCATGCCCCTTCAGTTTCCTCCTTTCTCTTACATCCTCTTTTATCCTTCTGATCACATAATAATTCATCCTCTCTACTCCCTGATTCCTCCCACAGAGAGAGACTCTTTTCCTCTCCTTACTTTCTTGGTTGAAAGCTCAGGTGCAATGGTTTGGTTATGGCAAGAGGTATGAAAAAATACCATAATTTAATCACTTCTTGGCTCCTCCCTGTTAGGGCCTTTAATTTCTAAAATTTCTCAACAGATTAGAAATATACTTGTCAATAATCAAAACCAAATCTGGTCTTTAAAAACACCTGACAGTCACCTAAACAGGATAATCTGTTCTTTATACCTTGCAAAACTACTTTCATTTCTGCTTTTAATAAAATATACAGCTTGAATATAACTAGGAGACCTTCACAGTTAATTTTGCAATACATGTCAAATATTTGGTAACTATCTCTTCTGTGTTAATATTCTATATTCTGAATGTATTCTGTATTAATAAGTCATAGGACCATATTTGAAAAGTTACAATTATTTATTTTTAATGAAAGTTTTGTAGTGAGACTCTTTTAAAAGCCATTCTGCTAATCTTCAAAAATGAGATACTTCCAAGTAAAGAATGAAGGTAGGGTCTCTGGGAAAAGCTCCTCAAAAAAGGAAAAACATTAGCGACCCCACTATTTGAAAAGCAAAGTTGAACTAAAGAGTTATCCCTGAAATATTTTCAGCCTGAACGTCAAGTTGTTAATGCATTGAGTTGTTTCATCAAAAAATTCCTTACAAAGCAGTTTTCACATTAAATCTCTGACAGAGCATCTGAGTGCAAGTTCAAATAAACGAAAGGCTCAATCAATAGCACTAGAGATCAGCCTCGCATATCACTGCGAGGAGGAACTGTCACGAAATGAGATCCACATGAAGCTATGCAACAGCGAAGGCCGCAAGCTGGAGGCCAAGAGCCGCCCCCATGTACGAGGGCACCGTCGGCACATGCCCCACGGCATCCGCCCGCCTGCCCTCCTGCCCGAGCCGCCCTCATGGGCGTCCTCCTGTCTCGCCCTGCTGCCCTGTGGGCACTGGTGGGCGCCGAGGCGACTCCGGCACCTGGGTGGCCTTGGTGTCTCTGTGGTTCCTGGTGGCCACGGGGACCAAGGAGCCGGTGCCCAGAGAGCCCCAGCCCCCGGCACTGCCCCCACTTGGAGCAGGGAAAGGGCAGCAGCAGCAGCAGAGAAGGAGCCTCCCAGCAGGAGGGTGCTGCAGTGGGGAAGGAGCTCAGCACCGTGCCCAGGGCAGCCCATCAGCTCCCGCGCAGGGCACTCCACCTGGTCACTAAATCTGTATTTTAAAGGGAGAACATTAATAAAGATTCATGTAAACAATAAAAACCTCAAGGATTTTATATCGCAAACTCAACAGTTTCAGAAGAGTAATATTCTTTATAGTGTTGTACAGCAAAGGTGCTCAGAAAGCCCTTTATCACTACTGGAATCATATTCTTTGCAAGTCACATCCTGAGTAAACTCTACCTAAAGTCTTAATGTTTCCAGCAAATACGCTTCCAGCAAAATCCTCCCTGTGGCTGCATCCTTACTGCCAGCTGTGGTTCTTCAGATGGACTCAGGCACGCACTGTGGTCTCCAAGTTTAAGTGGGCAATAAACTATAGAGGCTGAGTGTTCTTGAGAGTTAAGACCTTGTCTTCCTACACAACTAGGGAAGAAAGACAGGTGCAATATGTAAATCAATGGCCTGAACTTAGTTCCTCACAATGCAAAACCTAGAATAGAATATTAAGGCAGTTAAAAGGGAAGGAACTGTATGTGGATATGCTATTGAATGAACTCTCAGATAAATCTAGCCTAGATACAGATCATAACTCACTCTTAGCAGTCCAGAGGAGCAAGGCACATTACTTACTGTAGAGCTCAACATCTACATCGGTCTCCTGCTCCCCATGTCCATGCTCACAAGCCCTTGGCCTGTAGAGGATAGGAGCTAAGGATCTTCAACCTCACACTCATGAATACTACTAGATCCACCCTCCAACTATAGGGCTTCCCTTCACACCTGTCTCCAGTCTTTCTGGTCACAGGGCACTGTGGCATCTATTTCCACGATAGATATTGACTGAACATTCTTCTTGTGCAGCCTTTTAGGACACCAGCTTTGCCCACGAATTTAGTGTATTTCGAATGCTATTCACGATCCAAAGCAGTAACTCTTGCAAGGGAAGGTGAAAGTTCTGGAGAAAGTTCCCATTTGGTGATTTTTCCTTATATGAGGTTAAAACGTTTGTGTCAACAAACTAACTGCTAGCTAAACAACTAAAAACTAAAATGTTGATATAAGATTAACATTTTTTTTAATATCAATGTAGTGCAAAGCACAGAAAACATATTTAGATAAATACGTGTCTAGTTGCGTACGTATGTATACACATACACCTGTAAAATCAAGGGACTGGCAACCACTTCTTTTCCAGAGCTGTGTACTCTGTGCATTTGCTGTGATAGTTCAGCCATTACAAGGCTGGGGGTGTGTGTGGGCAAAATTGAGCTTTATAGCACATTATATTAGCCAGGGCCTTGGCCTAAAATAAAATCCCATTGCTTGCCTAGGGAAGTCAAACCCACAGCCTGAGGCCAAAGCTAGGAAGATGGTGGTAACAAACAGCTTGCACTCAGAATATCCTCCCTCCTAAGTGGAATGGGAATAAAAAGAGAGCTTTTGCTTTGGCTTTGGTTGTTTTAGTTCAATTTAGGCTTTTGTTTTCAGGTATCCCTGCAAATGTGCCACTGACAGTACTCTTCTAGCAGGCTACCAGAGTGTTCCCGGTCCATCCCTGCTTCCCATGTCTCTACAGTGCTGATCGTTCTTTACCATTAAGCATGATGATGTCAGGAAATGAAGAATTAAAGATGGACTGGTGGAGGAATGTCTCTATACCAATATTACACAGGACACAGATCAAGAAAAATGAAGGGACATACATTTCCCAGTTAAACCACAAATCAATAGTGGCGATAAGGCTTTACTTGAGGAGGTTTGTGAGGTTCAGATAAGAGCAGTAAGTGCTTTCTGGTAGCTGCATACAATAGTGAAAATACATAATGCACCTCCTCTCTCAGCTGACCACAATGGTGAAGCAGGCAGCACGCAAGGGTGCTCAGGCTCTCCGAGGCAGGATCTGCTGTGCTTCCTCTGCAGCCTCCTGCTCATGGGGCACTAACTGAAGCACATCAGCTTAGGTCTTGCTCAGGCTCAAAGCAGAGTGGTTTAGGGATGATATTTCTGTATCTAAAAGGAAGTGAAAGACAGGCAGTAGGATCCAACGGGATCCAGAGCCATTTACCCAAGTACGCAGCATGTCAATCGCATCTCTGAACAAATGAGTGTGTCATGGTAGCAAACAGACAGAGGCCTCATCTTTCAGCTTTTATTCAGATTTCATAGGCCTTCATATAAAGACTTCATCAGTGTGAGGCCTTCTCTGACTGTTTCCTTCAGTGGTGTAAAAGAGAGGTTGGAAGGAATAAACCAAGAATTTGCCTAAAATTTCCATATAAATTATATCATTTTCAATAAAATATGTCTGAAATATCCAGAAGTCTTGTACAAAACTAAACATTACCAAAAATATCACTCAGATGTAAATATTTTTACTATGAGAGAAGACAAAGCTGAACAAATTTAATTCCCCTGTACTATAATAATGCAAAAAGCATTAGCTTTTCAATCTCGTATTTAACAGCGCTGTAAAAGCAATATTCACAGTTAAATAGAGTCTGCCAGACGTATTTAATTTGAGCTTTATTAAAAATACCAGAAGCTGCTCTTAATAGATAAATGAATGTCATATGAAAACATGTGCAAAAAAATCCAAAAATTTTGAGTGCACTTCTATTCCAACTTTATCAGTTAAGCAACCTATTACAGGTCTCTTGATGGGAGAATTTTAATAACCAAGTTTAGTTTGTCATTTTTAGGGAACAGATTCACAATGAAAACATTTTCTAGGCCTGCTTTTAAGTATATTACAAGTCTTTACAATTCTTTACCATAGGCCTCTATAGAAATTTACTTGGTTTTTGAAGACGACAGAAAATAAATGCGGTGTAAGAGAGAGTGAAACCAATCATTTTCTTTTGTGTGGAAGAACAAAATAGAAAGTATACCTATTACAAAAAGAAAAGGCATTTTATAGTAATTTTCATCTTTCATAATGTAAAAATTTTGGATTATTTGTAAAATCTTAAAAATACTTCATAGCAACTAAACAGACCCACATTCACTTACACATTTCCCGATCTTCTGCACTGCTTTAACGATATAAAATTGTTAAACACTTGCTCTAACTACGGCGGTAAATGGATTTAGTGTCAGCCTTGTTGCACTGAACAGGCTCCGAACGGCCAGGCTACAACTAGCCAGACATGTGTGAGCCCGACCGTTAATCCACCGTTAACCGCTCAGAAAGGAGCCGTTAGTTCCGTTTCTCTGGGCGTGTCTCTGGACAAAGGTGTTGGGGGCTGCAGATGGAAACCCAAACTCTGCCCCTGTCTCTGAAGTGACTTTGCTCTTAAGGCAAACAGGGCCTGGCCTTAAGGAGGGTTTCTGACATGCTGCTTAATGCCCGCCTTGGGAAGTGAGCTTCAGGCCCTGGATCCCGCTTAATATTTACCGTGTGTTGGCCTGGTCAGTGCAGCGGTAAAGACTCGCTCGTGTTAGATCAAACCTGTGAAATACTGAATGCCTCTCTCTCCCAAAGGAGCCAGCGGGAATTGCAGACCCTTTGGATCTCAGAATCTGTCCCCAAGTGGCTTAATTTCCACGCGAGAGGCAAGGAAAAGGCCTCAAGACCACAGCGTTATGGTCTGCTCATGGGGACAAACACCAAGAGGTCCTGTATCAGAAACATGTTCCCGTTCAGCTGTGTTGCAGCGCACATTTTTTTCCTATGGTAGAGCCCCAGACCAATATAATGCTGAATACTATATAACCAAGTAACATTGCAATGGCTTTTAAAGGTAAGAAGTGCCAGGCTTTCCCTAAAACAGACAATATGTTTTATGGCTTTAAAATGAATTCACAGAAGACCCAACTCTACCCAGCTGTTCTTAATAGAGCTCATTCCTTTTGTTTTTCATTCTTTGCCCTTAATCCGCTTCAAAATTACCTCACAGACTCATTCGTTTTTGCTGGTAACTTGATAACTCTTACCAAAACAATGTATTGCCCATTACAGGGTAAAAAAAATAAAATGGGAAACCAAAAAAGAAATACAGAAAATGTCTGTTCTTTAAAGTTAATGATTCTGCAATGAAAATTGCAACCTGCAACTATGCCATACGGAATTATAAATCTATCACGCTGCTGAAGGACTGATGAAACAATCCCAAATTTTCTGCATCAGTCATTTCTACTTGGTTGAGCGTAATATAAACAATCCCCCTTATTTTGCAACTAATTGAAGAATTAATATAAAAGGATTGAACGCCTGTTGCTCTGCTGGCAGAAAACACCAATTACAATATTTTTTTTCCAGTGAACTCAAACTATAAAAGAAAGTAAAAAAAAAAAGTAAAAAAAAAGAAGGAAGGAAGAACAACAACTGGAGACCAGAACACTTTTGAATTTAGAGGGGGTATCACCATTTTTATTTAGCCTGTGAGTGGTCCCTTCACTGATGATGGAGGGTTCCTCTCCGTCCCCTCATTCAGCTACTGTCCCCTTAACACTCTCTGCTATTCAGTGGAAAACATTTAAATCTTAACACACATTGAAAATGGGAACATTTTCCAATAACTTGGAGTAGCTCTGAGTCACTCAAACTCTTCCACACTCTTTCCCACATGCTGTAAGACTGAGGCCTACTGTCCTCTGTACAACCACCCAACTGTCCTGCAGATCCTCTGCACTATTAATATATTAATCACTGAAAGTAAATGCTACCAAAAACACAGAGTAAAAGCACTTTAATCTCCTGTTTCCTATTGTAGTAGAATGGTTAGGGAGACCTCAGCACAGAGTGAGGCCTAGAAAACAAGTCAGATATGGAGGTCTCTAGGTATATGGTTTTTGGACAGGCAGAACTGAGCAACAGAGGCAAGCATCGAATCTACCTGCAACAAAAGAACCCTTAACTTTGCTCCCCAAAGCAGAAAAACAACGGGAAGGAAGATGCCAGGCATTTGGCTATGGTGGCTATGTGCAAGGCAGCTCAGGGGGTTAGTGCGGGCAGCGCTGGCCTGAGGCACTACCCAAGGCCTGAGGAGCCCTGCGCTGCCTCGCACAGCCTCAAAACACAGCCCCTAAGCACAGCCCCTAGGCACAACCCCTAAGCACAGCCCCTAAGCACAGCCCCTAAACACAGCACCACAAGGGCCTGGCTCAACTCCTCTTTCAGTTCTCCAAGACAAAATCTTGCATGTTTAGCATTAATCATAGCATTAGGTTTACTAAATTATGCTTTTTTCGCTTCTTTTAGGGCAATGTGGAAGAACAGACAATATCAGCTCTTTTAAACTGTTTTAGAATCCAAGTTACCTTCTGGTTCTGGTGCTCCTTCTTTGCCAATAATGCCAAAATGCTAAGAGCTATAGACTACACCCATCTCTAAGGTGCTTTTCAGGGGCAGGTCTCACTGAAAAAACATCATGGTAGGTTCAGGAGAACAGTCCTTTCCTCTTCCATGCCACTGTTTTTCTTAATTGTGAAAATGATTTCATTTCTTTGAGAAAGTACTTGCCTATAAAATGTGCATGCTTAACTTGATTTTTTTTTTCTTCTTCCGGGGTAAGGAAAATTAAAAGAAAAAACTAAACAAAAAAACTTGGATTAGGAATGCACAATTCCAGTCACAAATACCAAGCAGATCTTCACCTGTACGCTTTCATCTTCCTACTTTGATTTGGGTCAAATATATACTTTTTTCTTCCCCTTCTGTATGTTATGGTCATGGTTCTTTAGGAAAGCTGTGTAACATATATGGGCAAGCCAAGGTCTGAAGCGTGCTAATGCTGCTAGGGGCGCTCAGACGATGATGACCTTGGAGCCAAGAGCCAGCCTCCCATTCGGCCACCTCACAAAGTTGGCCGAGCAGGATGTATTCCATACAAAAGTGGTACCCCACGCTTTGTGAATATCCACATTAGGGAACGTGACTTTTGAAGCTCCTTCCAGGGTTCCATGATGTGTCAGAATTTAATCTGGCGCCCAAAATAATGAGAAGGCTGCAGATCGCATTCAGGGACACTGACAAGATGTGTGGATTCTGTGGACTCCACAAAGATATCCTAAGACAGAGGGCTATGTAAGGCACACACACAAAAAGATAGAAACATGGCAGGTTGCAGGTTATTTAGACCTATGCTTGAAATATGGATGTGTAGTGTGCACTGTGCATGTGCACAAAGAGTATTATGGGTCCAAGAGAACGCCAGGATCAACTTGTAATGACCTTACTACACGGGCAACCCCTTACTACACAGGCAGCACAGCTTAACAGTTCTTGCAGAGTGCTGTAAAGACAGAAGGGCTTGCTCACTTCCCCTTATAAAGCATGTGCATATATAAGTGTATAACCCCCAAAAATCAACTCTGTAGGACAAACTAGTTCTGTGGCGGAATAATAAATCAATAAATACATGTTATTTTTATGAATGTATAAATCAAAGTAAAGTTTTAAAGCTTTCCTGTTAATGGGATTAAAATTACCATCAGTCTTTCCTAAGTGTCCGCAATACACAGTCACAGCCCATTAAGACAACATGTTAGAATTGTTTTCAACAGGATGTAAATGAAATAATCAGGCAATCAGGACGATTTCAACATCAGTAGGGCCTCGGCGTGATTATTTTACACAGCCACGACACAATACCTTGTTGCATACTCTCCCTGATCAGATTACAGTGATGATGAGTTCCTCGATGGCTCGAGTGTGCTCCAAGGAAAGCTAGAAGGTTGTACAGTTAACTCCCAGGGTGTAACTCTAAACCATACAACCTACTACCTCAACCCGGATGCACACAGCTTCCGACGGTGACCGTAAAGTCTTCTTCACTTCTTCGGGATTGCTCTGAAATGCGATGGCCACAGGCCCATAGATTTCCCATGTGGGCAGGCTTTCAACTGTTGAAATTGGTTGCAATCCTTCTCCATAATAAAAAGAGAAGAATACACAGGTGGGAATTCTATCCTGCTTACATATATATATATATATATATATATATATAAAACATATGTATGTCTGGGTTTTATATAGATACACACATATATGTATGTATATATACTATTTATAAATATACATATATATGGAATTGTAGGAAAGGGGCAGGTCCAACTACATTCCTGGAAAGAAATGGCCATTAGGCCCAACTTAACATTGAAAATCCAGCAGATTATTTCAATTATTTTCTTCTTGCTTGCATATAATACCTCATATAGGTATATTAATCAAGCTAGCAAATGTTATAGCCTACCCTCAGCCTGTAACAACCTTGGAATTGGCTCACATGAGTTCATACGTTGCCAGTGCGGACAGGGCACTAAGCAAAAAATGCTCGAAAGCGGCAGGTGAGGGTGAGACGCCGCTTGCCCGGGCCCCGTGGCCACAGTGGCACAGACCCATAGAAGCGAGCTTGTGCGGTGCGTTTCAACACAAGATCGGATCTACGGGTTTGGGCCAGGTGGCACCGCTCGTCGGCGTGTTCCTTTGCAACGGAGGCGCCCCGGACTCGGGGCAAACAAACGGAGGAGGCAGCTGTACTGGCGGGTGCTGAGGAGTGAAAACGCTACAGGCGGCCTGGGAAAGTGGCCGCTCTCCTACGTCTGTGGCAATGGTGGATGCGCCAAAGAAGCCCAAGAGCCTCGTCCTGCCCCGGGCTTGTTTTCCAGCAAAAGCAAGGGCACGATTTCCGTGGCAGAGAGGCTGCACAAGCGCGCGCTCAGGGCTTGGTGGCACCGAATGCCCCGGTGAGCGTGCAGGGCCCTGCCCAGTGAGCACCCACGCGCCAGGGACCCCTCTGCACAAGGAGGGCGCTCGGGACTCCGGCAAGCTGGTGCCCCCGGAGAGCCCTGTGTGCAAGGAGGGCACCTGGGACCCACATAGGCCGGTGCTGCCAGGAGCCCTGTGTGCAAGGAGGGTGCGCGGGAGCCCCGCAGGCTGGTGCTGCCTCGTGCCGAGCTCCTGGTCGCGCTGCCCGGAGCAGCAGCGGGTGCCAGGAGGGCAGCCCTGGTGCCGCAGGCCGAGTGAGGCCTGGCACTGCCCTCCTCTTGGCAAGTTTCTAGGTGCTGCTTCACAGTAACTTGTTGATCAGGCAACGCCTAGTGCTGCAAGCGGCGTTCATTTGTATGCTTTTATTCTCTGGTTTTGTGATCGATGCCCTCCTCTAATAAATAAGACTGCAAATAGCAAGGTAATGCTGTGTAATTTCTGGGTTAAACTCCGACAGGAAATACCTTCTCCTCATGTCCGATAAGCAGTACAATACAGATTATTGCACACTAAATGCAGCGTCCTCTGCAACAGGCTTTGAGGCAATCCCCAGTAAGCCAAAAAGGAGAGCCACAGATGCAATTTTATCACCCACATATTTTAAACAGGAGCACCAACAAATACTGCATCGTAAAGCCCAGCGCTGGGCACACAAGGATCATCTGTTGCAGCGCAGCCACAAACACCTCTGTAAACCAGAGGCGCGAGCAGCGGGTGCGCCCGGCACACAGGTGCTGCCGCGGGGCCTGTAGCGATGCGAGCGGCTCCTGAGCGCACCGGGCAGCGCGGCCCCGCTCGCTGCCACGCACGGCTCGTCCTGCCTTTGTTCAGCGGGCAGGAGCCCTCGCAGGAGGGGCAGCGCTGCCCACAACGGGGCTGGCAGCGTGGCTCCCGTCCCCACACTGCAACATTCACTGCGAGTCCAGCAACAGCAGCGCCGTGTCAGCGAAGAGCTGCCGTGCGCTTTAGAGCCAGGTGGATTAAATCCTGCAAGGGCCAGGGCAACCTCACTGCATTTTAGAATCATTCTCATAATGAAGATTTTAGAAGAGTTTATCTTTTGAACTTTCTTTCATTTTAAACACAACATTTCTGCATTCAGACATTGTAATTATTTTCTGCTGATGCAGAAAAGTTAGAAGATGTAAGATAAGATCTCGAATTAAAATATTTATGGATACATGCTGCATAGGTACTTTTGTTGAGTGATCCTACTAAATGCTGAGGGATTCCTTCTCAGATATTATTTTTTTTTTAGTGAGCAGAAGAGATACTCAGCATTCCACCAAAAATTGTATTTTTGTTATACAAAGTTAAATACATGCGATAGATTTACTAGACATAACAAAGACAAATTTTATATTCAACTTCTAGTTTGGTCTAAAGCTTCATAGAAACCAATAGTTATAAAGTCTACCCAAATTGCAACACTCTCAACGGTAATCAGAAAAAAACCTTTTACTCTTTAACAGATATTAGAAAGATATTTAAGATCACTGTATTACCTTCGCTGCGTTCTGATATATTCGACTTCTTCAATTGTCGTTTTCATTTAATTTTTTCTTTTCACTAAAAAAGGAAAAAAAGTTTCAAACATCTGCTCTATGAAAGGTGCTTGCAGAACAACATGAAACAAAATTAGTAATTCTATTTTTAAGACATAAAACTGGCACTCCTGACGCCCTGCTCCAAAGGCCACGTGAAGATACGCTGTGAACACACACACTATGACAAAGGGACTATTTCATTTAGTATTTCCTAATTCCTTCTTCACTCAACAAATATTTTACTTCTTTTATGAGCAATTCCAGAAATGGAAGGTGAAACTTAATAGAAATAAAGCTTAATAGAAATAAACAGGTTCTACCAAATGGTGCTCATCAGAATATAATTTGATATGCAGCTTCATAAAAAAATACCAGGATAAACTGAATGGGTTAAATTAAGAAATGCTTGTAAACTTTAGGAAAACAAGATGCAATTACTATGCTAAAATTTACAAATGAAAAATGCTCTTTCAAGCAACGCAAGCATTGTTTTTTTCAACAGACATAGCTATTAAAAGACATATTTAATTACTCTAACAAAACTATTAAGGAGGTAAACATCACCGTAAATCTTATAAACACATTCTTGTATAAATGGGTGAATGGAGGTGTATGTGTCATATACATATGATCTCCATTTAATCATTTCCCAGAATTCACTGCATAGCAATAAAAATATAACATAGTAAAATTCATATATAATCTTAGAAGTTACTACCTAATCGCTAATGTATAAAAAGAAAAAATACATCTTAAAACAACATCTTTTTATTAGAGAGATATCTATCAATCAGGAACAATTTAAGAAACATATCTGCACTTGTGATGAAAAGGCAGGATAAATTTCAAGGTAGTGTCTAGCTGAGGACTTCTGTATTTTTAACATAAACGCAAAAGGATAGGAAATCTTTTTTTTTTTTTCCCAAGAATCCAAAATATGTAAAACACTGATGTGGCTTTTTAAACTATATCAGGCCAAATGGATTTCGTTGCACATCATTCTGATCACTTAGACATCACAAAGGAGAGACAAATGCCTTCTTTAAAAAGCGTGTGCTAAAGCCGTCTCCGGCGCTAAACTTCCAGTAACTTTGCCTGCCCTTACGACAGCCCTGCTGGGCACAGACCCTGAGCAGCGTTTGCAGCTGCCCTGGGACAAGGGCTGCTCCTCCAAACACCTCGGAGAGCCGCTCACCACAAGCCCGGCTTCCCACAGGAACATCCCAAGAAGGTGCCTTTTACGACAGTGCTTATGGCGCTGGTTTCTTTGCAAGGGATTTAGATGCAAAAAGGTAGAAACTCAAATATGAATTAACTCAGTCGTAACTCTAATGCACTGATTACGAGTGAGGCTTTCCTATAGTTTAATGCGTATTTTTGCTTTCTCTCTTTCTTTCTCTCCGTAAAGCCTGAGTCCTGCTATGCAGAAAAAGATTTTGCCTTCCTTAGCAACCAGACCCAAATAGCCACAACTTTCCTAGAGATAACCAAAGCTTATACTAAATAAATGTAACAGAAAGATCGTTGCACAACTCAAGTACTTAGCTAAGATAAAATGTGCCTAACCACTTATTTCTAAGTTGCTCATTTTTTTGTTTACTTTCTATTTTTAGCAGTATTATATCAAACACACCAGAAATGTTAGTTTAAAAAAGTGCCATCTTAGCTTAGACTTAGCTAAAATTAATACACAAGGACTCAGTTTCAAAACAACATTTAAAATGAAAAACAAAAAAGAAAGAAAAGGAAGGAAAAAAAGAAAAGAAGCTATACCTGATATGAAAGGTACGTTTCACCCAGTGCCAAATATTGCTAAATTAAGCAATAACAAAGAAACAAAAAAAAATCCTTCTTTCTTTTTTTGTTTCTGCTAACGGAATCAATCACTTAGGCTCAGTTTGCTATATTGTTTTAAGAAGCTCTAGCATATCCTGATGTCTCTGCAGTTTAACATGCCAGCTTCTTTCTTTCTTTTTTTTTTGGAAGCAGGAGAGTCACTTTTTTCCCCTCCCTCCTGCACTCTTGTATGTAGGACAGACTCAGATTTGTTTCTTCTTCTCGGGGGCTCCTGTTATTTCCCGGAACGGGACCCGGGCGCCCGTCGTCTCGTTCGCTGTCCTCGGGATTCCAAGCACAAAGCGCTGCGCCAAAGCTGCCCCAGTCCTCGCCGCACCCGAGGCGGGCAGAGAGCAACACATGCCGCCCGCCCCGGGTGCTGCTCTCAGAAATGGGGATTGCACGGAGCTGCCGGATCAGAGGGGTGAAAAGGCAGGGTGCCAGCTTGCTGCACCGCGCTGCAATGAGCTCATGCGCAACGTTGTCGCCCCGTTTGCCCACTTCAAACGCCTGTTCGTTAAACAGGAGGGGGAAAAAAAAGGAAAAAAAAGAAAAAAAGAAAAAAAACCCCAAAACTTTTATCCTTCAGACACTCAGGAGGGCTGTTCTAAAGCACAGATGAGCAATAAAAAGCACAACTTGCAGTTTTAGAATTCAGTTATGAGGTCTAAATATTCTGCTTATATTTTCTTTCTTTCCTTTCTCTGTTTAGAGATAAGAAGCAGAATTTATCAGGCGTGAAAGGGACAGCCTCCTGGTGGTGTGCCAAAAAAGCCAGAATAAAGGCAAAGTTGTGCTTCAAAGCTCAGTCGCTTGCTGAGTCTGGCTAAAGTCAAGTATTAGGATCCACCATTTTCTGAGCCATGCAAGAAAAGAGGAGGAAAAAAAAAAAAAAAAAAAAAAAAAAAGAGAAAGAAAGAAAGAAAAAAAAGAGTCAGGACGGGCGCCGCTTCCCAAGTCTCCGTTGGCACCATCACAAAATCTCAGCCGTGGGGTCACATGATGCTCTGCCAAATGTGGAGCGCATTCCCATAAACCATTCTGCTGATCCCGCGAAGGCGGCTATTGTCTAGCCTGGACCCAAAGTTCAGCCCACTCTTGGTTGAATTAGCTGAGAAACGCATCACCTTTGGGGGTTGGGAGCCATGGAAACGTCTACCTGGCAGGCTGCCCACTCTCTCTGCCCATCCGCCACAGAGGGCCGGGATTGTGCTGCTGCCTAACGCAATGGTGACGGGGAACGCCAGGAGCCGTCCAAAGGGAATCTGCTGCTTGCAACGGCGGCTCCGTGTGCGTGGCGAACTTGGGCTCCTCGGCGTTAAAAAGCAGTGGGGGGAGCCTTCCTCCTAAGCGCAGCAATTAAGGGGCTAGTAAACATGCCTCGTCTGCAACTTCACTTCATAACCGACTGAAATGCTGCCCCGGCTGCAGCACGGAGCATAACGCGAGGCTCCTGATTTAAAGCAGCGCTCCTTTCTCCCTGTGTTAACGCAGCATTCCCCGGGCATTTTTTGTCTCCCTAAGAAGAAAAGTCTACAATGTGGCAGATCTCCCCTTGCTTTATTACCTTATGATTTTATCTCGCTTCAATTACACGTGCAGTGCGTGCAGCAATACCCGCCGGTAACAGCAGGGATGCAGCACGGCTGCAGTCTGCCTCTCGAGGCAGCTCCCGAGAGAGCCGGCTGCGTTCCCACCACACAAATCCCTTCACTCGTGGGCAGGGCAGCCGGGCGCCACATTTGCCAATGGGCACATTTGAGAGCCCTCAGCACCCACCTTGCCGCTGGACGCTGCTCATCTGGAATCCCTCGACAAGGGAGGCGATGGGACAGAGTTTGTAAGAGGAATGATACTAAATAGGTTAAATAATGGTCATTAACTCCTCTGCTTCAGACCTGAAATTTCAGATTTGCCCCTCCACTTCTTCTCAAGTAAAATGTCATGTAAAATGCCCCTTTTTGAATGAAAATGCCACATAATGAACAACACTGTCCTCACACCTAAAGGGAGTATACAAAAGAATGGATATAGGAACCTAGGATTGTCACCAGCTGAACTTAAATCCAGACAGGGTTTCTATGCACACACAACAGCTTAATGGTCAATGCAAAATACATGTTAAAATGTTGCAACTTCCCTGGGTTTTACAGGGATAAAAACGGGAGGAGCCCTTCCAACCTATGGGCATCGGCAGGCAGTGGCACCACTGCACACACGAGCAAGGACAAGGCAGCTCTCCAAGTAGATGATGGCCAAAGCTGGTAGGGAACAGCAAACAACAGCTCTGGAACTAGGAAGGGCAGCAAACAGAGAGGAGAAAACTCCCTTTCCAGTCGTGCAGGCCCCTGGCCCATTGTGGAGGCCCACACTGCTCCAGCTCTTCAATACCTTCCCATTCCTTTTACAGTTCCTTTTGGTTTTGCTTTTATTCCCCTCAAGGCAACTGAAGGTGGACTATGGAGGAGGTGTGAGAAAGCTGTTTGAAGTGGGACAAGAAGGGGGCTGAGGGCCCTTCCAGGTGCCCGGAGATGGCCTCTCCTCAGGCACTACAGGCCCGAGGCCCTGCGACCTAGGGAGTCGGGGGCACCTGGGGGTTCCCTGGCGCCCTGGGGCAGTTGGGATGAGCCCTGAATCCAAGGGACAGCAAGGTGGGCTGGGGCGAGCAGGACAGGAGCAGCTCCACCTCCTCCTGAGGAACCGGGAAGCCGCTGCATGGCGGGCAGGGAGGCAGAGGGGAGCAGGCAGGGGCGGGGAGATGCTGTGTGCAGTGATTTGGGGCAGAAATGGCCCTCATTCTCCCTGTCCAGGGAGCACATCTGGGATCCCTCTTTCTTTGGATCTGGGATCCCTCTCACAGCTCTGGAACTGCGGCCTCCATAAATCCACGCACAGTTTCATGTCACCCCTTCCCAAGAGGGGCACTTCCCGAGGGCCTGGAGCAGAAGAGCCATCCCGTAGAGCGACGCTGCAGGAGCTTTCCCACATTCCCCGTCAGAGCAAAA
This sequence comes from Nothura maculosa, assembly GCA_032353885.1. Taxonomy (NCBI): domain Eukaryota; kingdom Metazoa; phylum Chordata; class Aves; order Tinamiformes; family Tinamidae; genus Nothura; species Nothura maculosa. The sequence goes on along the minus strand of JAUBOD010000032.1, from coordinate 1,400,493 downwards.
TGCCACGTACATCGTTTTTAATCCAGATACTTTTCACTGCAATTTAAAGAGGGCCACTTAGTCCGTAGGCCATTATCCATTATTTCCATTATACGTGGAAATGCTGCTTTTCACTCCAAATACCTTTCACTGTAGTCATGCAGCTTGGGCCTCAAGGATCGCTGTAAAGAAACTCGCTGCCTAACACAGATCACGACCAAATTCTGCCCGTTGCTCAGCTTTAACTATGGAAATGAAGCACTGGGGCATCTGCCCATGACGATCTTTGGGACTTCTTTGAGGTTCATTAAAACTAAATTCAATTCTTCCACGTTCTTAAAATGCTAAAAGGCAATTCTATCATCTTTAATTAATAGCTAGGTACAAACAGCACCTTGAGATTTTTTTTTTTTTGATAATTTTCATATTGATTTTTGGGGGACAGCAAATCAAAAAGCTTTCTTTTTTTTTTTTTTTTCCCCTGACAGGGCACGTGGGAATCAAGCTAAGTTCCTTCCTTCACTGCACTTTACATTTCACACCGGTGAAACTGGCCTAGCCATCAGAATGTTTAGGCCCATGTTTAGGCAGCAAAAGTGAAAATAATGCTTTAATTAGAACTGATTACAGCTCTCCAAGAAGATCACAGAGAATACCGCTTCTGTTTTAAATTCAGTACCACTAATTGTTATTACTGGTGATGAAGGACAGAAGCACAGCCAGCACACAGATCTCGGACAAGTGCTTGCCCCTCACTAGACATGATACCGAGTCTGAGCGGAGCAACCAGCGCAGCCTCTGGGAGACGACAGGCATGAGATTCCACAGAGCCAACTGTATTTTTTGTGTGGAAAAACACTTTAATGTGTAGCTAGCTCTCAACAAGGAGTGCTTGCCTCACTAGTATCAAAGCAGGATGTTTAAAAGAGGCTATATATATATATATATATAGTGATATAAGTGATATAAGTGATACACGTGTATCACTTGCATATGTGCAGTAAGAGATGTTGGCAAATCCGTGTGCTTTGCCTGCAACGATGACACAAAGGAAACAAAACCAAAGTATTTCTGTGAGTGTCTGGTCCTGCTCACGTCCAGCTGGAGCAGGCAAAACAGCCAGGTGGAGGGAAGCTGTCCTGAAGCTCAGAACGGGCCAAGAAGGGCCTGTTTTATTCTTCCAACACCCAAATGGCAGGAAGGGGCAGGCGAGGAGGAAGGGAAATGGGGACTGGTCTGGGATCTCCCGGCTGCAGTTCCATACGATTGCTCTGTCTTTGCTGAGCTCCCATGGGACAACTGGCACCCCGACCCCCTGAGCTTAACAGACAGCTCGTAAAGCAGCTGGAAGGGGAAAAGTGGGGCCTTCTCGGGGCCATGGCAACCCTGCATAAACCGGGAGAGAAAGGCTGAATGCAGGACTGGAAAAGAGCACAGCAACGGGCACACCGTGAAAGGAATGGCAATGAGTGAAGCAGGAAAGTTTGCTTTTCTTTTAAAGTTTTTGCTCTTAAACACCAAACTAGTGTGCACATAAGTGTTGATTACTGTATGTTAAAAGTTTAACAATAACACATAAAATGAACATGCAAGGTCTGGATATATTAAATATTTTTGTTTAACCTTTACATATTATGTTGTGAGACATCACATTTTGCATAAAACAAAAACTCTTTGCTTTACAGACCATGTTTTAAAAGGCTCTGGAAATAATGAGGCCCAAAAAAACTTATTTGTAAAACGCATGTAAATGACATCGTATTACCTGCTTTCAACTTTAATTTTATCTTTAAATGGCATTTTTCCTTTCCCTTTTTCCACTTCAAGGTTAACACCATAGAACAGAGACTTGAGCAACATGCTATGCCGTAAGGGTCAGAAATGTCATTCGTTGTAAACTTAGTTGCTATTTTTCTGCTCCTGAAATTTTCATGACCAACTCTGCCTGTTTTATTAAGTCTTTTCCTCTAAACTTCTGCCACTGAGCTATCTGCAGCCTGTTTGTTTTCACTTTTTGCTACTTGGCCTGGATGGTGAAGACACCTGAGCGTTACAACCTGCTTTGTTACTGGGGAAGAAAACTTTTAAAATAGACACAGCAAAAACTGACTTATGCTGAGCAAATATTCTTGTCCGTGTAAGGCAAGATCAGCTCTTCTACTAAAAGCAGAGATATTCATAAAGAGTAAAGGGTGCAAATAAAATTAATGGAAACAGCTACGGAAAGTTCAAATGTGCTTTCTCCAGTAACTATTTTGCAGTGTTAAGCATCTCCCTTGGGGAAATAGGAGCAAACTTCCCCCCAGAACAAGCTCCTATTTAGTTCCTTGGGGTAATGCTGCAGGCGCAGGGAGATGTGAGGTTGTCCTCACAGAAATACCAAAGTATCTCAGGTGAAAAAGCTGTGGTGTTATAAAATGCCAATTCAAATAGAAAATGTCTAGGTTTGGAAAGGAAAAGCATTGCCACAGACATTTCCTTCAGCATACCTGCTTCATCCCACATCTGTTTCACTGCTGCGAGTATTCTCACTCCGGAAACAGCTAAAAATTTCAGTCCAAGAGGTGCTACATTCAACCTCCTCACTCACACCTATCCTTAGATATACAAAAGTCTTCTTACATCTTTTTTACCTCATTTGTTTCTTGCAGGTCTTTGTGCAAATACGACCGAGCATTAACATCCTCATTCTTCAGATGACAAGACCTGAAGCAGCTGTGTTTTCCAAAGTAACAACCTTGTAGTATGTGACTCTTCCATAAATTACGATAAAGTTATAAGATCTTGCAGATCTAGATCAAAAGGTGCCAAAGACCTATTTTCATACATTAATTTTGAGAATACATGAAAATAAAGCATAGAATACATGACATTGCACTGTCTTCAACTACACTGTGTTGAGTCATAAGTACAACACTGAATTCACTAGTTTCTAATTAAAGCCTACTAAGTTTGCACTACCTTAACCACTACCTTCCAAAACTGAAATTTAAAGATACCTTGTGGGAAACATCACTAGAGGAAGAGGAAAGTAAGCTGGGAGAACCAGCTAGCAAAGAGCGTGAGGCAGGTGAACTTGGAGAACTAGCTAGCGAAGAGAGTAAACAACAAATAATTCTTTATGGTCCTTCTCATACAACCATAAATGGATGTTGACTTCTTTGCCTTGTCCTCAAGACAAGAAGGGCAAGTACAGCCATCACTGAAGCCAGAAACCTGTTAATTAATTTCTGCCTTAACAGCACTGCTTACTGCTCAGGGCTGCGCCAGCGTGACTGCCACCCCAGTGCTGCCCTTCAAATACAGAGGCAGTGCTGGGGGAGGCTGTGGCAGCGCTTGGGGAGGTTGTGGCAGCGCGTGGGGAGGTTGTGCTGGTGCTTGGGAAGGTTGTGCTGGTGCTGGGGGAGGTTGTGCTGGTGCTTGGTGAGGTTGTGCTGGTGCTGGGGGAGGTTGTGGCAGCACTTGGGGAGGTTGTGGCAGCGCTTGGGGAGGTTGTGCTGGTGCTTGGTCAAGTTGTGTGGCAGCTCTTGGTCAGGTTGTGGCAGTGCTTGGTGAGGGTATGTGTGACAGCACTGGGCAGTGCCTCCCGGCAGCAGCAGCCGCTGCTCGGCCCAGGTACATCCATCCTCACGGAGCGGAGCGCACAAATATCCAGCACAGGGGAGGTGCACATGGCTCCCCATGTCCTACCGTGCAGCTGGCGGTGCCTTCCAGGCCATGCACTTGGCATAGGGCTCTTGACCTGAACACAGATAAGGAAAATACAGGTGCTGCAAGGACATGCTTCATACCATTGATTTATCAATCAATGTTCAACAGTTTTCATGTTTTTACTGTGTGTCTTCCCTGCGTGACCCTGTATGAAATCTATTTGCTCAGCACACAGAACTGCATTTTGATTAACTATCAGCAGCTAAGTAGAAAAACTTAGCCAGAAGCCTTCACCAGAACATGTTCTGTGTGTTACCCAGCCCCCGTGAGGTTCTAGCTCACATCTCCAAAATGGGTACAGCCCAGTGCTCAGGGGCAAAGAGAGAATATTAATAGTTGGGAAATACAATTCTTCTGCCAAGGAGGCAATATGCATCTTTAGGTATCCATGTTGCAAATCTGGATTGTATTTGCCAAAACAGCAGAATGTTTTGCACGCAGGTATATATATGCTTACCCACTGAAACACATTCACACACCTTTCTCTGTAGTTTAATTACAGAAATATGGGGCCTATGCATACACATTACTATTTTATATTCTCAGCAAGTTTAATTGCGTTGGCCAAAGAAACTGGCTAAGTCATAACTCTAAGTTGAAATGAAAGAACATATAAAGAATATAACGCATGCTTTTGATTGCACAGGCAACTGGTGTTAAATCAAAGCTGATTAAAAATAAGACAGGAAACATTTTTTTATCTTCCACTTTCCTTTCTTTTTTTTACTAGGATCTGCAGTAGGTAGATTTAAATTAAATTTTTAAGTGTTTTATTTAAATGGTTAGGTATTTTTTATATTGAAACAATTAACTCCTCTACTTATGTTAAAATGTTTTACATATTCTGGATTTTAACATCAAGATTTTTAGTAGATTAAATCAAGATTTAAGCAAGATTTTATCAAGATTTTATCAAGATTTAGTCCTTTCCTTTCCTATTCAGCTTCAATTACCATAATGTTGTGATTAAAACCTGCACTTCAAAATAATCAACATTCTCTGATAATCTAAACAAAGTAGAGGCAGAGGAGATCAAAGCCATGGAGCCTTCTCGGAAGATTGAGCAGGCAACGTGTGATCAAAGGCAGGGGAGAGAGGACTCTGGATCTTAACTTCTGCCTCCACTATACATATCTAATTTACAGGTTGCGGGATTGTGGGGAGGAGAACTGTTTATCCTTTAAATGTAGGCTACAAGGCTGAAAAGGTATTTAAAATACAAAAATGAATGTTGCTGCTGAGCCAGTATCCACGGGATCTTTTGCAACGTGCTGTTCCAGTATTTTTTTTCCACAAGTGGGAGCTGCAAATGCCTGTCCTGTAAGCAGCTGTGTTTGCAATGAATTGGTATTTTCCAAGAAAAACAAACAAATAAGGAACAAGCCTATGACTAGGGGGTGTCATCATGAAATTGATATTGTGTTGTTTGTAAGTGATAACTCACAGGCATCATCTGCAACTCCTGTCCCAAGTGGAGAGCCTGTGAATACGGGCAAGGTTAGCTTGCCTTCAGAGGATCAGTGCACTCAGAACCTCCATCGGATCACAGATCCAGGCCATGTACATGGAATTCCCGCTGGGCAGTTGGGTATGGGGCTGGATTTGCATCCATGTTGCTCAGCGCTTGGCACGAGGGCTGTGCACAGCCCCTGCTCCCGCGGGGCAGCACGGAGCGGAGGGAGGGAGGGAGAGAGGGGGCTTCCCACAGCCCCGAGCCCCACAGGCACCAGCCCCACGGCTGCTGCTCGTCTTCAGCAGAAAGCAAGTTCTGCATCCAGAAAATATTTCCTATCTGAATGGGCCAAAAAGGGAGAGTGTTTGTCCAGAAATGTTGACTTGACAAATCCATTACACTAATTTTCCTCAAAAAATCCTGAGCAGCTATATAGAAAATAAATATTAAATGTCATGCAAATATATTCATAAAGATGAATTCAGCAATCTGCTGACTTAGTAACAATACATGAGTTGGTATAATTGGTGACTTTAGGCTCATTGAATTTCATGATTTAATATTACACGGCTGCTATTCCGGCGAATATGGATCAGTAGGAATTTGATGTTAACCTCCAGTCATTTTCCTGAAGGGCAGGCGGGAGCTGCACCACGTCCCTACTGCCACAGTGCAGCTGAAGAGACACTTAAGAGATGATTTTGCTTCACACTTGACAGCCACCAGAGAGCCGCAGACATGGACAAATGGTGCCTTGTATTGTAAATAAGCACCAAATGATTATTGGAGAACTCAAAATATGCTGAACCATGAAATAAAAGCAGCGAGCATAAATCTGTTATGTGCTGGTTGGAAATTCTTGTTACTGAAAGTCTGACTGGCACAAGATGGATTTCAGAGGCCCAGCAAGGGTCAGAAATTATAGAAAGTATTTTTATCTTTCCTAGTAATAAGCAGAAACCTTTTTATTTCTCATTTCAAATTATCCCAAGAGTACTTCAGACCTGTTTCAACATCTTTATGGAATTTTTTATTACTGGTAAATGTTGACATGGGCTGTGTAGACTTAAGGACATTCAAGTGGCTGACATGGTAAAAACAGATTTCTGCAATAATGCCTCGTTCTCCGAGAAGCAAAAAAAGAATTTGCACTTACTAAACAGCATGCAGAAGGGCCTTTGATTTAAGCAAGAGTGATCCAGTGTGACTGTAATGCTCCTGGATCAGTATGGGAGCCATCCCGGCATAAAACCTACAAGATATTCCCAAGCCCTCTTTTTTATAGTTCTCTGATCTTAACAGGAAATTAAAGGGTTCTAATCATTTAATCAACAAACACATTACTTGCGACTTGTTAACAGATGGGCCATTCAGCCCAACTTCTGTGGTCTATATTCGATTACGTATCTGCTTCCTGAAAAGGTGCTTTTTTCTAAAACACTATGGTAACCAATGCTTGCAGAGCACAAAACATAGCAACCACATTTCAGGAATGCAGTTCTGGAGAGCTTTTATCAGGCGGGAGCGAAATGGAATGCAAAATGCTGGAAGCAGCACCCTTAGTTCAGAGGATGACAAGATCTGCAAATAGCATTTGGTACCGTCCTCCAAGGATTAGTAACAGCAATGGGGCTGTGAGTTGGGCAGAATAATTTCAGCAATATACAGTCTATAGCAAAAAAAAAAAAAGGTATGCAATATGCATTCTTTATTCAGGATATCCAGGGAAGCACCTGTTACAAGCTCCAGAAGAGGAACAGATCTGCTTAAGTCTCTAGGCTTTGATCATGCCAACTGTGACTCACGTTGACTACAGTTATAATTTTCACTGTATCAGTATAATGAAGCAGGCAGAAATACCTTGAATGTGAGAGCCTAGGGCTGGCCTAGTGCTTGCCACCAAGGAGGGTGTTGTCTCTTTTAATAGCATCTCTTGCACATTAGTTTTATGTATACTAATTATGTATACATAAAACGCTAGAGCAACAGAACGCCTGTACTTCACTGGTGCCATTAAAGATGATCAGAACAGTAACATACTCAATTACTATGAACTAGAACATCCACCAGCAGGCCTTATCAAAGGGCGAGAGGTATTGATGATGAGGGATTTCTGTCCACCCAGAACTGCAAGAAACCCCTACAGAGGATGGTCAGTGACTTCCTGCCTCAATGTGCATCCCTGCCAGGACCTCTCCAGCTGGACCGTCAGGAGTTTTCCTCTCTGCAGTTACACATTGTTTACTGGAGCTGTTAAATACCTCACTTCACACAAAGTAGTAAATAATATCCATTACAGCGAGCAAAAACTGCAGCTTTGCCTTTCCAGATTTGTGAACTGGATTTAAGTTCAAGTCTTGCATTTGAGTGTCAGTAATCAGCCCATCCTGATGGGTTGTACATGGATTTCTATGGATATCCATTTCTGTGCTCTTCCTGGTTAAAGAAAAGTTATGAAATGAAACTTTCATTTCCTACTTGACATAAGTCAAAACTGGGTAACAGCCACACGAAAGACATTTGAGGCACTTCCAAAATAACTTGTGACTCACAAGAAAAGGATCCGAAGAGGTCCTGTTCTCAAGATGTTTCTGACACACTTTTGCATATTAAAGACGTTAAAGTAGGTTAGATGTGGGTTAGAGTGCTGAGTTTTCTTTAAAATTAAAGAAGAAATACCGAGCCTCAAAAAATTTGTGAAAATAACACTTTTTCATATTTTCCACACTGCTTTGATTGAAAAGACACTTTTCCAGTTATATTTGTAAGCATCAAATAGACAAATTCAGAAAACACTGAATTCCTCTTGTTTTGAATCAAAATGCAAAGACCAAGAGGTTTTAAAGTTTAATATCATTTAAGACCTATCCCATCAATTATTCGGCCACTTCCTTTAGTAAATACTGATCACAGATATTAAGAAAACATATTATATTCGTTTTTTCTTTCAGAAAACTTTTATTCATTTAAATAGTCCCCCAAATACTGCACAAGATCTTGAAATTACCTTAAAATAAAAATGTTATTGCAGATTCCTGCAGAAACTGGCATTAAAGTAGTGCAGAATTTCAGAGTTTTTGAACTACTGGAAAACTCCTTTTATTTTTAGTCTCTTCACTTCCTCTCTGACATCTTTTTCCTCCATAGTCTTCTATTTTGTTCAGGGCTCTCTGAGTCCCTGATTGTTTATGTATCTTAAGCTTTTTGCTTTTTTCATATACTGAAGAGAGATTTATTTTGTAGCTTAATTAGATTTGCCTGTAATCCCTTTAAGGCTCAGATTGAGTATATTTATATTCTGAGTGCAGATTTTCTAAGTATCTCTTCACTGTTGCTTATTTAAAATGCTAAATTTCTTAGATGTCTGAATTCCTTGTTGGGCAGAGCAGAGTTTACCAAATTGAAGATTTTCTAAAACTCCTTTTGTCATGTGGAAATCATTCCACAGAAGAGTTTTAAAGATAATGGTTTTAGTAACCTCATTCCTGTCCAAATACTGTCCTGATTAAAATCTACTAGTCTAAAAGTCTGGCCTTTGTTGGCTCTTTTAGCAGTGTCTCTTGCACATTTCTGAACTGCTCTTGAAATAGACAGCAACGTTCATGGATCAAATGGCAACCTTCACCTTCAAAAGTCTTTGCATCTTCAGCCAAAACACCTAAATCTGGTCTCTTCCCTCTTATTTTAATTTGTATTTCCAAGTCTTCACCACCACTTTTGATTTCTATGCTTTGAAAGGCCTCATTTCCTGGAGCACACTGCATCTATGAGGCACCATTTACATGACAACATGTTAGCATGAATTCTTTTCCCTATATAATCAAGCCTAAAGATTATACACCTTTTAGGATTATTTAATTGCCATTCAAATACTTAACCACACGCTTCTCCACTGTTTATTTTAATACACAATGTTTAATTATCTCCTTGTTCCTGCTAAAATACTATGGGTGAAGAAAATTACTCTATAATCTATGTCATCTGTAGTTTATAACTTTTCATCAGCAAACTGGTTTATTTGGATACTTGGTCCAAAGTACTCCTTACTTCAATTTACATTTTCTCTTTGAATTTAATCTGAATTTAAACATTTCCTTATTCCTTTTTGCTGTTCTCCTTCAAAAATATCAAAAATACCTAAACTGTCAAACTTTTGATCAATCTTTTCCTTTGATATCTTTCCTTAAAAGTCCTATTTCCTAACTTTATGCAACTTTCCATACCAATAATTATGAGGTTTTAGAAACAGAAAAGTATGGAATTTGAATGATTTGGAGTACAGACATGGAAACCCCACAGCACACATACGAACAAAATGTTTGCTTTTGGCTGGCTCAGGATGCTAGAAACTGAAATTTTATCTTAGGCAACATATGCTACATATATATTATATGCATGTTCCTATTTAAAATTTTATATAATTACACTAAAATAACTTATTAAATACATTAAATGTATAATTTGTATGTTTTCTATATTTTATAATTCTTTATAGAAGAATAATTCTTTTTTTGCTTATTCAGAATAGTGAGTGTTCCTGTGTGAAATTTGTGTTTTGCGGCTTTCTTGCTAAAGAAATAAGTAGGATTTAAAAGTTACATTTGAAACAAAGTTGGATGGAAAAATATTAGAAAATATAATGTTCCACAGATGACTACATTTTGTTAAATTCAGAGATAAAATTCAATTATTTCATGTGTAAGAAGATATTAATCCTGCTTAAATTGGAAATGTTAGCATATCTAACGATGATGTTGCTAACAACATTTTCATAATGATGTTGCCATTACAGCTACATGCATTATTAGTACAGGCTTATAGCCAACTCTATTCGTTAATTCATTAAATCTCCAAGTAGTATCTCTCACCTTCACTGCCGGCAGATTAATACCTTTTTAATTCCATATTTTTCATCAATGTCATTTTTAGTCTATAATTGTTTTGTATATGATTTGTATAAAAGTGAATGCATATGTTTAGCATGATGGTGTATGTGCATGCAAACAGAAAATCAAGCATAATGCATAGCACTTAACAATAAGCAGATCTAAGTTACTGATTTGCAGTTACAAAAATAATGGGACTACTCACACGAGTAAAGACATTCACTGATAATATTCCCCTTGTTGATGGAGCACAAGCGCTGCCCGCCATGGCTGGGAGGAGAGGAGGGGACTATGGTCGCTTCAGGCATAAGGATCTCTCCCCTGGAGCTAAGAGATGCTCACAGAGATCCTGACTTGGCTTTTACTCCTCTTCAGATAGGCAGGGCTGGCACTGCCACAGCCTTCAGATCTATTGCAAGTCTTTTAAAGAAGGTGCCTTGCTGTTTTGCTAATATGAAGTCATTGAGCCTCTGCACCATAGCAGGAACAAGAAGAAACCAAACTGCCAAAGCCTTTACACACAAAAAAAGTAATTTTTCCAGCTATCCTAAACATTCTTTTTAATTTTAATTAGCTTATTTATTTATTTTGACAGTGGAGAAGATATCACAGTAGCTACAGGCACAGCCATGGTGCTATTAATGGACAGACACGATCAGACAAATACGTATTGACACTGCAAATGCTACCAAAATTCAACAAGAGCTGGGAGTCCTTGCAGACTTTGGCAATTCTTGCAATTCTTTTGCTTGCTTTATTGTCAGATGCGGAATGCTGGTATTTAAGTCCAGGCAGTAACGCTCACACAGGGCCACAAAGACCAAAAGAAAGTGTGTGTTTGTGTGAGGTGGGCAGGGGCAGCAAGAGAGGGCCTACCTAAATATGCTTTACAATTTATTCTTTTTAACTACCATACAATTGGATCCCTGTTTTGATATGAACCTGTACAGGTAACTCTTGCAAGTGACTGCAAGAGGCTGAACTATAGCTCTCTGATAAGATTCTCGGAGGAAAGAAATGCAGTTATCACTTAACACTACTTTTAGCTTGGTGTGTGAGGTAACCTATGAACTATCACCACAATGAAAGACGAAGGATTTGCTACGTCCTTAACCAAGTGGCTGATGCCAAAAATACGCACCGATGAAAGTCTGAAGGAGCAGGACAGGCAGAATTTAAGATTATGGATTTGGGGGTTTTGTTTGCTTGTTTGTTTTTGTTTCTGATTACTGCTTAAGGGTAAACTAGTGACATGCTGTACACTGGAATCCCAGCAAAAGCAAATTAAAACCTGCACCACAGAAGAAAATACATTTTTAAAATATGGTTTTAAAGGTAAAATTGTAACTGAATAACCTGTTGCTTTGAGGAAGTCGAGCAGCAATACGAATGCGAGGCTCTGCTAACCCGGAGGCAGCGTGTGTAGTCACAGCGTTGTGACAGCCTCACGACACCTAACCGTGACAGCGGGGGAAAACAAGGCAGAGGAGGCAGGTGGGAAGAAGTACTTGATATTCAGGGGAAAAATAATGAACCTGTCTAAAACGTAGCTGCCTTTTAAAGTGTCACACAAATATATTGGCATAATATTTCCCTTTTAGGTGTCGTGTGTACATACTGATCTCAGGTTGCCGCTCCCAACGCGCCTGGCACCGACACCGGCGGCAGGCCCTGCAGGGCCCTCCTGCTGCCCCCGCTTGCTGTGGCCATTTGGGGTCTCGTTTGAGCAGGGCTGCACAGCCACCAGGCTGGGGAGGAAAGCTGAAAGCCCCCAGACAAATCAGGTCCTCAAAAACTGTCCTGTATCTAGAAAAGATGCTCCACACTCCATCATTTCCAGACATATATTCTTTTAAAGAAGATTCTTCTCCTTTCTCTAAGTAACGCCCCAGCTATAGACACACTGAGCTTCCATACAGAACACAAACTGGAGTCCAGGAACAAGCTGCAGAAGAAGAGCTTAGAGCAAGAGGCAGAGAGCACAATTATGAAAAAGGACTGAAGAATTTCAACACAAGTCTTTCAGCAGTAGTGAATTATGAAACAATGGATATGCTGATGGCTTTCACCTTTGGTATTATCCACCTCTCTAGCACATTTTCTTTTTTTACCATCTCTATTCTCCCCTCTCCGCTTCTCCCTAACAAGCACATAATTAGAAAATGAATATGAAACATGAATAGAAATATGAAATGCCGATTGTCATCTTCTTATTTTAAAAATAATGCTGCTCATTCAATAGCAGTAGACCAAGAAACGCCCAGGCTGCACACAACTGCTCTCATTATCTATGTGAATTAACTGTTCTCTGCTGTGGGGTGGTACTTGGCAATTTGGTTTCACACTCACTTGCAGTGCAAAGCAGGCAGTGGCACCACCTTGTAAGGCCAGACTGACCAAACAGTTCAAACCTGAGAGCTGAACACAATTATCAAATTACAATGGGGGGGGGGGAAAAAAATGTGGTTTATTTGGAAGGCCAGCAAACAAGCAATACAAGAGCTAAAAAAGACCTCTGGGCTTCAAGATTATGTTCTTCTTACCCTTCACAAGACACCATTAAATGCAAAGGCGACTACACCTTGCAATACCTATTCTATTTCTAGAGTTCTATTTTATTTTCTATTCTGTTTTACTCTTATTAGCATGAAGAACCCATTACAAGCACTTAGAAGACTAAGACATAAATACCCATACCTATAAATCTGCATCACAGAACTGTCACTTTCTAGTGGGCCGTGGGCATTCAGTCTTCAGTGAAAAATATATGCAGTAGATTTAGATCTGCAAGTCTGCCATTTCATTGCCATTGTAACAAAAGCTGCCTCCCTCTAAATTAGTTTATTTACAGTGTAGGATCAATTCAAGAAGAATTACATGTGCTTGGTAAAAAGCTTTTATTCTTTGTTTTTTGTTTGTTTCAACCATCATGAGTTAATAGGATGCAAAGCTTTTAAGTGTATTTCTGTCCTAAGACAGAGCTGGCTCACAAAACTCCGTAATTCAACTTCTTCTATTTTTTATAGCTGCTGGAGTTTCCAGCAAGGCAGTTGTAAAAAATGACAGAAAATATATAAACCAACTTTTAGCAAAGCTACATCATTTTTGCATTTTTTGTCCTGATAATTTACTTAGTAGTTACATACCTGTAGAACAGAAAACAAAATTTTCAATACAATAATTCCTGTAATTTCTGAGATACCAGTTGAGGGGAAAAAAAAGTGTCCTATTCTGATGTATCTCACCAATCTTTAGATTGGTAATTTAGAAGTTCAATAGTACTAAAATTGGGGAGAATTTTCTTCTAAAATCTGGACATTTTTACTTTCACATTCTTTTCTTTCGAAACGCAGCCATAGCCCACTTCAGGTGGCCAATAACTTATATTTTGTCTGACATTTCCTTGCAAAAACAAGGAAACACATAATGAAGAACAAGTGCACTGCAAATAATCACTGTTAATATTGTGAAAATCTTTAAATGAATACGATTTAGAGTAATTATATAGGAAAATACTGTTTGGGGCTCTTCCCTTCTGCCCACAGTAACAACCATAATAACACTGCAAAAATTATGAGCTGAAAGAAAGAAAGCTGATACTTAACTCTTGAGCCTTGGAAGTCTATGCTTTTATAACTACTCTCTATCCAAGATTTTAAAATCAGAGCCAATCTTTTGAAGAACTCTCTATAGCTTCTGGTGCTCAAGTTAAAGAGAGAAAGAAAGCAGGAGTTCAGTCATAGTTAAAGCCAACAGCAGAAGCACTGAAGAAATAACCAAACTTTGCAAGATGAATGGCAGGAGGAAAAAGAGTTTCTAAGTTTGCTGAGACCCTGACCCTGCAATTGGCCTCCTGTGGTGAGATGAAGACCTATCAAAATCTCTTTTGAATGCAAGGACCTTCTCTGTCTGGATCCAGCTCCAAGGCTGGATTCCAGTATCAATTAAATTGTTCAATTTAATTTTCAATTAAATCAATTGATTTTAATAAATCAATTATTTTAAAATTATTCTTTGGTTTGAGGTTCTATGATATGGTTAGACTTTCTTAAGTCAACAAACAGCACAAAAACAGAGATACTGCCTATCTCTTACACATTACAATCTATTGTTCTAAGATTTGCACTTGGTTGCAAAAGGTCACAAGAACCAGATTTTCTTTCGGAGGGACAAAGGGAATGTCTAATGGCACAGCTACAACTGAAGACAAACTTGGTTTGGGATCTCAACTTCCTGAGCACACACCGCTGGCTGGGAATGCAGCTAATGAGGGCTGGGAATGCAGCTAATGAGGGCAGGGCCTCCCTTCTCTCATCACTTGTCTTGGTGACTGCATCACTCTTCCAGGGTAGAACCTGTTGCTGGCACCCAACGAACACAACAGGCTCGATCCACCATCACTCCAGTTGTTCTAACCACATAGGAGCAGCACCTGGCCTGGAATGCGCCAAGGGGACCATCCAAGTGGGGTAGGCCTCCTGATGACAACGTGTGGCCTGTGATGTGAGGCCTGCTGACAACAACGTGCAGCCTGTGGAGGGATGCGAGGCCTCCTGACCAATAAGGTGTGGCCTGCGGAAGAGGGCTGACACTGGGGCTCTCACCCTGAGGAAATCCAGCCCGGACATCAAAAGCTCAGGAGGCACTGGGCGAGTTCCCCATCACTGTGGCTGCCAGGAGCTACTGCAATGTAAAAGTGAAATGGGAATGAATTCAGAAGCAATAATTTAAAATATTGCAAATGAAAATATATGGATGAATTTAATGGGGGCTTGGAGGGGGTGGGTGACAATTACTGACATAAACTGAAGAGAAAAACTCTCATAACACAGCAAAATGCCACACTAGAGCAGTGAAATCCACAAGAAATTTGTGGACCTAATTACTTGTTTTAAACTCCTTAATATTCTCGCATACTCAAGCTGAAAAGGAAACATCTCTTCTAACAAATCGTTTCACTTAAAGTCTCTCTCAAAATACATATACATTCATGTATTTTTGTCATTAAGAAAGCGGGCACAGGAGAACAATTATTTATGGCTGGGCATTATGAGAAATATCTCTGAATTAAATTATTTTCAATAGTGAAAACTATTAGCACATGAATGGACTGACACTCTTCTACTAACAATACTGCCTCTCAAAGCCCATTCTGCACGAGCCAAGAGATATATGGAGTTCTGAATACAGGTGCACGAACAGCCCAATGAGTATTGCACAACATGCTTTTGTTTCTCTTCTTATGTTTAATTACACAGAGGCAAAATTGGGAAGACTTCCCCTTTTATGGAGTCTTTATGAAACTCAGGAACAGCACGCAGTTTTATGTCATTTGTGAATACAAAATAACACCAATAATCATGCAGAAATGGTCAAATGGGATGAAGCTAAGGGCAGCCAGACCAGCACCGTGTCTTGGAGAGGGGCAAAGACCAGGGGCTTCAGAGGAGGTTTCAGCGAAACACAGTTAGGAGACGGTCATGGGCTTTGTAGGATTGGCTCGAAGACATTTTGGGCTGTAATTTGCCTGTGAACTGCTCTGTGTCTGTTCTTGAAACCTGAGCATGGAGTGATGAGCTGAAGCACGTGGTGGTGTCGCCGTTTCTTGCGGCACCGTCAAGCAGAGCTGCTGCCTGAAGGCCCTGAGTCCAGTTTCCACTCTCAGCAACGGATCCTTCCAACCATGCTTAGTGACTCTGTGGGCTAGAACACAGCCCTACCATTTCTGAACATTTCCAAGGTGCTCAAGCACTGCTGGCATTCCAAACATTTCTGAAGCAATTTTTATCTACACGTACCAGAGCTCTTCGCGCCTATACTTTTACAGCATTTTCTTACCCAAAATAGCTATTCAGAGCTTCTAGCTTTTCACTTAGACCCCAAATTCACTTTCCATAATGAAGAGAGAAGATACCACCAGTTGCACAAAAAGCCATAAAATGTAGATTTAAAATAAAAGAATTAAATATGGTCTCTTTTTTTGTTGTTGCATTTTCCATGCTACTACTCAGTAATTGTACACTAATGATAAACCTGTACTTTCAGCAGCCTTGCTATGTCTCAGAGGATATGTGTCGGCTTGCAAACCTTAAAATACTGTGTTTTGCCCCAAAACTTGTTGTTTTAAGAACCACAGCATCTGCAGAAGATGCCCCTCTTGCTCCAAATGACTGTTTGTCCAGTGCCTTGGGCTCCTTGAGTCGTCCTCATAGAGCAGAGGCTCCATGTGCAGCACTTCCCTTACAGCCCGACACCTGCTGGCTCTCACTGTTGCAGCGTCTGCTTGAGGGCAGCACCGACTGACTTCAAATCACTAGGTGCTTGTTCCGACTCAGAGCATCTCACACCACAACCACCAGCACGACTAGGGGTGAAAAAAGGCACAAATGACCTTGAAGTACTTCAGTTACTGTGTTAGATGGCGGAGAGATGTGGGGGGTGCCACACCAGCCCCCTTTGATCACAGGTAGGAAGGAAGAGCTGTGCATGGCCATCACCAGCCATGTGCAGCCAAGGCCTCATCACAGCCACGGCCACAGGCCGGGATTCAGTTCACTTATGGCAATGGCCAGGGTGCAGTGAGAGACAGGTACCGCATCCACAGTGCAGGAATGTTTCCTGCAGTGCTATCCCTCTGCTGCCCCTGCTACAGTCAGCCTTGGTGAGAGAAAGAAACCAAAAATGAAGCCAGGAAGAACAGCGAATTGTTTCTAGCTCCCTAACTCTTTCTGAGGGACTCACCGGACTGTTGGCTTTAGCACCAGTTTCTTACAGGGTGATTTGCTGGCTTGACATGTGTCTTACCCAGCAACTAGAGTCTCCACACAGGTGATTTGGCTTAGACTGGCTTTGGCCTTCTCCTTGTTTTGGGGAGTGGGGGCCTGAGTAAGGAAAGAGGAAAGGTAGAGGGAAGAGGCTTGAGGAAACAGTTGAATCACTAAAATTAGGGAGGAAGGAGCAAAGCTCTTCTCAGCGGTGGCCAGTGACAGGACAAGGGGCAATGGGTGCAAGCTGAAACACAGGCAGTTCCATCTCCACGTGAGGAGGAACTTCTTTCCTGTGAGGGTGGCAGAGCCCTGGAACAGGCTGCCCAGGGAGGCTGTGGAGTCTCCTTCTCTGGAGATCTTCCAAACGCACCTGGATGCTGCACTGTGCTGTAGGTGTCCCTGCTGGAGCAGGGGGTTGGACTAGAGGCCCATTTCAACCTCAACCATTCTGTGATTTTGTGAAATGCAGTTTAGCTGATCCAGGTGAACTTCCTTTCATTCTTTTAATAAAACGAAGTTGTTTAAAGATAGAGAAATCTTACTGAAATATATTGATTTTTGTTTTTGTTTTGTTTTGTTTAAGAACAATGATTAATGATAGCCAGGAAAAAACAGGAAATAAATTTGTTAGCCAAATGATTGACTTTCTCAGATTTTACATATTGATGAGTAAATCACTTATCATTCCAGATCAGTCTAAGCATTCCGATTTCATTAGAATTTATATTTCAAAGGGCAAGGACATGACAATTTGCCCAGGAGACAACTGTATTTTAAGAACAGCAGAAATACTCAATAGCTGTGTCACCAGCTGCGGTTTTACTGGAAAAATTCAAATTCTATTATTAATCAAATCTATTTATTTTTGATACTTGAAGATCACAATGATTTGAAAAAAATGATCAAAAATATTTTCCAGTGTGAGCCATAAAACTTGGAATAATGACTACTTTGGACATGTGGAAGGTCCAGAAGGGTCTGGGTTAGAACTAAAGGACGCAAGTTTAGCTTCTTGCTAACCATGTGCCCCTGTGCATTCATCTGATTGTATCAGTTGTCTTTAAGAAGAACCTGAGGTTAATATATAAAATCAATAACTGTTTTTCTAAACCACAATTTCCTCCTTGCTTGTAAGACTGAGGGCAGACTAATGGGCAAATAAAATCTAGGAGTACCACCCTACAGAAACGTAGACAGCAGCGGTGCTTGGGATATATCTACAGATCTTTCTTAGTAAAAGGAATAGTAGGATGGAAAGGAATTTTCCGGGGAAAATCCAGAGGGGGATTTCTTCCTGGAGAACTGAGGTGCAGCACAATGGAAAGAGCCACGAACACAGATGAGGTGACGTGTCAGAACTGGGCACCACTGTGACATGAAACTGGAGAAACATTTAGGCTTATTGTCTTCATTCAGTTATTTTAGCCAGGACTAGGATAAGCTTATTGAAACACAATGGAAATATACAACTCAAATTCTGTCTGTATATTGTGAACAAAGTAGTCACTAAGAAATGATATCTGTAGCCTGCTTTGTCCCGCCTTTTCGCCCCACACAAAACACCAGACCACTTCAGAAAATGCATCCAAAACAGATGGAATTAGGTGAAGGCAATATTTAAGCTCTGCTGCATACATATGATACTGCACTACTGGATCATCAAAATGTATAACAGCAAAAGAAGACCAAAGAAAATGCTCAATTGTAAACGTATCTAAAGCATACAACAACTCGACAATCCAGCAGGAATTAACAGGTACAAACTCCAAACTCTCACACAAGTCAGCCTATCAATCTGCACACTGTAAGATTTTCAGCTGCTGTTTTGCCTTAATTTTTTGGTACTCAGCAGCTTTTAACACCAAACCGGACCATTAACTGCAATATTAATTTCAGCTTTACAAGAAGTGGTGTTTACGGATTCCCAAAGACATCCCCAGTTCCAACCAGCATGCTACTGTTGCTGTGTCACTCCCAGGGTATTAAAATAGCATCTCTGGAGCTCTCCAAAGACAGTCCTGTCTGCAATGTGGATAGTCTGGTAGGCAGAGGGAAACCCACAGCATCGAACAGAAAAAAAAGTTCCAATTGTAAAGCTTAGAAAAGTCATAAATACCAACACAAACTGTAAGGAAACCAGGACGAGAGAGAAGGAAGAAGAGAGAATAAAATTAAGCACATGCAGAAAAAAACCCTTCCTTTTTAACTATAAATAATAAACTTCAGTAAATTTCAACTTTATTATTAGAAAATGGCAACAACATTTTTTATTTTTTTATAACAGGTTTTGTGTATTTTCTTCAAAATGCCTAACATTAATCCATGAGCATTAGTTGCCTAAAGTTAGAGAAACATTTTTATGAGCTAAGAGGGGCTAGGCATATTTTTCTTACCTGGCCAGTTTAACAAAGTTGACAGGCCTGAGCAGAACGTATTGTAAATGAAATCTGGAATAAGAAAAAAGCGGATGTTTAATTACAGTTTGTTTTTATTATTATACTAATACAAATTAGTAACAATAAGAGGTTACTACTATGTACAAGATGAGAGCGGAAACAAATCACTCTTAAAAATCTGCAAGGTCATTGGTTGTCCCCAGAAGTCCTGATGCTGTCAGGAATAAATTTATAAAGAGTAATACTAGAAACAACAAAATTACTCATGTTGTGCTATTTGAAAGGATATCTGTTATGTCAAGTTTGTGTCAATTTTTGTGTCATTCTTTTAGTCAAATACCAGCATACGTCTATCATTATTTCCTTAGAGACATACTCAGATTTATAATATGTCTATCTGATAAAAACATGTATTTCGCATTAAATGGTCTTTGATGCAATTTGCTTTCTGTAACATTTCAGATAAACACAATGTAAAAAGAACATTATTGAGACTAAAATGTGGTTACTTTACATACTAGGAGATGCTAAGTGCTAGGCTGCCTGGGCAGCCTTCATTTCTTCAGTGAGCACTGGGAGTGATACAGCTGGGCAGGGCAGCCCCTTTTCATGCGCAGTAGGAATGGACATGCAAGCTTCAAGAACTGGTTTAAAAATATATATACACACATATATATATATTGCTTAACGTGCGGAGTGGAGAGACACTCATGGAATCATATTCAGATTCTGATACAGAAACTGCATCATTTTGCCATGCTCCATGCAGTCTAATCACTACAGTCTTGGACTGCCTCAGAAACACTGTGCAGTTCAAGTTCAGCAAATTCTTTTGGAGGAAAAACACTGCCCTCATTTTACAGATGAGTTACTTGGTGCTAAGAGATTAAGCTGAAAACTGAATACACTAATTTGAGTCACAGGGGCCTAGTTTTCCAGAGGCCTGAGCCCCACGGAGCACTCTCTACATTCAAGGCACCACTCGCAATGATTTCAGCTGCAGACATGAGCACCAACCGCTTCTGCAAATGATGGGGGGAACTGGAAGCACAAGAAATGGGAACGTGCCATTGCTGACCACCTCTGTAAGCTCTGCTTAGGCCAAGCGCCTCCTCCTCCCTGCTTGCTGCCCCTGTGTGAGCTGGGGGTGAAGCTGAGCGCTGCGTGTGGCTCTCCGGGGCACCGCGCGGCTCTCCGTCGCGCGGCTCCCGTTTCTGCTCCTGGGAAGCTCCCAGCTGCTGCTCACCTCCCGCTTCCCGGCTCTCCCGCAGTGCGAGCCCAGCACAGCCTAGAGCAGGGCGGCTGCTCCTGGCTCCATCGCGGGCTCCGCACAGGCTGGGCTCCGCGAGCAGAGCCGGATCCCCATAGCGCACTGGCACAGCAGGGGTGCTGCCTTGTTGGGCTTCACCACCCAGCCACTTAAACAGTGTTTGCACACGGGTTTTCCTGGCAAGAAACGGTCTGCTTGGGGTGGAAGAGAAAAATAACCTGCCAAATGAATCCTGTTATCAGGCATGGTAGTGTTCAGCCATAACAACTAACTCCTTGAGGCCAGGGATAAACAGTCTGGATCCTTTGTGGAAGCCAGCAGGACAGAAGGGTCATTGGCTAGTGGATCACCAAATATTTGTTGACCACAAGGCAGCTGCGAGACCGAAGAATCACAGTTTCAGTTCTGGACTCTGGAAACAGACTCTTATGGCATGGCAGAGAGGCAGACACATCAGTAAAGACTCTAGGGAAAGCAGGATGAGGCAGAAAGACACTTCCTCCCTCCCGCCTCCATTCAGCAATTCCAGCACACCGAGGCTGAGGTCGTGGGTGAGTATCAAGGTCAAGACACCTGGTGGTGCTTACTAAGTGGGAAACTAATGCTGAATTCCACAATGGGCCACTGACCCCTTCCCATCAGGAAGGGCACAAACAAACTGCAACCCCAGTCACGTCCACCCAGTTATCCGTAAATCCTAGGATATGCTGCTGGTAAAATACAGCATCTTCCTGGCTACATTAGTAGCCTTCTAACTTAGCCCAAATTATTTATCCTAATTTAAAAACTGGGATTTGGGTCAAGCAACCATAAGCCAAAAGGGTCACATCCTCAGCATCTCCTCAAGCACCAGCCTGTACCCAGTATTTGGGAACTCCTCTCCAGTTTCAGGAAGAGGAATGATGAGACTTATCTTCTCTGTCCCAGATCCAAACCACAGCGCTGCTACCGGCTCTGCACTGGTGGATGGACTCACACGGTTGTACAAATCAACGCGTGTAAAACAGTTTCTTTCTCCTCAGTTCTAATAGCAGGAAAGTTTGCAGCATGCCACTTGCCCAAAGCTACTTAACAATAAAAATTAACTAAAATCTCATCAAAATAAAGTAGATATACAATTACTAAAATGACTAGCAGCCTCACAGAGCAAGTAAGAGCCTCATCTACAATCTGCCTAGATACACAGTTAGGGCAAAGCCAAAAACTATGAAAATATGATTGATGACAGGATAAATGATAAACAGACACGTTGCTTGTGCAAGATCTGTTGCGCACAATCCGTTTTTTTGAGGCTTTCTATGGAACCAAACTGAAATGAGTTTCAACAGGAAGAAGGCAGGAAGCATTTCCCGAACCTCAGCTGCCATCCACTCTCACTATCCTGGTCCAGAGGCGCGATCCGGATGCGTCGCAGGAGCCTTTCAGGGGCAGCATGATGTGCAGGAAAAGGCACTAATGTGGATAGGGGGTAACTAGTAAGACCTAAACCACCTTTCCCTGGGTGCAGCTGGGTTTTCTTGGGCACAACTCAGAGCCGAAGAGGACAAAGGGTCCTGCTGCTCCAGAGGGCTGGCACTCCTGGGTCCAAAGCCCTCAGCTCCGTCTGGAGAAGCCTGGCACCTCTCTGGCACCAGCACTTCTGTCTCCTTGATGCTGCTTGGTCGCAACCTCTGTCAGAGCAACAGCAACAACAGAGGTTATTGCTTCCGACTCCTGTTACTCAGTGCTGCTAAGAGGAAGCAGGAAGAGGAAGGGGTGCACTGCGGCGAGTGCACCTGGGGGAGGCTGCTAGCCCTGCTCCAGGGGCGCAGCAGGCACCTGGGCTGGTGAAGAGGGGCCTTTGTGAGCAGCGCTGAGGTGCACGAGGGACTGCAGCGAGCCTGCCCGCCGGCTGCAGTGTCTGCAGGCAGAACCGCCAGCTCCCGTGCTCGAGTGGGGCACGTGCAGCCCATGGGAAGCTCCGATACGCTGTGACAACCATCCTGCACCTCTTGAGATGCGATTTGTACAGCCACTTTTCTGGAAGAACCATGTGTTGCTCTATTTTCAGCCTTCAAACATTTAATGGTAATCCCGTTTTATGCATATTCATTTTGAGTCGTTTGTAACGAAACCAGATTTGCAAAGGTATTGATTTCCATGGGAGCTAAGGGCTAAATAACTTTCATACAGAGCCTCATCGTTCATCCTGTTAAATCTCTATTGAAAATAACATTTATTGTCTGCATACAAATCATTATGAAGCAGGCAATATCCAAGGAAGAATTCAACAGCAAGAGAAAAGCCCAAATCAACCAGAAATTCAGTATCATTGCAAAAGTTAGGAAGTTGCTTGGGGATGTATTTGCCTGAAAAGTCATTGGTGAAAGATGAAAAAGGAAGTTTGTCTCATCTTTCCTTCCAAAGTAGTATTTTCATCTCAGCTCTACATGATTAATTTTTACAACGTGAAGTATTAAGGCTCCTACAGAGCAACAGAAAAGCAACAGCCAGCTGCTTTTGCTTATAGTTCTTGTCTGTTTACAGAGAATTAAACTTTCTTCTGACTCTGGTCTTATGGCAGTTAAGGTTGGGTCAGCTGAAGTAATGCAAGAATGCACATTTCAAAGAAGACAATGTATAAAAGTTTGAGGTTCTTCCCTCCAATTTTACAGGCTCATATGAAGGAAGAGAAAGAAATAAGTGCCAGTGGAAATGGACATTACATAATTAAAGTAAGGATTTTTTTCAAGGACTGAAAACTGTATGTTTTTACATTGTAGACTCAGGAAATTTGTATTAAAGAATAGTAAATTATCCAGCTAGCAGTGTAAACTCCACAGATCAGCCCCCCAGGCCACTATGTGCCTCAGGCACAGTGAGGGGGCTGGGGGGACGCGGAGGGAGGACCCCGCGGCCCAAGCCGCGCTGCAGGGCGGCAGGCGCTGCCCTCCCAGAGCCGCCTTGTCTCGCTGCACGCGTGCGAGTGGCCATGCCTTGCATGGACTGGCTACACCAGCCTGTGTGTTACACCAGACTGGGTACACCACTGTATATCTTAGACCAGACTAGTTACACCAGCCGAGGCCAGGCAAAACACTCAGCTCCTCACACGCACAACGATGAATGAGCTGGGGGAACTGGAAGCCCTGGAAACTTCTGTTTTCCTGCGGGCAACTGCGCCTAAACGCCTGTCAATTACTCACAGCTCTCCACTCCACAGTCAGGTTTCTGTTCTCACACTGCATTCAGACACAGCACTCCCCTTTTGGGTGTATGGCAGGAACTGTTTATTTCTCAATTTTCAGCCCTATCTATTCCTTTTTCCTTAGAAAGCTACCCCTGGACCCAACAAGGGCTTTCAGAGTGACCACAGTGGAGCCAGGGCTGTGGCTGGGCCGAGCGCGCGGTGCCGATGCTGGATAACGTGAAGGGGCTTCGTCCGTGCCGTGAAGGGCTGGCCCTGGAGCCCCCGTCGAGGCAACGGACCCCGTGGTGACAATGGGCAGGTGTCCCTGCATTTGAGACTTACTCAAGCATCATTTCACGCAATGGTCAAGCCGCGGTGATCCTACCCATGTGGTTTGCAGAAGGGACTAATGCAAGAACCATGCAGAGGCTGCATTGTTCAGGGGTGCACACAGCTACCCTCAGCATCAGCACAGATTTGTTAAACAAGGCCCCTATTAGGCTGCTAAAGCAAAATGAAAGTCACATTATGTGGTGCAAAAAAATATAAAGTATAAAGCAATCCAAAATGTGCTAGTTTAAATAAGTTTAAATACATTTTTCAAAAACAAAATTATATGTTTCAAGAGAAAAAGACTAATATTGGACACAGTGATTGATAACTGCTAGCATAAATAATAATTTTCTCAATCCTGAATAAAAATTCTGGGCTTCTTTATTCTTTCATGGTGCTTTAAAAAAAGGTCTTTTGTGTGTGTGTATCTTCAACTGGCCAAGGTTATATCTAAAAAAAGGAAAAAAAATCTTCCAGTTGCTCATGTAACACCAAAACTGAACTGGATATTTTTGCTAGGAACAAAGAAGCTCAAGGTGTTTTCTATGCTTGGAGTAAGAACATAAGTGCAACCTGAACCTCCCCGTCCATCAGACACGTTTCTATACACTTGCACCTACTGTTTAGAGGGATTTTCTCAATATGAGGGGAATTTTCTCCCCAAATATACAAATGACACAACTAAATGAACTGATCTTTTTCAAGCCTCTTATACATGTGTACTGCTTTGGGGGGGTAGAAACATTTTCTTTTTCTTCCTGCTGAGATCTCTTCCACTCTGTAGGGCTTGATGCTCATGTGAGTTTTCAAATTTGAGGTGGAGTTAGACTCAAGCAGTGCAGAGTTTTGTCTGTGCTCCCCATCCATAGGTGGTTTTGCCTCCTTAAAATGTAATCCGGTGAAATCTTTCTTTGAACAGGCTGATAGCAGAGACATTGCTATAGATGCAGAGCAATTCCATTAAATCACGTTAACTGAAAAAAATAACCCACACAAACAAACAAACAAAAAAATCCTCAATCCTGGCTCACTACATTACCACTCCTTTTTATATATATGAAAAAATGTCTAGTAAGCCTTACACTGGTTATTTATCTAGTCAAATAACTTGTTGGCACAATTTCAGTTAAGCTTTGTAATTTGTCTTCTAACATTTTTTATACACCACATGAATAGAAAGCTTCATTTCAAAGAACTGTAAAGCCACAAGTTACATAACAATGGCCGCAAAGTGGAATCTGTTTTAATTCATGAGAGGTATAATTAGCACAAGAGAAATTAATCACATCATTATATTTCAGTGCATCTTTAAAATGTTCCAGATGTTTCATGCTTTCAATACTTCGTTTGTGTTTACTCAAATCCTTATTAAGCAAGACTTATATAGGAATGGCACACAGAGCTGTCAGCTAATTATCAAAATTCTCATTTTTTTTCTTAACTAGTGAGTCTAAACATGAGAAAATTACATTCTGTTTGTTGCTCCCCCCCACCAAGTGAACCAAGCAGAATCCTCAACTAAGATCTCTCTCCAAGTGCGGTGCTGCACAGGAGGGGTGGTGAAATGGCATATGCTGCTTTGCTCCCCTTTGCCATGTGAATTTACGGGGCCTTAGCAAAGGAAAGAAAATAAAAGCAGGAAACAAACTAACACCTCTGCCTCCCCACCGGATTCTCAAAGACAGTCTCCTATGAATATTTCATGCTCCAAATGCAGTCTGAAACTTACTCTGCTCTTTCTTGTTCCTGTAGATTATTCTCTACCTTAAGATTTTGGCAGCCTTTCCCAGCTAAGCGCCTTTCCCCGTTCATCTTTACGGGCACAGCTCCAGCATTCCCAGTGCCCTCCTTTCTGCTGACTACCTTGCCCCTGAGCAAGGGGTCACATCTCACACCCGTAACTATTTTTACCTCAGGAACCTGTTGCTTGGCGCGTGGCGCCCACCTATGGGCCGGGCTGGTGCCTCTGGGCCTCGCGTTGCCATGAGGGGAGCGCCCAGCATTGCCAGCGGCCCGGCCTGCTGCGTGCGGCCAGCCCTGCACCCGGCACAGGCCCCGAAGCTGGCGGTGACCCCAGCACCAGCCCGGCCTCCCTCCTGCACCCTGGGAGAAGCTTCAATGTCACCCTCTTCTACCCTCTTATCTCCGTAGCGCCCATTTCCCAGCTGAAGGGAAGTCTTTCAGGAGTCGTTCCTATTCCTCTGGCTGATAGAGAAACTCGGTCCAAGGCCTACTTATACAAAATGTTCTTCTGAGCTGCAAACTCCAGAAATCTGATTTTTGGTCCTGCTGTGATCTCTTCCCTATCCATACATCTCCACCCACAAATGCTAGTCTATGAGTAGGTAAATGCAAGAAATCTCTATTCCAGTAGGGGCTACTGCCACTCTCTCCCATTTCACTTTCCTAGTTTTCCTCTCTTTTTCAAATCCTTTATATATAGGAAAAACATATATATGGAACTATACAACACAGTAAGGGAGCAAATCTTCCAGCTGACTCTCCTCTTTCCTTATTCTTTTTACATTTCTTCGTTCCTGTCCCTGCATGTCCGATCCTTTGGAAACGGCTCAGAAACATCTCAGTTTTAGTAACATTCCCTCTTACAAAGCACTCGCTTGTTCTCCTTGCTCTGCAACTGCATCCCTTCTCAGCAGAGCGCTTGGCAAGGTAGTCTTCTCTCATTCCCTGTCGCCTCCTCAGACCAAGTATTTTGATCATTTTCTACTTAAGTAAGTGATCTCCAACCATAGCATACAGATCTGTCCTCCTTTAAGAAGCATCTTTTGTTTCTGACACAAATGCAGTTCAGAACAATGTTGAAATTTCAGTCTTCTTAGATATGTTGCTTCCCCTGTCTTCTCAGCTAAGTGGTCTAAGTTATTAAGGAAGTCCTTGGTGTATGAAGAAAGCACACAAACATATTTTCCAGCCGAGACACTGCTTTGAGGTACATCAAAAACTTGATTATGGGGAAAAGCCAAGCACTTAGCAAACACTAGATATGCATCCTCACAACAGCCCCTTAGAGAACCCATTTTTACCTTTAGGGAACCAAGGCACTGGAAAACTACTCACACTGTGCAACCATGCAATACTTGTGGTGCCTCCGGAACCAAGGCTAGGTCTGTGATAAACCAGAAAAGAATGCTCACCAAGAGACTGTCCTCGCCACTTCCTAAACGATGCGGGTTCCCCAGATCTGCTGGAGCCCTCATGGTTGCCCCATGTACACCTTGATCTGTGTGTACACGAGCTATTTTGCTCGTTTTTAAGACAGAGAAGCGGAGTGTCTTTTCCTTCCTCTCTCCAGCCCCGTCCAGAAACTGTTTAGCCAGTTGTATTTTGCTGTGCAGAACACTTCTAATTTTAATCTTGATACAATGATGATTGGATGTCCCTAATAACTATTACCAGATGCAGTTAAAAAATAGAAGGGAGAGAAGAAAGGAATGTGTTATGTGTGGTTTCTACGCAGAATTCCAAAGCAGCTGGGAAGTCTATGCTATTTCTAGTACCATCTTGTTGCTCTAATTCTGAATGTCTTTTGTTTTGGTTATGGTTGTGGGGTTTATTTTTCTATAGAAAAGTACTGTGCATTTTCGGTCATCTCTTTTTTCCTTTACTCATTAAAATACCTGCAGTCTGCTCCTCCTTCTGAATATACTTTTTTTTTTTTATGTGGAAATGTAGAGGCTGTTGGCCTGTCCACTGTGCATCTCAAACACCATTTATAGAAAATCCATACACTTTTGCGTTAGGCAAGCACAGCTCTTTATATGAGTGCTATCAAATGAATTACAGAACCTGCAGGCGCACTTGGGACAAAATCAACGCAGGTGCTCACCCATACATCAAACCACTCTAAGTTCTGTCACCTGTTCTGCAGAGATGGCTCCACAGTATCATGGATGGACATTGGCTACACTGGAATATCATCCAGAGGAAGCCCCTGTGATTATCTCAGTACAAAACCTCAGGGGCAAAGTCATTACAAAGTATTTGATGTATCAGAATACTTAGGTCTGCTAACCTGGAAGAGCAGGGCAAGAGGAGGGAAGGGTGATGAGGAGGGCACACTGTTGTTACACATGTGCCTAGTGTAGACAAAAATCATAAATATATATTATTTCTGTATCAGGCACACCCTTGGGATCTGGGAATTTTTCAACCCACATTAAACAAAATTATTGTTTTCGAGGACTAAAGCAATACGATCTCCAGAGCTGTAGGTCTGTGAATTCCAAGACACAATGACAAAATATTCTCTCTAAATAGTAGCAGTTTTTTGAAGCAGGCTATCTGCTTCAAATTTAAATACCTTCCATGTGTCCATGATCATGGTAAACTCCTGCACCAAGTCTATGGTTCGTCTTCTTTTCCCTAGGTGTTCCAAGGAAACACTGAAACAACAGCTGTGAATGTGAAGACCATTTCAACAACTTGCAGTGTCCAGTGCATAATGTACTTGCAGTGCAAGTGTGCAATGGTTGTGTGGACCTGTCTTGAGCACAAGGAGCTCAATTCTACCAATATCTATTATGTCATGCATCCATAGGCCTCTTAGAGCCACAATGCCCCATTATGTGTAAGCGGATGTCTAATGAAGTTACCTCAATTTATGGCTGTGTCCTGGATCTTCAGTCTGGGCCAGACTGAATTAAGGAAGAAAAAAAAAAGGCATTCAACACAAGCCCTTGCATCCTGTGACTTTGGCAAGATCTTAAACCATAACAAGGCCTTGAAGGAGCTTGTGGCATTTGCAAGTACCAACATGCTAACACTTAGCTTGATATATCTTACAGATGGCAGTATTTTGCCACAGCAGGGAGAATATCTTGGCAGGGAAGCACAGAAAACAATAAACATTGAAATTTTTAGAACTGGATTTTCAGAACCTGGCCTCCATATTTGTGACATCTGAAGCTGGGCTGGAAACAAAGCCTTTAATTTCCTCTGCAGTTTTTGCCAAGAACAGAAGGAAACCTTGAAGAACGGAGGCAAAGCACTAGGGGGCTTGGGCAAGGTAAGGATCCTAGGCAGAGGTAGCAGGATGCCGAGGTGTCTTCACATGACAGTGGAGGAAACACTAAGGTGGTGTCACCTCCTGCACAGTGAGAAGCTGAGGCTATCAAAGGAAAAGCTTAGCTACTAAAAAAATCCCATCGCTCATCATGCTGGCTAAAGCTTTAGGGTACTAAATGTTATAACTTCCCCAAAAGCGATTTCCCAAAAGAGTTTTCTTTTCTCTCTGAATTAGCATTAACTTTCTCAGACAGAGAAGTTTGCATACTTATAAAACCACCTTAATGCAGGCAAGAAAAAGAAGAGCATGGCTGGGACCCAGGAAGAAAATTTTTGGCTTCATCCAGGACGACCTTCGCGTCAACAGTCCGAATCTCATGCAGGGTTGCAAAAAAGGGCAATATCTGCTGCATATTCCCCCTGCCCACTACAGTGGGGTGGCAATGGGTGGCCACAGGGCCTGAGCCCAGCGAGGAAGGCAGCCCCAGGGGCTGGAGGGTTTGAGGGAGGAGAGGATGCTAATTCAGGATCCTAACACATGTATTTTATACTCATAGATATCATATGAACCCAAACTACTACACTTCTGCATGTGCTGCCAGTGACTAAACACAGCCCATTGCCTCACTGCCCTGGCCAACCCAACTGAGTCAATAAGGGAAAGTGGTGGTTAGAGCTCTTCTTCCCATGGGAGGCTCCACTCATAATGAATCTCCGTTCCTCCAGGAAGAGAGGAGCCAGACAGGGCGGTGAGTCATTACTGCTCTGCTGCGGTGCCCCTCAAGCAGCTCAATTCTGCCTCATCCTTGGCACGGGAGAACCCATAAAATCCCAGGACAGGCCCAAGAGATGGTGCCCTTCACAGTGCCCTGCTGAAAGCAGCACAGACCTCCTGGGAGCCAGAGGGCGATGGTGCAGGGACGGCCTTACAGCCTGACAGGGAGTACTCGCAGCAATGTGTAACGCAGGGCGCCAGCCTCTCCTCACAGGACTGATCCTTGGCCTCTGACTAGAAACTAGTGGCAGTCGGTAAGATAATGCAAGGTAATCTGCCAAAATATCAGGAGATTTTTAAAACTGAGATGAGAAAAGAACATACACACATCTCTGCGCTTGCGAGCCAGTGTACAAACTGTAGGGAAAATGAACTTCATAAAGGAGCATCCAAAGTGGAGTTTCATTTTTATGTGTTGGCAGATGAAAAACACCACAGCGACGCTAAAGAGGAAAGCCTTTGGTTTGTATTCTCCAAAAAAAAAAGGCTAGGTAGTCCTTTGATTAAATAGGTTTGGGAATCGCTACTACAAAGCACCCATCACTGTAGCAGCTGAGCTCTTCCTGAGTAAATTACATCTGCACTGCATGGCACCGACTCAGTTTGAAGGAGCTATTTGC
Source organism: Nothura maculosa (assembly GCA_032353885.1). Classification (NCBI taxonomy): domain Eukaryota; kingdom Metazoa; phylum Chordata; class Aves; order Tinamiformes; family Tinamidae; genus Nothura; species Nothura maculosa. The sequence continues at coordinate 1,370,109 of JAUBOD010000032.1, read as the reverse complement.
TCTTCAACCCATTCGTTAATACCCTAAAAGAAATTTGCTGAGAGACTGAAAGAATGTTTTATAACAATCATCCTGCTGCTGGTAGTGGAAATGCTTTATTGAGGAGTGCCCTGAAAGATGTGTTGCGAGGCTGTCTTTCCTACGAGAGAGACTCATTTACCAAGGATGCTATTTTAGAAAGCCAGCTTGTCATTTTGAAGCATTTTTCATTTCCTCCCCTTCACTGCTTCATGCTTAAATGAAACCAGCCAAAATGATGTGCTCTGCTTCCAGGTTTTTGTTATTAATCTGCATGCATTTTCCAGCTTCTGAAACAACGGGCATTACTCTCTGAGTGTGCACAGCAAGGCACTCAGTTACTCAACGCAAGCAAATGAGTCCAGGATTCTTGCAATGCTTTCCAGGTAAAGGGAAGCCATACAAGGCCCTTGTATCCTCATGGAAAACTCTTCCTGACTGCCGCCAGACACACATTCAGCTTCCAACCTGGAAATTTTGCTAAAATGACCCTGCCGATGAGGCTGTACCCATGAGGAAGGCGGTTTACACCACCTAATAGGTTACAACAGTAACAAGGCAAAAGGCAGCTGCTGGATTTTTGCTGGTGCGCGACGTAAAATTCTACCTTAAAAAGCTGCCCAAAGCTCATCAGAAATGGCTACATGTCCAATACTGTTTCCAATGAATTGCTCAATACTTTTTCCTTAATCTGCACTAGATGAAAGCTTTTTAAAAAATGAGCAAGTATGACTCATTTTTATGACCAATGCACCACTCGCAAAGCGCTTCCCAACCAGATTGCAGTTCAAATAAGACATGTGTATTGTTGCAAAACAAAATATGCTGGCTGAACAGAATGTATTCATCTACATTAGTCTTCCTTTCTAAATCCAGCACACTGGGAGCTAAATTAATCTGCTGAGTGCTAAATTCATCTGCTGAGAGCTCCTGTAGACGGAGGCGGACGCCTGGCGCGCGGCGGCCCGCGGGCCTCGCTCACGCCAGAGCCCTCTGTGGGCCCCGTCCGCCATGCAGGCAGTGGCGGCACCGCCGCGGCCAGGCCGCCGCCGCCGATGGGCCCTGGATCTCACCAGCCCTGCATGTTGATGTGCAGCTGTCGTCCCGCTCCAGCTCCAGGGAATACAAAGCACTTGTGTGGCCGCTGCGGCGCGTGGGGCCTGATGCAGCCGCGGGCCGGCAGGATGGCATACGCGGAAACACGTTGCCGTTCATGGAGCTGGGCTAGCCCAGCGGAGCAGGCCGTGACCCATAAATTCTTAATCCAGGGGTATTTTAAAGGACTAAATTATTGAAAGGAAACAAACATTCTGAGAGAATGTATTCTGAATAAGATAGGCCCTGCTACTGCAGTCATGCAACAGAGACAGATTGCGTTACTGGCAGTGCCCAAAAGTCTCGAGGCCCTGAGTCCAAGGCACCAGAGCAAGGGGGGCCCTGGGGGCAGCGACAGCAGCGGCACAGGCTCCGCAGTGCGCATCATGGGGCACTGAAAAGGAAGATTACACTTACAAGGGAGACTTTAAAAATCCCCGTGAACATCGAGAGACAAACAGAAATAAGGCCCTGGGCAGAGGTGCCTGAAGCTTGCCTTAAGTTGCTGCCTTAAGGTCCAAAGGGGATCAGTTGGTCAGCTTGGCAGTCAAGCCCCTGTGTGTCCACAGGACTATAGTGACATTTTAGCACATTTTGTCAATTCTTACAGTGCCAGAGCCCTATTTTTCTCACAGCTTCTGAAGACTTGCATCAGCAGAAGGCTGATGTTGGCACCCGTGCTTTGCAGCACCGAAAAGGTGCCGAATTGGGCCCCAGTCAGCCCGCGAGCGGGTAAAGGGGCTGTCTGTGCTCAAGCCACCCACAGCCAGGCCGACTGGCACAGGCTCTTATCTGGGAAACTCACCCTGGGCTGAGAAAAGGCACCAGGCAAGGTGGGCACAGTGATTGAAAAAGTCTTTATAATCCAAAAGCATATTAAAAAATCGTACGTGCCCATGTATATATATATAGAGAGAGAGAGAGAGATTTTTTTAATTTCTTTAGCTAGTTGCTGGGCATATTTGCAATAAACAGGACATGCTGCAAGAGACAACGTCACAAAAAAAAGTCAACTGGGCACATTAGGATGGAGTATTTTCACATCTGGTATTTACAACCGAAAAAAGAACATAATCAGGTTTTATTTACTGGTGCAATCATATGTAAGCTTAACGCCTGGTATGAAATTATTCTCGTATTTTCAGTTTCAAAGAACAATAGAAAAAGACTTCCTCTAAATGCCCAAAATAAATCTCTTACATACTACAGATAAGCTAAATAAAACCGTTAATCTGAGAAAGATTGTTAGAGAAATCTACATCATCATGAGATCAAACTTCAAGTAAAATTGTACCAAAAATGAGGGAAACCTCGTATGGATCAGGAAATGAAGCAACAGACCTAGTTTAGCTTCAAGCTTATTACTGAAAGCGGGTTTTATGATTTGCCGTGCATAGTTAAAAGTGCTACCCAGACAAATTACAGCTGCTCTTTTAACCTGAACAGAAGATGGCAGAGCTCCAGCCAATGTGAAGAACGGCTTCCAGGCAGGATGTCAAATCGCGGCCCCCTGGGTTCCAGGATGATGGATTGAACCTTGAGAGTTGCAGCAGAGCAGCATATGTGATGTCTGCACTGTATTCGGATCACTCGCGGATATATTAAAACGTGTCCATGCATGTTACTTAGAAGTTCCATTTTACAGCTTTAAACTAACCATTCAGAAGAAAATATGTATTTATTTTTTTTGCAAAGGTAAACAAACAAACGCTAAGAAGGCAATACTGATTTAAAGGTGAAAGCGCTGCTTGTTAATTTGTTTTTCTTTGTTTACTACAGAGGAAATTAGGTAATGATGCAGCCAACAGAGCACCATTTTAGAGGCCAGATCTCCTCACACAACCATTGGCATACAACGTCTGTCCATTAGGAAAAAAAGCCACGCTTCTTGTGCTACCAACCACTGCAAGTACATTTTAACTATTAGTCTTCCTCTTTCACTTTTTTGGGGGACACAAATATTCCAAATTTTAGACTTCAGCCACACTTCTCCACCTGCTCATTCTTATACATTTTTTTGATGTACCATGTTATCCTTAATTTATTTATTTTCCTCTCTCCAGCATCCTTATTATTCTCTTATTATTAACTGCTTCCCTGCAAATTCCCAATTATAAAAGCTATCCTCCAAAATACCTCTTAGAAAGCCAGGGAAAGGAAGTAGAGAAAACTACTATCACTAACATCATATGCTGAGATTATCATGCAGTTTATTCTGCTTTTGTGCTTGCAAAGAGCCTCTGCAGGCAGGGAACGTCTCCCGCTGAGTGCAGTGGGACACCCGGCCCAGGAAATGGGTTCTGCTTTTAGTCTGTGACTATCAGCAAGGGGTTTAAGAAATAAATTCATGAGCAGCATCACCACAAGTGCATGTGTGCTAAACCCCAGTGAAGTTTTTAGGTGAAGGAGATGCACGTAAAGACACACTGCAATGCTTTCAAACTGTGGGTGAATGCAGTGCTAATGAAAGACTACGGCAGACTCAGCTGGAATCCACGCTCCAGTAGAAGTAACAACAAACACAATCAGTAGAAATGTAACATCCGACAATCCCGTCACTTTGACATAATTGGTGCTTATGGCATTAGAAGTTCTTATACTGGCCAAGGCCACATGAGCAAGCTGCACAGCAGGGCTGGGGTTGGCAGGAGCCCCCGATTGGTCGCCTGCTCCAGCCCCTGCCTAGAGCAGGCTGCTCAGGGCTCTGCTCGCCCAGATTTCAGTATAACCTCCCCAAAAGGAGGCCCTATATCTGCCAGTACAACCTGTGCCACTGTTCGGGCAGCCCCATAGCAAAGGGAGCTTTTTTTTCCCATGTTTAAGAGGAATCTCCAGTGTTTCAGTTTGTGCCCATTCCTTCTTATCCTGTTAGTGAGCACCAGTGAGAAGAGTCTGGCTCCATCTTCTTTACTCCTTCCTATGAGATATTCATACATATTTTTATCCCTGAAGCATAAGAAATGGATGTGACTAAAAACTGCTAGTTTGCAAACATATCTTCCCATCACCTTCCCATCATTAATCCTTCCAGTTAATTTTTAACATTTAGTTGAAGTGAAGACACCACGGATAACAAAGTAGTGGTCGCAGTAACAGACTGTCCAGACCTAAAGGAAAAACAACAGAAATCCTTGCTGTGGTAGCATCATGACCTTCATTGAGAAGCATTGTGGAGAAGCCAGCAATGACAGCATGGGATACCATCACGTACACGGGCAGCGTTTAGAAATCAATACGTGATGATTGCCCACCATCTGATGCCTCACATGTTTTCAAAACACCACCATAAGTGTTTTTATAAAAAGTGTGGCTTTGTGGACTTTCTGGTGTCCCGTAGGTGGCCGCATGTGCAGGCCTCATGGTGAGGCCCAGGCTGCTCCCTGGGGACGAGGCGCTGGCCGGGCCCGATGCCCTTTGGAGCTGCCCCTGAGGCGGCCGCCGGGGAAAGGGCTCCCCGCTCCCTCGAGGAGCGCCCACAGGTGAAGGCAGCTCGGGGCTCGCCCGGAGCAGGGCCCTCAGAGGGACAGAGCCTCATGGCGGCACGGCAGGGACATGCCTGCCAGCCCCACACCGCTGTAGCACGAGCGAGCCCCGGGGCGCCGCCATCGACCCCGCGCACAGGACGTGCTCCTTCGAGCTGTGCCACTGCTCCGGGAAACCTTGTCTGAGATTCCCTCATCTTCCAGCAAAAACATACATAACACAGGCCTACATGGACAACATTTCAGAAAATACATTATCCTTTTTTTTTTTTTTTTAAGTTCCAAAGGAAATCAAGCACTGAGATTATTTTAAAGCACAAGGCATTCCAGGTGTGAAAATCAACTCCTCTAATTGTCTGTTTTCTAAACAATTCAACAGATTATAAGAGAGGAGTGACAATTTAAGGCCTTTAAGGCCTTTTTAAGTGAAAAGGTGTATTAAGCTTCTAACATGTTCTTTGCCGCTACTGAACTTTATTACAAGAAAGGATACACAAAAATATCTCTGCAACTGAAAGCATAATTATGCTGAATTTATAGGGAAGTTCTAGCTACCAAATTTCAAAAATAATTCAATGGGCTTTTCTAATAAAGGCTTGGAGAACTATCACTATGACTGTCAGAATTCTTCTTGGATTGCAGGCCTTTGCAAATTTATGTTTTTGAAATCTGACCAACTCTGAACACAAACGGTCACCAAACAAGCTACATCACTAAGCATTTTACAGTTATATTAATGTCATAAGTTTGCATGTGTTGCAGCGACATGCAAGCCATAAATAAATGCACTGACAGAGCCAGGGAAAGCTTTTAATTTGTCTATAACACTTGACATGAGGAGCAGTATGGTTAATTGATGCTAGTCTACATCAAAACTGATCTTAAATGAAACTCATTCAATGTAAGCTGCTTCTGCTGGTGGACCTAACTCATTCACCCATCAATCACTATTAACAAGTGGGCTCAGCAGTTCCCCAACAATATTATGTATTTGTCTTTCACTTGTAATCGGATCATTTGGTATTTTAAGTGGTTAGCTTAGCTCCTCTTTGAGGAGGCTGAAAGTTTTCCTGTTTCTTACTGATTCTATAGAAGTGACAGAATTTGCTATCCTATTCCCAAATTCTTAAGAAAGCAGCTGCCTTAATATTTATGATTATGCTTTTTTCTTTAAGTTTTTCCAATTATTGCACACATAATTGTAACCATAAAGAAGGAAAGCCAAAAAGAAATAATGGACAACTGTTAATGGTTAGCCTATATGCTCTAAGTACCAATGAATTTTCCAGTGTAAAGCCACCAATTTATTACAAAAATATTTCTTTCCTTTGGATGTCTCTTTTGTCTTCTTTTTTTTTTTAAAAAAATGTATTCTTTGTTACTATTCGTTATCATTAAATTTCCTATAATTAAGACTGCTGAATTAAAAACATATGGTTGCTTGTGAAGCCAACACTGCCCAACATAGCAAATTCCCAGAACCATGTTTAGCAATGAAAAGAGCAGATCACTTTTCATTACTGCTACAGGATTTATTAAAACTGAGTATAGTGCACCTATAGGTCATCAAGTTCCAGCCACTGCCCTATTATACAGTTACTGTACGTTACTGTATGAACGATATGCACTTTGAAAATCATCATTACAGAGCACAGCACTGTAATGTAAAGATACAATTCCTATAGTGTGTGCTGGTTCTCTAACAGACACAGTTTATATAATAAGCCCAGGCCACCCGTTACCTTAACCAAACTCAAAAACAAATGACTTCTTTTATACAGTAAAATCAAGGAGACACTGCTGAAGCAATGTATTTCCATCCCTCAATGGCTCAATAAATTTCCAATAACATGGTTTACCTCCTCCTTTTATATATTTATATAATGTGCTTTATCATTTTGCAACTGCAGTTCCTAATGCCTTATTTACTCCAATCTGCATCTTCTGGAGTTTTGTTTAACTTCCACCTACTGACCTACAGAAAAATCAGTTCTTTAAAGTAATTTTTTCATATCGTAGTAACAGAATTGGACCACAGTGGTATATTATTCAAGTAATAATGAAAGCTTGTTTTAAAGAAACAGAGAATCCTTGTGGCCAGGGATAGGTGCTGTCTGAAGTGACTGTAAATACCTGTGCTAATTACCTGCCTCTGACGAGGCCTGTGTGCTGCGAAATGCCATTCTGCATCCACCAAAGGACATTTCAGACCATGTCTATTTTTCACCTCCAGTCTTGCTGTCTGATATATAATAGATTTTATCACATATTATCTGCCCGGCATTTAGAATAATGCATTACAGTTGGGTTTGCAATGTTCATAATGAGCTAAGAAGAGTATGAATGAAATTTATGCAGTGTCGAAAGAGCAAAGAACAGCCTTTAAGTACAGTCTCCTTTTCAACTTTCTTATTTTACATTTTCAGATTACGTGGCATCTTTTGCATCCTGCCTCTGAGAAGCACTGAACTGTGCAAAATGTAGAAGTTGGCTTAAATGTTGAGAAAAAGCTAGATTAGGTTATGGTAACTGGAATTTGTTTCTCAAGATGGTTGAGGTTGGAAGGGACCTCTAGAGATCACCTAGTCCAACCCCCTGCTCCAGCAGGGACACCCAGAGCACGG
>JAUBOD010000032.1:1334288-1362191 GCA_032353885.1 Nothura maculosa | reverse complement strand
AGAAGGAGACTCCACAGCCTCCCTGGGCAGCCTGTGCCAGGGCTCTGGCACCCTCACAGGGAAGAAGTTCCTTCTCATATGGAGATGGAAATTCCTGTGTTTCAACTTATGCCCATTGCTCCTTGTCCTGTCACTGGCCCCCACTGAGAAGAGCTTGGCCCCTTCCTGCCTACATTCTCCCTTCATGTATTTATACATATTAATCAGATCCCCTCTCAGCCTTCTCTTCTCCAGGCTAAACAGGCCCAACTCGCTCAGTCTCTCCTCATACAAGAGATGCTCCAGTCCCTTAATCATCTTTGTAGCTTTCCGCTGGATGCTCTCTAGAAGCTCCACGTCGCTCTTATACTGGAGAGCCCAGACCTGAACTGTCCTTTTACATTACATTTCAGCAGCTGCTAAACTCTCCAAGAAAGGCCTGTTAAGAACTAAACTTTATCACAGAATGAAAGGATACCAATGAAGGAGATAGATTATCAGTTTCAACTCTGGGCTGCCCTAGCTCTGGACCCAATAACTGGACTCAACATCTTTTCCAGAAACCATAGAAATTCTCTTCATACTGAATCATAAAAGTATCAGGAAATGCTATGCTATATAGCTATTCATCCCTCTGAAAAGTAAATGATGATCCAGCTAAGCTAGAGAGGCAGATCTAGCTAAGCTACAGACCAACACTGTAAAACAAAGAAAGACAAGGGGCTCATGTAACCACATCCATAATTATCAACTTGGAATAACTTAGACAGAAGAACTTTACCACATGTGACTACGTTTTTTTAAACTACTATTAATTTCTATTTTTTTCTCAAGTAATTTACTAGAAATAGTAAACAGATTGCACTGCTGAACTGATTCTGGTATATTTTCCAGAGTGTTATCATGCGCACAATCTAATATAATCTCCTTTGCTAATTTCTGTGGTATCACATGCAGCTGCTGAGAAGAGGTCAGTTGTTGCAGAATAAACAAAACTAAAGCTTTAGCCAGTTTGTTTTCTTGTTTTAACTGTGAGGCTTAGCCTGCGTGTAGCTTTCAAGAAGAAAAACAGAAAGAGGTGCACATGACTGAAAAACAAACAGAAAACTGCCCTAAGGAGAACTTCTGGAATGAGAGGCCCCAATGCCTCCTCCAAGGCCTCTTCCCTATCTTCTGTTTTCTTCTCTAATATTTCCTATGCTTTTCGTTGAAAGTTGTGTTTTCCTTTTCTCAGCCCTACCCACGTTGTGCACAAGGACAGATGTGACTTTCATTTGGTGAGAAGATGGTCTTCTGAAATTGTATTACTCCAGACTGGTTTGAAAAGTAGTGAAATGTGCAGTAACTTTGCTATTGCCGATTTGAGAAAAGTGCACATGGGATTTCCTCAGTCACCTCTGGATTTCCTCAGTCACCTCTGGATTTCCTCAGTCACTGCTGTTCTCTAGTCAAATGTCACTGTGCAGGAGAGTAAAGCAGTAACCGTGCTACAAATGTCACTATCTGTAACAGCCCAGGCCACCCCACGGCTGTCAGTTCCCTTTCGAGGCTGCGTCACCGATACCGCCCTCCTTCTCAACTCATTTACAAGCTTCATTATCTGCCCTGGTTGGCTTAAAACAGATTTTTCAAAGTACACCTCTAAGCTGAAATGCTGCAACAGTTTCCAGCGGAAAAACTTCTGCTTATGCCCTAAAACTTCAAAACATTACCTAGTATAATTCACCTCCTTGGGATATCTCTTCCTCCTCCCTGCTTCACAATTCCAGGTCAAAACAGACTGTTATTTCTTTCCCTTTCTGCTGCTCAGTTTCCACAATCTCATCACAAATCTGTCTGATAGTTATCATGTAATGGCTCTTGTACAGTTTTCCTCAATTCTCACTGCAAACTCACATTTCTGAATTCTGATTCCTTTGATACTGATCCTTTGTGGGACTTTTGGCAATAACAGTTCTTAATTTTAAAAAGGCGTCTGAAAATAACCATTTAGCACACACAAAAAATCATTTGTTTGCTTCTCCGAGGATGAATAGTGCTTTGGGTGAAACACAACCCCAGCATGGAAGGGTGACAGAAATGTTAGATACCACTTAATTCCTACCTTAATTCTTAATCCTTTCAATGCACTGGCACAGGCTGCCCAGGGAGGTTGTGGAGTCTCCTTCCCTGGAGATCTTCCAAACTTGCCTGGATGCCGCCCTGTGCCCCATGCTTGGAATGTCTCTGTTGGAGCAGGAACGTTGGACTAGATGACCTCTAGAGGTGCCTTCCAACCTCAACCATCCCGGGATTCTGTGATTCTTTGCTATTCATTTGTCATACGTCATTTACCACCTGTGAGGTGGTCAAATAAATGTTTCCTTCATGTATGTTCTAGCACTTCAGCAGACCAGCCGCATCTCTCAAAAGATCCCCGTACAGATAACACAAAACAGCAATTTTGTGTGATAATGATGGACCATAATTACATAAATTAGTAAAACCTAATTAAAAGTATACATAGAAAAGTATGTCTATTTACTGATGGTTTAAGTTGAATCCAGCAGTAAAAAAGAAGCTGAAAGCATTCCTTGGTAAACCAGGGGGCACTGTGGCTGATCAAGGATCAGAAAGAGTTTATGGAAGGAAGCAAGCAGCCATGTGCCCCTACACAGTGGGTAACTGCTATGGGAGAAGTTTGGTCTCTTCCTATCCCTGGCAAAGATGCACTTTAGTATTTTTTCCTTTTAACCAAGCCCAAGCTAACAGTGACTTTCCAGCCAAGAACAGAAAAGAAAGTGTGGCTTTGAAAAATCCAAACTCAGGTGGATACCACTGCTTAAAAATATGCAGCAGCTGACGAGAAAATATTGGTTCCAAGATTTTTCTGGACTTACTGTGGAACTGTTGTAAATTTCCACACGAATTTTTACCAGACATACCTCCAGCTATGGATCAGAAGCCACTGTGATGATTTGCTTTTATTTTAACGTTATTTTGACCCTTCCTTAACTATAAAGATTTCCATCCACCCTGGAATACATTATATAGTAAGTATGATTTTAAAGCATGCCCTGTCTTTACTATCCTCACATTAAGTACATCCATGCTATATTTTCAGATCTCACTATGTTTACTCCACATGAAAGTTAGTCTCAGTTTTATTTAGCACCTTATTTCCTATGCTCCCCAGAAAGGAGAATTTTTTGATTACTTGTATGCAGAACACCCAAAACTGGAATTCTTTTAATTATATTCAAAAACAAACAAATAAACAAAAACCACGCTTATCTCTAACATATTACTTTTTGCTGCATTAATTCTTTTATTTTATTGTTGCTGATGTTGTTTTGCAGCAACAGAGTAGTTTGTGATGTCCTGGTGCACTTTCTCCTTCTCTGGAGACCTTCCCAATCCGCCTGGATGCCGCCGTGTGCCCCATGCTCTGGGTGTCCCTGCTGGAGCAGGGGGTTGGATTAGATGATCTCTAGAGGTGCCTTCCAACCTCAACCCTCCTGTGGTTCGGTGGTTCTGTGTTTGCCTTTAGCTTGGGGAGCCTCTTGGCAGAGCCAGGCTGTAAGCCAAGGTTGAGGCTCAGTGCTCAGCGTCAGCACTCAGTGGCTGAGCCCCCCTTGCACAGAGGGAAGAAGACAGTTGGTTTTGGCCATGTCACAGCACTCATCTGTCCTGCAAATCCTGTGTCCCCAGCTCCCATCAAGGGAGGGGAGGCTCTGGACATTTCCTTCTACAGCCCTGGCAAGAGGCTGCCTTTCTGCCCAGAGCTCTGCGATTGCGGCTGGTGCATTTGTCAGTGCCTGGGATCCACAGTCTTTCAAAGGAGGATCCCAGTGTATTCTTCAGCACTTGCTACCACTACAAGACTCCACGGGTTGCCATTTTTATCAAGAGTTTTGTTATTTGCAAGTTCTACAAGCTACCCAAAGCCTGTGATGGGATCCACTGGCCAAACACAGGCTACACGTACTCATCTTTTGTATGTGTAATAGGATTTGTTTAGCATTAGACCCAAATCCTCAGCATCAGAATGTTTCTTTTTCTTTTAGCGGTAAGAAAAGCTAAAAGTAAAATCCAAACAAAATTACCACAATGCTGAAAACCCAATTTATCTTCAGCTATCGTCCTGTGTAACAGTCTTCCCATAGGAGTGGATTTAGCTATATAGAAAGCTCCCACCTTGAGGCGGGAATGACTTATGGCTTGTTTTACTCCCTTTCCTTTAAGCTTTTCTGGAGTCCCTGACAGGGGGCCTTTCCCATGGACTCTTCAGTGGAACATTTTGGATGCTTTCAAAGGAAATGGGCCTACAGACAGATAAAAAGCACACAGGAGAGAATTTTCTGCTAGACCAAGAGCTCTGGGAGAATTATTCCACCCCATTTCAGAAAAGCAATTGCGGGATGGGGTGATATAGCACTGCCTTCAGAAAACGTAACCGCAGAGGGAGCCATTAAAGGGCCTGAAGTGACTTCTGTTCTCAGCATTAAACTACCGTTAACTAAAGAAGCTCTCGCCTCATGAACGAGAATCTGCCAGACATTAACTATCACAAAGCAGGAAGTTTAAGTATCCCGATAGACAGCAGTGTCTTCACAGGCTTCCTCTCCAGAAGCTCTGTGCATTATTTCTGCTGAGGTGATGGGAAGCAGTGTGGGGTGTTGGAGAGCGGGAGGCACAAGGGGGAAGCAGGGAGAAGGCAGAGGGAATGTGCAGGATTAGGGATAGCAGGTGGATCTCACGTGTGGCCCTAGTGCCGGCGCTTGGTGCTGACGCTCCTTGTGGAGCGCATGGCTGGGCACTCCCATCGCTGCTGCTGCCGCCGTCCCTGCCCGTGGGCAGCGCTCGAGCCTCCCGAGGGCAGAGCAGAGCAGGGCAGGGAAGAGCAGAGCAGGGCGCTGGAGTCAGCGCCAATCCAAGGGGCGTTCGGTTGGGAAGCAGCGGATGGGAACGCGCGGAGCCGTGGCTCCCAGTGCAGGGATGTGCAGGGGGTTGTTCAGCACCGTGCAGGAGCAGGAGGCGCCGGGCCTGCTCCCGGGTGCCTCCGAGCGCCTGTCCCCCCTCACAGGAAACCCTAAAGCACCCGCATAACCATGAGGAAGGACAGCCCCATTAGGCGTTGAGAACTTGATAGTTCGTTAACCTTTCACACTGGGTGAAAAGCCACAAAGACAAAATACAAAGAGGTGCAGAACGCACAATCCGACTGATTTCCAGCTTCAGAGCGTGAGATGTGTTCCCTGAAAGGGACGGGGCTACGCGAGGTGGGACACCTGATGCATGCGGGAGGATATACTTCAGACAACTTTCCTTCAGGAAAGGGCTCACTAAAAACAAAATTGTTTGCATGCAAGGGTATGTTTTGATTCATTTTTCATTTATAAAAGCAGAGTTTTAAAATTACCGAAATATTCCATTGAGATATTTTTAAGATGAGTAAGTTCTGGCTTAAGGTTCAAAACTACTTTCTTCTCACAGGAATAATTTATAATACAGATGGGTAGAAAAAAATAGTTGAAAACCCCCCAATTTAAAGTTGATCTTATCCATCTTCTCTCTGACTTTAATGTCATGTCAAACAATCTGGCATTTTATCTTTTTGTTCCAATTTCAGAATTTCTAAAATTACAAAAAATGTCAACACACAAGCTAATCAGTTCAGTTCCATCTTCTAGCTTATAGATTTAAAAAAAAATCTTTTTTTTTAAGATATGACTAAGTGTATCTTTTCTCCTCCCTGTGTTTGTTTCACCATTGGGGGATTTTTCTATTAACATGAGAGTCTTACTATGAGAGGGTCTCATTGTTTCTGCATGTTTCTCTTCCAAAGCCTTACTCCACTATTTTTCCTTTCAACTCTTTTCTTCTAGCAACTACCTGTCATGTAACAAACAGGCGACTTCAACTTCAGATGAAGATTAAGTTTTTGGAAAACAGAAGAAACGCTGAGATGCTCGCAACTTATGAAAAGGCATTGAAGTCAACAACTCAAGGCACAAGGTCAAAAAACTATGCTCTAGGCAGATATAAAACAACCACCTTTGTTTCGGTGACATGAGGGTCCATTACCTATCTGGAGTTCTAACCGGATTGTTACAAACCAAAAGGATTCTGGTGTGTAGAGCAGGCTGCCCTTGCAAGACCGGCACCAAACATGCAGTGACAGTGACAGTGTCCTATGGAGGTGACAGTTCTCAGCACGTCGCCCCTCACTCACTGCAGATTCACTGCAGCCCTGATCATCAGCCAGGTGCTCCTTACAAAATCGTGGCCAGTACCTGGCAAAAGAGGCACCACAAAGGCAGTGGGGCTGGTTCAAGTGCCCTGGGGAGGCCTGTTGCACCTCAGGAAAGGTTTGAGAGTCCTCTTCTCCACCTGTGGGGGAAGGCAGGATTCTGCCCCCAAGATAGGCTGCCTTCTTCATGCCCACCCCACAAAGAACGGCACTTGACCACCTGCCCAATGGAGTCGGCATTACATTTTTTAGTTATTAAGAATGCTATTTATCAAAAAGTACCCCAAATTCCTTAGTAGCTTATGATGTAACCCCTCCGATGTTTAAGGAGCCTACTTCTTTAGAAACCTCTTCATTTCGTCTCACCCACCTGAGCTCCAGCTCCTAATCCAGCTCCTCATCTGGCAACATCATTAAGATCTAATTTTTTCCTTCAGAAAAAAATCAATATAAAAATGCAAATACTGCCAGATGTTGTTTCATACTGGAGAAAAAGATGTGATGCACTCTGCAAAAGGAGGTTAATGTGCAAAGGTGCCAGCTAGACGATGGATGTTGTGGGGCTCCAATGTGAATAGCCAATTCAGGGGAGCAAACACTAGCTAGGTACTGTTCCTTCCTTTGACACATTTTCCCATCTGAACATCTGGATTTTTGCAGACATTTCTAAGTTTGATGTTGCACGGCATCTTGCCAGAACAAATAAATAAAAAATAAATAAATAAATAATAAATAAATAAAAGTCAGGTGAGGGGGGCGTTTGTAACAGTTGTGTGCTAAAAATCCACTTTCTGGGCAAACGGTTATTTAAATATTACAAAATATGAAATGTAAAAGCATGTGTTAGCAAACACGTGCATGTCTAAAACAGACCCTGAGCATAGGCAGGGCCAATACCGTAGGACACGAGATCAGCCGTGCTTGGCAGGGCTGCTGCCGAGAGCCCCGTTTGCACCTTACATCCCTCACGGAATCGGGCAAGGTCACTAACACAATTTTTTCTCACAGAAAAAAAAAAGTATTGAAATGTCTCATATTAAAGAAAGAGATTTCAGCTGAGCAGCTTTTTCCAACTAGCTCAGCCTCCTCTTGAAGTACTCAAACAGCCAGACACTTCAGAAGAGGACTGAGGTTCTGCTGAGTCAAGAAAATGAAATTTAAATGGAAAAGCACCTTGGATTTGGAAAGGCTGAGCTATGAGGAACCATCTAGAAAACACTGAATTTATCCACTGTTATAATTTCCCAAAAATCAAGTGCTAAGGGATTAGAGTCTCCCTTGACAAGAAATGCTATGTGAGTCATATCTGAAGAAATAAGAAAATTCATCCAGAGGTCAGGGAATACTACACATAATATTTAAAAAATCGTCTCTTATTACTTAGCAGCCCGGTGAAGAGTGCAGGGTCCTCAGGCCACATGCCCCAGGCTGCGCTTTCCGTCGCTCTCGCAGGGGCATCGAGGGAAGCCGGGTCTGGGCTCGAAGGGAAGCCCCGCGAGGGGAGCGGAGCCGCCGCCTGACAGTGGCTAAAACCTCCAGCGATGCAAATACAACCCCTTTGTAACAGCGATTTTATTCTTGCAACATGCTTTCCCAGGAGAACACTGGATTTCATGGAATCAAATGTATATAATGACCAAGATTTTGTCCTGAAGACATATACCTGGCTAAATCAAAAGAGCTACAATTGCCTCTCACCTGTATTTAAAGCCTACTACTTTTCTGTGTTTCGTCCTAATTTATTCCAAATAGTTCAGCCTGGAATTATATATGCCTACAGGTACAGAGAGTCTGCTGTTTCGTATTTTCAGATAAAGATCATTTTAAAGCCTTTTTTTTTCTTTCTTAGTATTTTCCAATTACTTATATATGGAGGGACACGTAGTAACCAAAATTAGAAAGAGAACATGGATCTTATGTATCTGGACTTAATAATGAGAATATAGGAAATTAAATCTTCAGGGTGGCATTTATTTGAATGTACCATAAAAAAAAAAGGAATAAAGAAATACTGTACCTAGCTGGAGCTAAAAAATAAAAAAAAAAAGTAAAAAAAAATACAGGCAAGGAATCATCTCTCATTTTTCATGAAATGAATGTTAATTTTTGTGCAAACAGATTATGCATATTTGCGGTGGTTCCAATATGGACGCACTCAGAGAAAATCCTAAGAACAGAATGCAAACATAAATATTACTCTCTGTTGTCTAAACATACCTCAGTTTTACAGTCGGGGTGTTGATGCTTCCACCTTTTTTTTTTTTTTTGTTATCTGTAAACCCATCAGCAATTCATAATGATGAACACAACACAGTTCAGTTTGTATTTGCAAAATTCGCTTTTGAGAGCCAGCACATCTGGAAACCACTTTTAATTATAGTTGCCTCAAGTGGGAAAGCAGTAGCTTGTACCCATAGCTTTTATATCTGACCACACAAATACTAGCAACCACCTGTGCTTTATACTGACTTTCATTATGGAGTAGATCACATTACTAGCCTATTATTCCAGAACGACATTTGAAGCTGTTGTGTGACTAAGCTGCTGCAAGTGTGGTCTCGAAAAGGTCTCTACTCCACAGAAACATAATAAACTTGATTGCAGTTCGGGTACTTACCACTGAGGATATCACAATAAGCATGCTCCTAAAGTTGGCTTCTCTTGCTCTGAAAGTCATAAAAGATATACATTAACAATCGTGATTACTGCTCGGGGAATTGGAACTGAGTGAACTAATGTATACCCTCAAATGAGATACCTCGTAAGTGCTTGGAGTACATTTTTATTTATTTTTTCCCCTACTGTTAATAAATGAGTACTATAGTCAAATGCTTTCCTTCCTCAGCCTTATTCTGAGATTGCAAAAAGCAATTACAACTGTGATCTGTCAGCATAACGGTATTTCATTTCTGTCATAAATATTTTCAGAAGTTGCAAACATTGTGAGTTATATGATGAAGTTGCATTTTCCAGTCATAACCTCCTCCTCACCCCTCCCAAAACTCTCAGTTTTACATTTATTCTTACATCATTGCTGCTCATTTCTGACCAAAAAAAAAAACAAAAGTTTCGGATTTGCTGGTGTCTTTCTCGTCTTTATAGCACACTTTCGGTATTTTGGAAGTGGATAATGTTGACAAGCAGAATTCTGTACACGTCTGGGGAAGGGAAAAGCTTCTTATTTTTCTAAGGCTCCCTCCTTGGGAGACGTGGCATCCCCAAGGGCAGGCTTGCCAGCGACGGGCACCAGCGCGTGCAGCTCTGTCAGGGGTAGGTACCTGGCTCTACAGACCATGTTCTCGCCTGGTTTGATACGCTGACCAGCAGGATATCCAAACATCCCACCAGCCCAGCTCCTGTGCCTTATCAGTTACTGTGCCCGGAAGAAGAGCTTGGCAGGATGCTGCGTGTCCAAGCAGCCTCGTCCACCTGCCCCGTGCCTCCCGTCTCTAGGTCGGGGCTGGAATGCCGCGGCAGCGCCGGAGGCCGCCGGGAGGCCCCACAGCCTCCCCTGCGCTGCTGCCCACGGGGCTGCAAGGAGCCCGTCCCGCCGCCAGGAACACTCCCTGCATCCCGAGGGGCCTCCACGGAGCCGCCGGACACGAGCGGCCCATGGGGCCCCGGCTGCCCTCCCGCGCTGCCCTCGTGGCTGCGCGCGGCTCCGGGCCCAGGCGCTGCAGCCCCATCTCCCTCCCCGCACAGGGGCCGCCTGGGCTGCAAGGGGGGACGTTGGGCGGCGGCAGAAAACAAGGCTCGTTTCATTTGGGTTTCTCCTGCTATTTCTGAGCCTGCTCTGCACCCCGAAGGCATCTGAGGTTCACCCGACGGTGCTTCAAAAATAACGTGCTCGTGGGGTGCTCACAGCGCTGTATACGTGACCTTTTGCACAAGCATTCCTAGTATTTTAAGAAATGGAATATGTTCACAAGCTGCAACTCCACACTGCTGTAAACGTAAAATCTGATTTCACGTCGTGAATATATGTATTATCCATGAAAAGGAACGCAATATTCCTCCTCCTATTCTGCAATCTGTAGTAACAATTT
Organism: Nothura maculosa; assembly: GCA_032353885.1. Taxonomy (NCBI): domain Eukaryota; kingdom Metazoa; phylum Chordata; class Aves; order Tinamiformes; family Tinamidae; genus Nothura; species Nothura maculosa. The sequence continues at coordinate 1,351,934 of JAUBOD010000032.1, read as the reverse complement.
TTAGATTGCTTACAAAAAAAAAATCCATTTCTGTGAACTGCTTAAACTTAAAAGAGAAAAGGATCATGGTCTACTTGGAAGTACAGGCACAATCTAAATATAACTTGTTAAAGGTTTTCCAATTAAATACAGGGCAAACAAAGCCTGAAACACTATTCCGCTCTCTCTAAAACATAAAATCAAGCACTTTCAAAAAAATTTGGATATGCAAGTCTCCTGAAATCAAGCTCCCCGAAGGAAAATCAAGTATGATTATGAGGTTAATATAGGGAGAATGTGCATTCATTTGCATTTTGGGCAGATGCTGTTGCATGCAGCGCTGCCGTGCACTGGCAGCACCGGGCGGCCGCCCTTGCTGTGCTCGGAGGCGCCGGTGCTGACACACAGGCCAGGACAGGGCATGGCGGCAAAAGCCGAGAGGGAAGGCGGCCGACAGGCACAGCGAGTGCCTGGACACGCGCTGCTCACGGCGCAGGGACGCCAAGTACTCCTGGGAAGCCCTGGCGAGGACAAGGGTGAGGACGGCAATACCAGTAAGGCCAGTGCTGTGTGAAGGACGGGAAAGCGCAGAGCCTGTGGATGTGGGGCAGCATGGGCGACGCCAAGCACCGCAACACCGACTGCAGCCGGCCCGGGCCCCGGCCCGGCACAGCACTGACCAGCCCGCTCCTAACGCTGCACCACGGGCTGCAGGATGCGGCTGGAAAGGAGGGCAGAGAGGAAGCCATGGAGCACATGTGAGGCGCTGGAGAGAGCCCCACCTCAGCAGCAGGTTCACTGCCTTCGAGTGCAAGCACGGGGAAATAAAGCGGGGCAGCTGCATCATCCCTGCCCGATTCCTGCTGCTTCCAGGTATTCCAGGCTGCATCCTCCCTGCTTGATTCCTGCTGCTTCCAGGTATTTCAGAGTGACCCAGTGGGTCACTCCAGTTGGAAGCCAGCACCAAGGGCAAGTGGTTGCAGTCACCCAGAGCTGAGGGCACCGCCACCTGGGCAGCTGCAGGGCATAGGATTCATGGAGGTATGGGATTCACGGAGGCACAGGATTCATGGAGGCACGGGATTTACGGCTGGGAACAGGCTGCTCCTCACACAGCAGGGCCGACCCCATGTCCACCCTGTCCTACACCCAGCTGCCCCCAAGCTTGACCAAGGTCTTCGCGGTTCTCTTGGTCCCGCTGAGGCAGCTCGACTGGCAGGACAACGCATGGCTGCTCTCAATTAAAAACATTACCTGGGCACTGTAATTATTTACAAGCCAATCGGAATATGATTTTGTGATTGTGGCAACAATTTGTCAATGGAAACAAATGATTCCAGTGATGATGGTTTGGGAGAGGCAGAACAGAGGGGAAGTCACAACAAAAACTACTGGGACTAACACAGAGCCTGTGCGCAACCAGGGCAATTTTACTTATGCTCTGGGATGACTACAGCATAATCCCAAAACGAGATCACAGTTATAAGGAAAAGCCACAAACAATACAGAATTTCATTAGCACTTTACAGTACTGCACGCGCTCTGCTTGCTATATCCCCCCTTTCGTAGGACTACAGAGCCATCAGGGCTATTCCAATACAGAAAAATGTGGCACGGGACAAAAAAGAAGGGGGGAGATTTTGTGTTAAATGGGATTTTCTTGTCTCTTCCTGTAGTTTCTATCACTGAGATGACAAAACATTACCATTAGCAGTTTATAGCAAAAGTTAATATTTGCCCCTCATTTTGTGTTTTCTCTAAACCACAAAGGTTGGAGTCTGCTATGTGCTCCCCTTATCGTGCTCTGTTACTTCAGAATCTGAGTGCACTGTGCACATTAATCTTTCATGGCAGAGCTCACTGAAGTCCTGCCAAAATTCAATAATTATGTTCCATCCAATGCAGCCATTTATTTATCTCATCGCTGGAATCTGGAACATATAGAACAAAGTGCCCAGTTCGTATGAATGAAATGCCTGTTAAAAAATAAAAACAAAACAACACAGACCCGACTCATTTCTGAAGTTTTAAAACTTGCAGTAAAGTCTATCAAGGAAAAAAAAGAATCTTCATTGCAAATCCTCAGGTTAGCTCACTAAACTGAAAGTGTTCTATAATATGCTGAATTAAACTTTTTTCATAAAAGTGAAAATACCTTCTAAATGTTTGCAAAACCTAAGTAGATTAAATTAAAGTTAAATGTAATTAAGTACATTTATACTACCTTACTAAAGCATGCAATAGTAATGTCTAATGGTCATTAGAAATGACAACCACAAAGCAAAACTCTAAAATGTGAACAAACTGGTTTACTGCACTGAAATGGGAAAGTGGGAGTTCAACAGCTCCATGGAGTAAAATCTGACATACAAAAATTAGGGCTAAGTACAACTTTATAACTGTTCTCTTTCAGGACAGTCTCACAAACAGATCAGAAAGCTAAAGCCCTCCAAGTAGGAAGATTAGAGGCACGTTATTTCTGCGGGCTGTTAAAATAAAAATAGCCGACTCGAGAATATTCAGTGTGCTTCACCTTGGCTAGTCTCAGGAAAAGTAACTAACCAGGCCACTTGTCAACTTAGTTGTGAAGAAAAAACTATCTATCGGTTTGGGATTTAACAAGAGAATGTAATAACAACCCATTTTAAGCTTCATATTCAAATATTTATGGCCATGTAACACTTACTGATATTTAAGAAATGTGACACCTTCATTTGTATATTCATAAAGGGAGTTTAAGAATTCTTGCACTAATTCTCAAGGTTTGCAACAAAAAGCCCAATTTCTAACATTTTTAGTTTCTAAGCAAGAGGCCCTGGTACCTCATATAGTGAATTTTACACTCCAGGCATGCTATCTGGCAAAATGCGACTTTAGCTTTAGAAACCGCTTACCAAGTTTTTAGAGGATAACTTGCTGTGATTTATAACTCAACCCTTCACCAACTAAAACAGAAATGAAAATCTCTTTAAGTACTACACTAGCCTGTATTTCAGCAAAATCATCTCGGTAAAACCAGGAATACCACAGTAAAACATTTTAAAACTAGAGTTTGGCAGCAACTAGATTTTTATTTTCAAAATTAATTGTACTTACTTTAGCAACTTGGGAGAAATTATTTCTATACACCAGAAAAAGAATTCAGAACCATTTACTAAAATCCTACCACAACGCTGTCTTTTGCACCCAGCATTGTTATTTCTCTCAATCCTGTACATTAAAATAGGATTCAGCTGCAATATACTTTCCCTAAGAAAACTTCCAAAGATTTCCAGAAATGCACTCAATCTTATCAGTGCTGGTTTACTTTTCCAACGCTCTCCATCTCTTTTTTTCCAACAGCTCAGTCTTGCCTGCTTTGCTTTACTGCCGATAGCCGGGGTTGCAGGTCAGCTGGCCGGAGCCTGCGCGCCGTGCTGCTCAGCGCGCTGCAGCCGGCCGCGAGCACGGGCTCCCACGCAGCTCCGGGAGCGCCACCAGCGACGCGACGCTCCGCTCCAGCCGCGGCGCCTTTCCCTGCCCCGCTCTCGCTGGAGCTGCCGCTGTGCAGAGCCAAGGCGACACGTTCTGCACGCGCACACACCAGTGTCGCCCGCACGGAAAGCGCACGGATTCGCAGGGGAAGGACGGTACCTGCACAGGGCCTTTTAACTGCAGCAGCTACTGCAAAAGGGACGAAGGCTGGGGGGACGGGGCAGCGGAAGGTGAGAAAAGGCTGTTTCACATTGATAGCGCCTCTGAGGCATGATATTACTGAAAAGCCAGCAAAATGCTCCTGAAGAAACAAACTTCCACAAGCCAAAGTGCTGGTGTGCATCATAAAAAAACCTAGGAAAGCCACTCTAGCCATACACGGCGCCGCGGGGAGCAGCCGGGGTGCAGCCCAAGGGAGCCGCAGCTCCTTCCTTCCAGTTGCGGGGCTGCTTTGTTAAGCACCACTTAAACCCCCAAAACGTCGGGAATGCAGTACTAACGCATGCACTTACAGAGCCACATCTGCCTACGGGCTATCAGAGAGGAACAACCATCCATTTGGTGACCGGAGCAGCTCCACGAGTTTGGAAACTCGGGAGCCCTGGCGCTGGGAACGCGCACGGCTCCTCGCTCCCTTTCCCCCTTGCAACAACAAAGCGCGAGCCAGCTCGAGCTCCCGCTTCCACACACCAGACCCAGAACCGGATTCCGAGGAAGCGGGACAAATCCACAGGCATCCCGCAAGGTTTTGGGTCGCGCCTCTCTCCCCAGAGTTGATCTAGGCATCTATTTTTAAACAGTTCTAGCAAAAGCGCTTCCCTCACACAGCTCAAACAAAGAAACTTCTAGAAAACACCGTTACTTACTGTTCACTGAGCATAATTTACTGAGATTTAAAGTTTAGAGGTTCATCTGCTTTTTATCCGCACGTGTTTTAAGAGGCCCTGAATACTGTGTCCCGCCTAAACGTGACAATTGGGGCTGCTTTGGCATGTTGAAAAATATAAAGGTACCTACTCTCTCATTATGCCCGAGCTCCCCATAGCCCTGCTTTTGGTGGAAATTTAGAATGATAATAGCAACAATTTGGTACACGAGGGAAAACCAGACCCCCCTCACCCTGCTCCTTCGCCTCCCCCCGTCCCGAGCGCTGGAGCCCCGCTGTATAGAGTCATTTTGACATGCCTACACAACTGGTTGTGGCAGCTTTCAGACATGATTCCTAATCACAAAAAAATGCTTCAGGTTCTCTTGGAGGGAGCTTGCCGTTGGGAAGTTGATTTTGGCCACGCGCCAAAATCATGTGCAAAAGGGGCCCTCATTACCAATTCATGGCAGCCTTCAGCGCCGACAAAAAATGTGACCCAACAGGCTAAAGCAACAACTAAAATTAAAAAGTATGAGACAAAGACGACTTACTTAATATTCCTTCCATCGCCACATTAAACTTTTCCGTAATTAAACCCTTGTTAGTTCAAAGCGAGTTTCAACTACTTTTAAATGATTGCGCAGGCAGTCTGTAAAAGTTGAAAGCTTCTCCCTGTAAATTCTCCCCATCCAGTTCGCTTTTAAAAGCATTTTTGCCCGATAACAGAACTTTCTGCTGTACACTCCTGCGAGAAATCCCTCTTAAAAAAGCAGCAGCGTGCCCGTGCATACTGAAACGCGAAAACTAAGCGGATCAGTACGGCATTTTGCAAGCATTAGAGCCGCGGAGGAGCATGGAGGGGGGAGGAGAGATAGAGCTCGGCGCCCGCGAGCTGCTATTTCTAAACTTTCTCGAAAAGATTATCAAAACGCTCATGCAAACACCAAGCGATCGCAACCAGTCGAGCCCGCGCACGCAGATCTCAGACACAGCCTTACCTAGATGTCGTCTGGCTTTTCTGCGGATCACCAAGTTTCCTGCCTAAGCACACAGATATTCTTTCACAAACCATAAAGGGCCCTTTTATGAATCCGGCGCTGCAGCAGCCTGCTTGCTGCCCCGCGTTGGGCGAGCGCGGGACGCGGCTGCCTTCAGCAGAGGAACAGGCTTCATGCACAATTAGGGGCAGATTGTATAAGAGTGGATTTATCTTAAGGAGCGAAAAGGCATTTTTGAAAAAGCAAGGAGGGTGCGGTCAGATGTTAGGCTATCCCTGAGAAAAGGGGCCTAGGCTGCACTAGTACCTAAATACTAGCAGAAGCTCACTGGGAAAGGAGCCAATGGAATGACTTTGTTTGACCCAGCTGCCAATCTCTCCTGAAGCAGTGCGCCAGACTAAACACTGACACTATTTTAACTCAAATCAGGCTACAGCAGCTGTTTGCTTTCCGGCTCTCAGCTACGCACCACGGCCGCGATGACTCTGCACAGCGCCGGCGACGGAGACCGAGTGCCGCGCTCTGCTCAAATCCTGCTTCGGATCCATGCTGGAGGGGCACTTTTTGCCTCTATGTGCATGTGCTCTTTCCTTCTATTATTTTTATTTTTTGGTTCTTTTTTGGTCTCTTAAGCACCCCCTTCCCCGGGGTACATAACAAGGAGATTTGAATCTTGTAGAAAATTCGGCACTACAAGGCAGGTGAAGGAGAGAAGTTTCAGTCTTGGCTAACAAGAGTCAGGATGTACCATGAAAGCTGCACATGTGGGCCCCGCTCAGACCCCACTGAAGACCTAAAATCACTTATTTTTCCTGTTCCTAGAAAAACTGTTTGAAAATTACCCAGCATACAACCAATCAGCAAACATTCTCCCTCTCACTAGCTCTAAACTGTAAAATCAGTGCACATGTGTGTATGTATACTTTTATATATACACATATATAAGAATGAAGGCATTAAATGTGTGCATTTAATTATAAAATTATAAACCAGTTAAATTATAACCAGTGCAAATTGCACTGTAAGCAATGAAGTTATTGCAGTTTAAGACCGAGGGTGGAACTTGATAGCAATTTACATATGAAAGTACTTGAGAGTGATTAAAACATGTAAGCATCTATTACTAATAGGCGTATGGCATACAGTTTGGCACGTCTTTTCTAATTCAAAAAAAGTCAACAAAGATTTGCAGCAACAGAAATGATGCACACAAACACGTTGAAATCCAGTGTGAACACATGTTGAAATCCAATGGAGGCAAGTGATGTGCTAGATGTGCCCGCGAGACGTGCCCGCGTCCAACACTACACCTATAGTTTTGCAGCATTTGCCCCTTGACTCTGCCATTGCCATGATACTGTAAGTCAAAACGTTGTTTCTTCTCACCCCACCATGGAGGCTTTCCAGCTTCTCCCCTAAACTGCATTTCATGATCATTTCCCCCTTCTGCAAAAGGGGGAAATGAAAAAAATCCACACCTAAAGGCACAGGGAGGGAAGCCAACCCTTTCCCTGATTTGACATCATTGCAAACGACTTTATTTGGTATGGAGCAGGAGAAGGGGAAGGTCTAGCTCCTGATACCCGAGTGCCTTCAGTGCTGGGTCTCCAATGAGAAAGGAAACACAAAACACAATCCACCCACCCACCCACCCAGACAGCAAAGCTCAATCTGTTGGTCTCCTGTGAGGTGGTGCACACCAGCCCATGTCCATGAGCCCTTCTGCAGGCCATGTCAGCCAAGAACCAGTGGAAGTCACTGGTACTGCATCTCTGGGCATCAGGGAGAGATCTCTGCGAGACCAGATGTCACTGTGTGCCCCCTCATTGGAATATATTAATACTTGAACTGCTACACAGCTAAAGATGATCCTGAAAAAGATGATGATCCTGTTGCTACCTCATCTAAGACCTTAAATGGAAAATAGCTGCATTATTTGTAAAAGAGCCAGCACCTGTATTTACATTAAAGGAAAAGACACAAGAAGGCACCTGCCTCTACCTCAGGCATCTGAAATCTCAAAGGGACAGGCAACGGAGACTATTCCAGCTGTTTACACAGCCCCTGTGTGTGACTGCAGAGCCCCGTGAACGTTTAGCACAGAGGGAAGCCCCTTGCTCGAGGAGGCGGTGACTGCCGAGCAAAGGGAGCTCGGTGCCATGGGCCTTCCCACCTCGCGTTGCCCTCATGAGACAGGTAGCGGCGGGGGCAGGACATTGAAGGCACTGATGGCACCAGGCTGGCAAGGAATAAGAGTACAGGGCAGGACGAATCACGGGCTGTGGTGACGCTCTGCCTGCAACGTGAGGCGGAAGAGGAGGCAGTGCGGCCAGAGGGGCGGGCAAGGCCTGTGGCGACGCCATTTCAGAGCGCCAGGACAGGAGGGACGTCGCTCTCAGGAGCTTATCCGTGGAGAGCTGCGTAAGATCAGGATGTGGTAAAACATGGTGGGTAGGCACTTATACGCCGACACAAAAATACAGGGCTATACACATTTATGGGAGACCAACAGACAAGATTTTTTCACAGAATCACAGGATTGAGGTTGAGGTTGGAAGGGACCTCTAGAGATCATCTAGTCCAACCTCCCTGCTGCAGCGGGACACCCAGAGCACGGGGCACAGGGCGGCATCCAGGCAGGTTTGGAAGATCTCCAGAGAAGGAGACTCCACAATCTCCCTGGGCAGCCTGTTCCAGTGCTTTGAATTTTTAATCCAAAGACATTACCGTTAGCAGAAAGCTCCCACACCCCCTTCTCCTTCTTGGAAAGCGAGCAAAAATTAATTCAAGCTTTCCTGCTCCTGTTCATGAGGTGGGTTCTCAAAGCATCATTCTGATTTGTGAGTTAAACCCTCTTGTCATAACTGCCCCAGGGAGGCTGCAGGAGAAGGACGCGGTATCTGGCAATTCTTGCCCTTTTAATCAAACTTTTGTCACCCTTGGGCAATGCATGAAGAAACACAGGGAAGCACTGGAATCGGTAACTAGTAGAGCTTGGCTGACAAATAAAAATCTCTCTCATTCTAAAATAAAAACTGTTTAAAATTCTCATTATCTTACAAATGGAGCATTAGTACAGCTAAGCATATTTATACTTGCAGTTGCAAGTAATCTTTGGTCGCTGATGAAAGGGTTCTCTGACAGAAATAACACGTTAATCCTTTTTTACCTTGATTTTTAGACTAGGAGGCTGAATGTGTATGCAATTACCCTGTGTATATCTGCACCTTCTAAAATCTGCTGAACTCATTGGTCAATATTGATCAGATTTAAGATCAGAGGTTTCAGGTATATTTTCAAGAAACTCAGCGACTTTGAGATCATATCAAATATAGGTCAAAAGAATACAGGAGAGTGATTTTTTCACCATTCCCACGAGCAAATATGCAAAAAATCTACAGAAGAAAGAGACCTTCTAACTGCCCTGTCATATTAGAAACTTCCATCAAGCCACATGTTGTTTTATATATCAAAGTCCAATTAGCCTCAAGAGATGAATACATGGTAAAGCAGGCTTTGGTGGTCATGAACTCTCTCTGTTTTGCTGGGGAACTGATACACAGCATATCAGATATATCCTTCAAAGGCTTTTTTTTCTTTTCTTTCGCTTTTTGGTTTCAGCTGTTCATATAGAATCACTTCTTTCTGCCCTCATTTCTTCTACTTTTAATCTCATTATTTTAGGCCCTCACTTTATGACCAAATGTTTCCTCATTTCAAGTCAATTGCAAAACTCTAATTTGATTTTGAAGGCATCAGAATTTCACTCTGTCCAACCGCAAGTCACAAGCAAATTGCCAGAGGGGCCCAGCACATGATGCATTAGAGCACTGTGCAGATAGACAGGTGATTTATTGCATAGTTTCAGCTTCCACTTATGCATCAGACACGTCTGGAACAGTTGAAGGGCCAAACTTGCAAGTCATCCTCTGTGTCCTTCTGGCTTCTGAGGCTCCCTGTTCCTACACCTGTTGGGTCTCTGCTCACCTGCTGAGCCTTCCTCTTCCTGAACCTTCTGCTAGTCTGCTGGATGGGAGATGAAAACATAAATTCAGTATAGAAAATTACCTGCTTTTAAGCATTGCAGATGCTTCAGGTGAGCATGTTGAATTTTCAAAACCTACAGCCTGACTGACTTCAAACTTCTTGATTTCTCTGCCTGCTCCTTTCTTAGCGCTTAATACATTCCAGAATACTCGTTTATTAATATGTTTATTTAATATGTTTATTGTAAGCAGGAAGACAAAGGCAAACAAAAAATCTGTGAATACACGCATGCTTTCTATAAAAAAGTGAGAAACTTAAATAAATTCAAGAGACAATCACCTATTCATGTCAAAATGGAATCCAGCTGCTAACTGCTGAGAAGAAACTGGCCTCACAAACTTGACAGCATCAATATCTTTCGTGAAGAATTTGCATAATCCTCTGAGTCAGCCAGCAGCTTCCATGCCACTACCAGCAGCAGTGGTATGGAAAAGCATTAGGCTTTTCTATGGCTTTTGCTTGGGAAAATCTGCTATTGCTGTAGTCCACAGAGATCTTTTAAAGAACAGGAGAGAACACTGATTTTTGCAGCTACAGACTTCGTTTATTTCAGCCTCTAAAATTAGTCTTACACAATCTCATCATCTCCAGATGCTCCATAAATCCACTAAAATGTTTATATTGTCCCATGCAAAGGGGTGAGTGCCTGCTGTGGATTGTTGCTCCAAGGCAGCCATAACTTACTCTGTCTCTTCTGTAGCAAGTTGCAGCACTTTTGTGAAGTACGATATATAGACATTTGCTCTTCCCATCACACCTCCCACATTTCCACAAGCCACAACATACTTGTGCTTCAAGACATCTTCTGGAACAAATCAGTTCGGGTTTTGAATGAGAATGCGGCATGACATGAGACAGATATAGCCAGGCTTTCCTAAGAATAAAACTGAGCGCTTTTAGAATAGGGACCAAGCAAACATCAAGTTTGTGTATGCTCATTACTTGTATGCCAAGGAAATAGCTACCATATGTATTAAAAAGTCAGTATCAAACATAATTAGATTAGATATAATACAACTGGGCCCCCAAAGACCACCATCCAACCTTCCTCATTCCATCTGGTGGGAGCAATCATTGTGTTATTAAACCGAGTAGCACTGGGAATCCTTCAAGGAAGAGGGCCCCGTGGTGCTTGCAAACAGAAAGGCAGCTCGGGCCGCAAACATCTTCCTGTTTGGTCAGTCAAGGGCAGCCCTGACTGGCTCCCTTCCTTGGGCTCCTCCTCAAACTGGGCTCTCGCCTTCTCCCATCACCGCACTCCCTCCCCTGCCTCACCACCAAAGAAGGGAGGCAGAGGTTCCACTTTCTCTCCAGGGGTAAACACCTCCTGTTGAGCTACTTTCTGCCAGTGCTTCTAACAACAAGTAGGATGAGGAAAGAAAGAAAGAGGAGAAGAAAATGATGAAGCATGATGAAGAATGCTGGTATATGTACCCCTCCACATATCAAGCAACATTAACACCTGTTTCACACTTAGCACTAAATAAAAAATGAGATACACTTAAAATAAATACTATTTATAGTGTTTTTAGATATTATGTTTCTGAGATGCTAGTAGCCTAAAAATGTATGTGACCTAGTGGTTAAAGGGGACTAGAAATCAGAAATCTTATTGCCTGTTACTGGTCCTGATTCTAGCTCAGTGGGTGATCTGGAGTCTGTTTTTTAACCTCGCTGCCCCAGATCTCAGCTAATCGTGAGCTGAGACAGGACATGCTAAGTCAAACCTTTCAACCATCGCCTCCTAGACCCACTGAACGTGGACCTGACAAGATTCCTATTAAAGTGATTTTTTTGTCAATATTAATATTATTAATTCTTGCTAAATGTTTAGAGCTCCATCGCTGTAGCAATGGAGAAAGAGGCAAAGAATTTCCTCATAAATTAATCTAAATTGAAGTACAAATTCTGATTGCCTGTAAAGTTCACCCACGGTAGAAATAAATATATAAGTCTCTACTGAATGCCCAAAATAAATTTGTGGCTGCTTTAAGTGCTGTTTTTATGTAAATTGCAGAGACAGAGCATCCAATTCAGTTTTCCAGCGCTTGCCTCACAAAGTTAGTCCTAAGCACTAATGTCTAGAGTTTTAAGCTACCTGCTTCACTGCAAAGCTTAAATAACCAATCACTCTGCCAATGTATATGCCTTTAAGTCAGCGCTCTGTTGACTCTTTAAATATTTTCACTTTTTAACATAAACTTTTCAGACAAAAATCTTTCTTGGCGAACAAGGGCCCTACACAAGCGAGAGGGACAGCAGCTCCCGCTTTCTGTTTTCCCAGCCTCACCTGTTCCAGTACAGCTGACACAGCACAGATGGGAGCGCTGCCCTGCTCTGAGGGAAGAGCCTGTTCACCAGCCTGGGCAGGACTTAGCGCTCAAATGGCCTCGCTGAGGACCCACAAGGGCACTCGCTGCTTGTGTGAAGCACCAGGACCTCCCAGTAGAACCAGGGGACTCAAGTCCTCTTGGAGGTTCTGGAGAGGAGAAAGGAGGCTTTGCCTTTGGGATTGGAGGCACCAAAGTCCTGCTCACTAGGCTCACTCCGGGAGCAGGCGCTTCCACGTGGCCAAAGCCCGGCCTGGGGCTACCAGGCGGCCTCTTCCCGCCTCCCACACATGGCACCAAAGCGGCTGCGCTTCCCACCTGTAGCAGCAGAAGGTCTGGAAATGAAGCCCTTTATTTGCATCTGTAAAGTGCCTGTAGACAAAACATGCCACATAAGTGAAGCAAAGTAATCAGGATGAGCTCGGGGTTCTCCACACTATTCCAGTGCAAAACTGGCCTGCTGCAGTTTCCTTCACTCATATCTGATACAAGACCAAACAGCCCGACCTTTAACATCCTCTGTTCTTTGCCAGTCAAGCAGCTACCTAAACAAAGAGGCAGTGGAGGATAGACTTTAATTATTACCTGTTATTACTGCAAATATATGGAGGCCCAAGAGCTACAGTCTGTTGCCTGCTTTGCATGGTTTTGCTGAGGGGTCTGTCATAAAGCGGAGAGAACCTCACAAAGACACTGAGCAGGTGAAACTAAAATATCTGAACTTTTTGTAATGAGCACAACAAATGCTCTACTAGGAACATACTTTATCAGAGACTCACTGTTATATACCGTATTTTGATGTTCTAAGCTTTCATGGCTGCCAATAGCAGTAAAGTCAAAGTGGAAGGTTCTGTAGATAGAGTAAATTCTATAGGTTGTGTTCAATACTTTTCTGTTATTCATACAAATATGTTAATCTGTCACACAGTATACAGACTACCTGCTGTCTTTGTGATAAAATATCTCCTTATGTCTATAACAATCTTTTATTCCAGCCCAGTTGTATTTTATTAGTTATTTTAGACTGCACTTTACTGTCACTGGAGAAGTTTCAAGTTTAATCTGAGGCACCCTCTGGGACCCAGATGAAAAAGTAGCAGTTATGAACAGTAATTTGCAGTTACTGTCACATCATCACAAGTTGGTTTACATTTACACTATATGAAGTGCATTTACCATTCCAACCTGAAACACAGAAAACTGGAATTTGCCTGTGGAGAAAGCCTTGCACAAGAGCAGAGCAGAAACTTTCTTCAAGCTATGGGTATTGCCTGTCACATCTGCTTGATGTTTCCATTAATATTAGAGATTTTTATGCAAGTACTAATGGAGAACACACGCTTATTAGCTTACAGTCTCAGAAGTAATTGAGCATCGTGAACAAGCAAGCATATAAATTTTGCTCTTTCCTCCGTATAAGTTTTTAATAGAGAATCTTGGCATGCAATGCTCCATAAAACACTGCAGAGTCTAAAGACAGCACCATGTCTGAGGAATGGGATCATCAAACTTCAGCATACGCCAAAGCCTCCTCCAGCACAGTGCTCTTTAAACGAGAGTAAACCGAAGAGAGGATAGACACCAGGCCTGGATCACCTGGAATTCACCTGCACTCTACTTCATGTGGAGAATAAAGGGACCTCCAGGTGGATGCGGTTCCTCAGTATTCTTGGCATATTCAATAAGTGCTAATTTAGGCCTGCGGCTAGTCTAGCACAAAGGTTTGGACACCAACCTGCCCCATCCTCACCGCTATTTAAAAAGCCTAAGTATCCATTGCCCTCCCAATTGAGAGGCAGGCAGGAGCAGAGCCAGAAGGAAGGGCAGGGAAGCAGAAGGAAACAAAACTGCTTTTTGGACTTCACACAGAATATTCACAGTTTTGTATCTCTTTTTGGAAAGGAAGTGTCCACAGTTTTTCTGAAAGGAGAGTTTGGGTCTTCATAGTTTGAACATGAAGAAGCTGAAACAAAATGGAAGAATAATTTATCTTATATCATTTGATATAAAGGGCTGTAGCAATCTGCCATCAAACACTGACACAGTGCTAGTGTGTCAATGCAGTTAGAGAAGAAAGTGGAATGGTGGAGATGAATGAAAATGATGGAGCATGGGTGAGTAAGAACTCTGGTTACATCAAAAGTGACCTGAGAAAATAAGAAAAACAGAATGTGATGGGTCAGAACGCTTAAAAAAAAGAGGACTGGACCTGTCTTCCCTTCTACCTCCAGCCTGTAACCATGAGACAGGGCACACAGAACCTGAACCACTTAGCTACTTTCAGTTTGTCGTCAGAACTCGTGATGGGCATTCAAGTGGTACTGAGCCCTCGAAAGAAACTCATGTGGGAAATCACAGCAAGGCTCTTCTAGTAAAAGGCACCTGCCAAGTAACAGTAGCAGCAGGGTTGGTCACTGGAGAGTCACAGGTAGTGTTACATTTGCAACCTCTTTGGCTGTGTCATACCTGGAGAGCTGGTGGCCACACAGTTCATTTTGGTGTCCTTACAAATCAAAGGACTTCAAATATAAAGTAGAAATACGTCTTTGAGTGCAGAATCTGTTCCTTCTGAGTTACACTGCACTAGCACAAATTCCATACAATGTTTTACGTGCAAAAACATTGTCAACTGTGTCTTAGAAAAATTCAGAATAACTACTGAATACACAGAATTCATCACTGGCTTAATGATTCAAACAGTAACAAAAAGAAAAGACAAAAAAAGATTTTTATTCAGAATCTATGTTAATTTGATCAGGTCTATCTCAGAGATGCTGAAGATCTCTGTGATGTGGAATTGTGCGACATAAGAGAACTTAGCACCTCGCAGAAAACTTTGTATCTGTTAGAAAACTGCATGTGATACTCTTCTAGAGTAAACTTCCACGAAAATGAGGCTAGGACATTTTATATCAGCTAGGGATCAGCTCTTACACATCCTCCTTACAGCACGTCCAATCCTATAAAATAGTATTGTACAAATATAACACTAGTGGCATACACTAGTGCTGCATTCCTAGTTTTATCAGGAGAGTAAATATCAATCAGTGAAGAAACAAAAACACAGTGCCCTTTCCACGAAATACTTCTAAATAAATTAATAATACTTCATTCTAACACTTCTAATTTAATTTGAATTAACATCTGGGAGAAAAACACTGCTAGAGCACACGTGTATAAATTCTTTACTGTACTGAGAAGAATTGGCCCATGTTAAAAGTTGTACCATAATTTCAGGCAGGGGAGAGAAATGGCTAGTACGTTGCCTAGCATCCCGGATGGAGAGTCCAAGATTCTGAGTAGGGAGGCAATAAAAATAATACACGGCGGAATTTTGATACTGGTGCCAAAAATAAAACACTGCAAAAAATTGAAGATGTTGCTTAGCCATGCCTCAATTAGTAACAGTCATGCTTTTAAAACACATGTGATAAGAAAGCTCTATCTGCTCCAAAGAAAGAGTTAAGCAACAAGGCTATTTATGCTGTTGTCTCAGTAGTCTCTATAGGACTAAAGAGCCTGCAATTTTCAAGGTGATTTGCAATTTCCATTAATTTGTTGAAGGTTTTGTAGCTCAATAATGAGACACTTTCATCAGTTATTAGAGAATCAGAGCTTTTTGCAGCTTTAATTCAAACACAGTAAATACAAATGCAAATGTGCACATGATTTTCTATTATCATTTCCAGAGGGTGAAAGAAGGCAAATGATCTCCAGGAAAATGGGATGCTCATCGTCATTTGTCTAAAATTGGTTAAGAGCCCCGTGCTGCTAGGAGCGAACTGGGAGCTGCTGCTCAATGCCAATATTTGGGTTGTGGGGAACGTCAAGGGGCCGCCTGGCACTGGGGTGTTGGCTTTCCCTATGGAGAACTCCTGAGCTACATACAGTGCTCCATGAGAAGCTTTCTGCTCACTTTTAGAAAGGATAATTCCTGAGTGGTCATAAAGATAGGGTTTTATTTCTTCATCAGGTTCTTGATTAGGCATAGGGGAAATTTTGCTGAAATTTAGGCTCCACGCTCACTTGGGCCACCAAAAAGAAAAACTTGCCGGAGCCTGGAGTCTCCGTGAGCACTGCAGCGCTGCCAAAGCACCTGAGCACTGCAGGTTCTGGTAAAGAAGGGAGCAAAAGTGGGGTATGAGAAAGGGAAACTTGCTTACCCACGTAGGGGGCTGCCCCTGTGAGTGAAGGCTGAGAGGAGTCCACAGGGAACAGACAGAGTGGAACAGACTCCTCAGTGCTGTAGAAGCCAATTTAGAAGTCAATGCAACTAAAATTTCCTGTCAGTGAAATCCCATCCTGTCAAAGCATCTTCCAAAGCATCTTTGAGCACAGACATTTTATTACGGAGCTGATCCAAGGAGCAGCAAACTGAATGGCTTTCTGTCAGTTAACAAGATTATCGCTGCCTTCAAAACTGGCCTGCTAATTAAAATGAAGACAAACATTTAAATAAAAGTTGGACAACACAGGGATTTTACTCAACAGCCACTTGATGGCAGCGTCAGGTATAAAAAGATTAAGTTCTGAGGTTTAAACTTAAAAAATCCATAATTATGAAAAGCCGACACAAATGACACGTTGATTACTGGAGAATATTACCTGCTTAATAGAACCTTCCGTAATGATATTTTGAAGGTCAGCAGCTCAATCAATAAGTAAACCCATAACAATTATGAATTTTAAACTTCAAAAATGTTGCCATAAAGGTTATTCCTTCAAAATCAATATATGAAACATTTTTTAATATCTATTATGAATTTGATGGTCATTCATCCTAGCATGCACTCTGCCAATAGTAATTCATGGTTAATTTCTTTGGAAAGAAACAACGCGAAGCTCCCCAAGGATTCACTAAAACACTAGTTCAGAGGCCGATTTAATAAAACGACAGGACACCGGTGCTGCCAGCAGGAGAGCTGTGCTGTGGTGCATAAACACGTGGGCGGTTTGGCACTTCCTGCCGCTGGGATCATCCATGTTCCTCGGTCACCAGGCACAGCTGAACACCCTAAGGAGGGAACGAAGCACCAAAGAGGGCCAAAGCACTGGGGTTTAATATAAGGACTGGCTAGGACCTACTTATGCATCCCAGGATGTTTAATGTGACCAAACTGGGCAGTTTTGCACTGGTTTGCAGAACAGCTCATAACCAACATGTCGCGATGCTCGGTGAGCACTGGGCAAGACCATGCTGCAAACACGCAGTTGCAGGGAAACAGCAGCCGGGTGTGTGTATGTGTATACATAAATATATATACATATATATATATATATATGATGGATAAAGGACAACTTTCCTACTGCAGATGTTTAACACCAGAACAACTCCTGAAGGCTACTATCTTTCTTTGCCTGATTCATGAGCAGAACTTCCATTACCACCAATGGTTGTTCAACCAGGCTAAATATAGGAGTAGGAAAAACTTCATATTGTAAAACAAAGAAAAAAAATGAACAAAACCAATATTCATAGATATCTTTTTGAGTTATAGAAGCACCAAATAACATCCAAAGGTAATATCAAATTATTTCTCATAATGCTGTCTTAAAATTTAGGAAGAGGGAAGAATAACCCAAAAAACAAAAGCATTCCAGGCACTAAAATGTCAAGATTGCCTTTCTGCCCTAAGTAGACTTTTGAGGTCAAGTTTTTAAAATAAAATGTCTTCAAATAAGGAAGTTCATAGGTTTTTATATGTGTGTATGCATATATATATGTGTGTGTATGTGTGTGTATGTGTATATATATTATATATACACATACACACACATACACACACATACACACACCCTGGGCAAAGTTAATGAGAAAAAGAGAGTGTATAGCTTGTGGAAGAAGGGCCAGGCAACATGGGAAGAATATAGGCGCATTACCAGAGATTGCAGATGTGAAATGAGGAAGGCCAAAGCCCAGGTAGAATTAGAATTGGCAAGGAATGTTAGG
>JAUBOD010000032.1:1306595-1324479 GCA_032353885.1 Nothura maculosa | reverse complement strand
TGAGGGTGACAGAGCCCTGGAACAGGCTGCCCAGAGAGGTTGTGGAGTCTCCTTCTCTGGAGATCTTCCAAACCCACCCGGATACGCCCTGTGCCACATGCTCTGGGTGTCCCTGATTGAGCAGGAAGGTTGGACTAGATCTCTGGAGGTCTCTTCCAACCTCAACTATCCTGGGATTCTGTGATTCTGTGCCCCTGGCCGATGTAGCTGGGGAATTGCGTTGCTACACAGTGGCACAGCAAGTTCCAAAGGTTCTGCACACAACTGACATCTTAACAGGGCCTCCTCCAGGTCTGCAATATCTCTTCAACTCCGTCTTTCCACCACTGCACTTGGCAAGACAAGCTGAGCTCAGCGATTAGAGTAGGAGCTCAGCTCCTGTTTTAAACATAGTCATATAAAACAAATGGATGCAAGAAAAGCATTTTATTGGCCCTAGCTTCTTCAGTTACTTTCTGCACAGTTACATGAGGATACATACATGAATTGACTCCAACCATTTCTACAATATTCTATTAACAATCTATTTCAAAGTAAGGAACACAAAAGCAGTGATGATGTAGTTGAGAGTTATTTGCTTTGCTACAGTGGAATTTCACACTTGGTTAGTTGCTAAGAATGGACTGGATACCAAAAAGCTACAATGAAATAGGAAATTACAAGAACACAAGGCTGTTACAAGAATAGGAGATTCCTATTCTCTCATATATTTTGTTTATCTGTCTTTAATGGAAATGGCACAGATTGACAGTTCAGTATTGGTATATCAGCCTCAGCTTCAAAGTTTTCAAATACAGTTAAATGAAACCAAATGCAGTTAGATGAATGTGAATTGATTTCTAGAAAAAAAAAGAAAAAAAGAAAAAAAGAATAAAGAAGTCTGAATTCTTGTGCTTTTTGTGGTTATCTGGAATGCACTTGCAATAACTGAGGTCAACAGAGCTCAGATCTAGAAACTGAGCTTTGCTGAAAATGAAGAAGTTGCTCTTCTCTCACATTTTCTCTGACATCTTCTAGGAAAACAGTGATCTGTTGTACTTCATTTGAAAGGGCTGAATAAATGTCAGTATTCAGCAGCTTCCCCACTCCAACCAGGCCTGGCTATCTACACGGAAGCCCAAAATGAGGACTGCTGCTCACCTGCCCTGCTCCTTCTTCCAGCTCCATACAGAAGGGACTCGTGTCCTGTTGTCTCTACCACTCCCCAACAGCTCCGAACAAAGGTAGTGCAGCATGAAAAGGAAAAGCACCAGGAGCTCCAAAATCCCTCTCATGTCTTTTCTCATTAGCAGATATTCAGAATCTGCTCTTCAAGGAGAAGAGCATCTACTCTTTAAGGAGATAGTTCTGTTCAAACTGTCTTGCCAACTCTTTCAAACATTAAGGAGGTGAGTTTTTCATCAGTGTAAATCCTTCTTAGCTTATGAAACAAGTATTGATTAATCCGTTTTTACTAGCTGTCTCCCAAAGCCCACCTGGCTTCCAAGCAGATCAATCCAAAATGAACCAGACGTCAGTCACAGCGATGACAAGGCCAACATACCCAGCACTTCACCTCTGCACAACACATGTGCGGACGGGCAGCTTAACTCTCTCTCACTCACGCCATCCAGTCCTTAATGGTTTGGAAATCACATTCTGTAGGTTTTTTCTTCTCTCCTCAGGCTGCTTTCACACCACCTCTCTGTTATCTCTCCATGAATATCTGGCCATCGATTTAAGCTATGCATGGCTAAAATAATTTTTTCAGACTTTTATCTCACATAAGTCCTTTCCATATAGTGTTTTTCAACCTTCCTAAAAGCTCTGTTTTTTACAGCCAATGTCTGTTCTAAATTAACATTTCCCCATGGTCTTCATAGGCAGGACACACTTTCTTTTTTTTATACTAATATATATGGCCATTCGTACCAACCTTCTCAACCAAAAGCAAGCCCTCTCATCTCCATACTTGATTTTGCCAAGCATTCTTCCCTGGCTTCGACACCCCTTATCCAATACACCCAAATCCATCTAAATTCTTTGCTACAAAGATAATATTTTTAGCCGATCAGTTTGTTCATTCTATCCTTCTTTATAGCTCCCTGGCCCTGTCTTCCTCTAGGAACAAACTCTCATCGATGTTAATCCACAGAGTGGTTCATGCTGACAGTCTCCAGCACATCCTTAGGAACAAGCACTGGTGTGTTACTTCCTATGCTTCCCATTGTGCTTGGAAGGAAAACCTGCAAAAGTGGCTCTAGCTACGTGATGTTTTGGTCTGCTATCATTTTCTCAAACTTGCATATTGCACATGTCACCAAAAGGGCAAGCTCTTCTTTGACATCTCTCTTGAAGCTTTTATTTACTGTAACTACAAAGCCAAGGAGAACAGGTGACCTAACCAGGTACTAAGACTCCTTATCCTACTAACCTCTGATCAGCTAAAGCTCCCCTACATCTATATTTAATTCAATGTACTTCCAGATTAGTCAGTTGAGGTGTCTTCCATAAAATACCTCTAACGCAATAACGGGCACTTCACCGAAGTATTTTGTGCTTTCTGCACTATGACCTTTTGATAAGCCAAAAGAATTCATGCTAATAGCAAACTATATGTTTTGGCATCATCACAAATTAACAAAATCATAAAACATAAATTAACAATTGTTGTATTACTTTAGTTATAAAATACCTCACTTTTTCCCCAACATTCAACTACGTTAATGGCTGCTCATTTTTCCTCACAACTTATTTTGTGTGTCAGTACCAGCTTTTTTCCCATAAAGCTGGCATGCCATGGCAATGGCACAGATCATTCTTGAAGAAGACAATGATACCTCTGGCTCATTCTAGTGGATGAGGTGTAACACGTAATTAAAAGTGATGATGCATTTATTTGCAGGGATTTAATAGTGTTATTGATGTTACAGCATAATTATGTTGACTTTGAAAACATTGTTTTAAAATTAAATTAATAGTGTCTTTTACGATATTGTTCCACTGGCATCCACTGTGATAAAAGTGTGCAGAGTGAAACCATGTTACGAATTTTTAAAGATGATTCAGAAATCTAAACACAAAACCTTTGAGTAAGGGACAAGCTTTCTGGAAGATCTGAAAGCTCTAAACACACTCTTTTTTACCACCATATTTCCATCTTGAATCCTATTCTATCACAATTTATGTGAAAAGATACTCAAATGAACCCTAATTAAAGAAGGTGATCAAAGCCACAGATTTCAAACAATATGCGAAGAATATCTTCTATATAAAAGGTGTTGCAAAAGTATATCCTTGTGATATCCAAAAGTATATCTGTGATATCCAAGGACAAGTTCTTATACAGTATCTATCAGAAGAAAAGCTGTTGTGCATTGAAACAAACATGTTAATATATTTATTTTCTTCAAAAATACATATTAATTGTCAGCTCTTTGTATGCATATATTTATATTCTAACTTCTGAGGCTCAACTTTATAACTTGAACATAGCATCAAAATACGTTGTTATTTCCTTTGTACATACATTAATATATATATTTAATAGACATATGTTTTGTTCTGAAAAGCCATTAAGAATAAAAAGAATCCTGAAGAATAAGTTGTATTTGGTGTTGTGCTGTGCAAAGTAGGCTTTATATGACAGTATATAGTTCATAATCTGAGAACATGAACTTCATAATCTGAGCAGGTCCCATTCTGTTTAGAACGGACATTTGTCATTATCTAAGCACCTTTTCACCACAGCTTTTGGGTCTTATTCTTCAGTGTTTTATCCTTTATTGAAAGCACTCATAAGAGTACCTAAAATTTAACATAGAATCCTTACTTTCTGGAAGGGCTGTTTCTGTGGCACCTACCTTGCTGTCCAAATGCCCCCCGAAACTTTATTACTTTACCTTACAGAACACAAACACGTACATAGAGAAGGTCCTATGAGGGCCACTAGCATTAGCTCGGTTCTGCAGGCACGGAATTGCCAAGCTCAGTCTATTTCGGGCACCCAAGAACAAGCTTAGGGGCTGCTCTGGTTGATTCTCAGAGTGCCCGTTCCTCATGCCATTCCTGTGCGCTCACAACCCGTCCCCGTAGCCTCTGGCAGCAGCTGTGGCTGCTGCATAAGGCGCAGGGAAGCAGCCCCACGCGCTGAGGGGCAGCACAGGGCCCAGGTCTGGCAGCCATGTGTGAGCACTGGAAGCAGAGCTGCCCCACGCGCTGAGGAGCATGCAGGGCCCAGGCCTGGCACTGGGAGCAGAGCTGCCCCACGCGCTGAGGAGCATGCAGGGCCCAGGCCTGGCACTGGGAGCAGAGCTGCCCCATGCGCTGAGGAGCATGCAGGGCCCAGGCTTGGCGCTGGGAGCAGAGCTGCCCCACGCGCTGAGGGGCATGCAGGGCCCAGGCCGGGCGCTGGGAGCAGAGCTGCCCCACGCGCTGAGGAGCATGCAGGGCCCAGGCCTGGCGCTGGGAGCAGAGCTGCCCCACGCGCTGAGGAGCATGCAAGGCCCAGGCCTGGCGCTGGGAGCAGAGCTGCCCCACGCGCTGAGGAGCATGCAGGGCCCAGGCCTGGCGCTGGGAGCAGAGCTGCCCAAGGGGTGCAGTGGGCACCATCTCTGGGAGCTCGTGCAGCCCCATACACTGGTGTGGGATGAATTCCCTCTTTGGGGCACAGTGACCCAAACACAGAGATGTGCTGCGCGCCATGGGCACCTCAGGGACAAAGAGCAGCCGCCAGGTGCTCCGAGGCGGATATCTCCACAGGAGAATCCAGCACACTGGACACACTCCAAACTCCAGTCCGGAAAATGACTCCATGTGCACCAGCATGGGGCAGGTGATTACAAAGCCCCTTAGAGAACAACCCCACTGAGGGGAAGCAGAGGACTCTGCATCTAAAACGTCCAGCAAGGGAATTCTTTTTGCTAAACCTGCCGCACTGTCACCATTTAACAAGCAGCTAAGTAAAATGGAAGGAAGTTAGGAGCCTGGAAAAGGGCAAGACCCTGCAATAACAGAGCCTGCTCTAAAGATGTCACAAGCACTTCTGCACCTTCTACTCCACAATTTTAATGCAGTAAATTAATGAAATATTGATGTGAAGCATAAAAAAGATTCTAGATTAATTTTACCAGGCTTTTAGTTTTGTATTTTAGAGCCAATCCTCTCACAAGGGTAGACATAAAAAATAGAGGGCTTTTTTATTAGGTTGCATTGCCGTAACCTTTTTTCTTTGCATTAATCTTATCTCCTGTAACCTTATCTCCTAACCACAGCAGCATCCGTTGTCTGCTGCCCAAGCTACCGGGAACTCGGATTCCCCAGAAACTGGCAGTGCTGGGAGGCTGCTGAGGGGCAGGAGGGCAGGGAAGGAGGGCTCGGGAGAGGTTTAGGAGAGAACAGGGAGGTCACTGGCCAGAGAGGCACGCAGCTGCACAGAGGCCGCAGAGGCAGCTGGTGCACGTGAGGCAAAGGGGCCGTGGCAGCCGGGGTGCCCAGCTCTGCTCAAGGGGCCCTGGGCTCTCCGGCTGTCTTGGGAGCTCGGGCAGGGCTCCTCAAAGGGGAGAACTGCAGGGAAGGCTCCGCCGCTCTCTTGGCTTTACCAGCTCCAGCCCACTATAGCCCTTCTGTTATTGCAGAGCTGCACACTTCACCTTCCAAGACCTTCTGGAAATGGGGCAGGATGAAGTCCTGGAGACTGCAAGTTGACGCATTGTGGATTTGGGGAGGTTGACCCCAAGTCCAAACTGAAAATACCTGCTGGATTTGAACTAGCTCCATGCAGTCAGTGGCCTTTGCATGGGCTTTCTGTGCTCCTCGTTCTGCAAGAGACACAGGGTCAGGGCGCAGGGACACCCAAGCGCTCTGCGCCCACAGCCTGGTTCCCCGCGTGCGGCCTGGCTACCTGCATGCGGCCTGGCTCCCTGTGCGCGCGCGGCCTGGCTCCCTGTGCGCGCGGCCTGGCTCCCCGTGCGCGCCGCCTGGCTCCCTGTGTGTGCGGCCTGCTGGGCTCCCTCAGGCTTCGCTGCTCAGAGCTCTATGCAGCAGCTCGAAAGCAGCTCATCGGCTCGGAGGCTTAAGCGGGTTTCAGAATTCCTGTAGCCACACTGAAACACGGGTCCAAATTAGCTCTGCATCTGTGGCACAGTTAATCCAAAAGCTGCATTTCAACATAATGCTGAGTTAAGTCCAGCTCAGCTCCTGGTTCCTCCCTTCAAAGGATGTTCATATTGTAACCGATCATGCTGTGCTACATGAAAACCCAGTCCTCAGCGCTTACTGAGACTAACGCTCCTCAAATGTAACCAAACCTGCAACAAACAAGAGGCCTTCGTAAGTGCTGTTTAAGGTCATCTAACCAGCTCCTCTAAATAACTTTGAGTTTTGAGGTTCCTTTAGTAAACAGGACTAAGAACAGCGTGAAGTTCATAAGTTTGTTTTACTTGAGGATATTTGTTCCAGAGCAGCCAAAATTGCTAAGTGTCTCCTCAGCTGAATTATTTCTCCACCCCAGAGAGAGGGTGTTCCCGCTAAACCAGGGATGATGGCACAACAATTCCAGAAAGTATTGTTTGCATTTCAGTGATCCTCAGATTACTAACACATAAGATTTTAATACAATGCATGTTTCATGAAAAATATAAAATTACATTGCTTCAGAAATCAAATGCAGCACTCCTAAAGGTATTTATTCTTCTGTTGGATGCATCTTTTTACGGCCCCTATCACTAACTAAGCACCCTCAGTAGTCTGTTAAGAGATGGAAGTAATGGTCATGATGGCTTCATTTCCCCTTTTCCTAAGGGGGAAATTGAGTGCAAAATACAATGTTTGGGTAGGGTTTACTTTATTTTATTTTTTTAATAAATTTGTACAGTGACTTCTGTGTTTGTGTCAGGCAAAGCTAAGTAACTGAAGTCTGTCTTGCCCTTGCAGGTGCATAGCTGGTCACCTGCAACACCCGGAGCAACACCCAGAGCAACACACGGAGCAACATCCATCCAGAGCAACACCCGGAGCTCTCCCTGGAAGGGCTGAGCACCCGGGCTGTGCCAGGGTGACAAGAAGTTCTACTATGCGTGAGTTGATAGTTCTCTTATATCACAGAATTCAGGCAATATTTTCAGTAACTTCAGCCGAACGATGGTTACTTCAGCAATGGTGAACTAACTTCACCGCTTTCAAGATGAGAACCAGGATCTTAAACTTAAATCTCTGTTCTCACAGAATGAAATATCGTTCTCTGGGAATACCATGCCCTTAAGGGCTAAGGGAGTAAGGAACCGTGGAATACTGGAGGTTGAAGGGACCTTTGGGGGTCACCTAGCCCAACCTGCTGCTCCAAGCAGGTCTAACAAGAGCAGGTATCTTGGAAGCTTGTCCAGTCATGTCTGGAAAACATCCAAGCACAGAAATTCAAATATCCAATGCAAACATCACAGAGGAAGCCCTACATCTTCTGCACTGTCCTCATTTCCTGAATAAGCCAAAGACTTCGACCCAATTATTTGTGCAACTTCTCACTCAGTATGTTATATGTCTTCTCACAAGTCCATAATCAATTTTAATATAAAGAGCTCAAATTAGAGAGACTGTAATGCATTCCACATTCTAATGTTTAATTCTTACGATATAATAACATTAAAATCTTTTCCATATTAACAGATGCCATTTTTGTTTCAAATGAAACATCACTCTAACCTCTAGAATTACATCATCATTCACTACAAAAGCTTCCCTTTTTAGTTATCTCTAGTAGAGAAATCACCTACTAACTATGAGACAGTCGATCCCACAAGGTTATAATATATTAATACAATTATATATATATATAATATATTATATAATGTGTATAATATAATGTATTATATATATTATTGTGTATTTATAAGCAATAAAAAACAAGATGGAGAAATCTTTCTTCTCAGGACTCCCATGACTTCCAAGATCGGTTAAACGTTAGTGAAAAGCAAAAGCAGCCCGTTTTGTAATCAGGAGCTAATCAAACGGGTCTCTTCTGTTACACAGCACAAAGTACACTTTATGCTGGGAACTGGAGGCTAGGAGGAGGAACCAGAGATCATTTTCCTTCTAAGAGCTGTTTCATTTTCCTGGCTCGTGTGGAGCAGCCTGAGTCAGAAGAGCTCCCTGCACTGCCTGGTTCTGATGGCAGCAGCTGTGGTCTTGAGCACGAAGCCCTTCCCTACTACGTGGCCATGCACCACCCAGTGTTTTTGCTCTCACTGTCCTAACTCCGCAGCAAGAGCCCTACTGTGAGGAAAGTGCCCTGCTCCCTGAAGAACCATGAAGCAATTGCATCACCAAGCCATGAGAAACGACTTCCTCTAAGTCTAAGGAATGAGAAACCTGCCAGTGCCACGCGGTCCTGAAAGCAGAAGGGCAGGATTACAAGGTCAGTGATGTTCCTTTCGAAAGATGTTATCTGAGCAGGATTCCGACTCCTAGAGAGTTCAGAGGAAGGAAAAAGACAAAACACAAACAAAAAATACAACAGGCAGCAAAAACCAACCAAGTGAAAAGAATTCTAAAGAAAATAAATAAGAACGATGAGAGATGAGAAGTATCCTTTTCCGCAACCACACTTAACCCTTCAGTAAACCCCAGGAGCTATACAGAAACATAGTATCATAGACTGGTTTTGCCTAGATTCCAGGATAACAGATGGGCCATGGGCACAGGCCCAGCTCCCGCCTCACACCAGCCAGCACCAGCAACTGCACTGGAGCGACTGCTCCCCACAGGCCAGCCTCCTATCACCACTCTGCCCACCACTGACAGCACTGCAGCACCTACCTAAGAGCTCCTTGAACAAACAACCCTTCCCATTCTGTACTTCTAAGACACCTCACAGCCTCCTTTGGGACGCTCCTATTCCTGTTGGGCTGCGCCTTCAAGATTCAGTCAGGAGTTAAAGCGCATGCCCAGATCCAATGGGGAGGCAAACTCGTTGTGCTCCCCACAAAGAGCAGGTCTAAGGCAGGGCTAGCCCAGATGCTTCTGCGGCTGCAATTAGGAGTCATCTCCATTATAAAAAAAGAAACACTAACTTAAAAATTGTATGAAATGGAAAATCCTCAGCCTTGGAAAGCGTAAACGAATCTTTGGGAGATAGATGTTCATTCATTATTAGATGTAGTGATCTAGGTCCAAAGCCTGGCTGCACTGGCAGGACCATAGAACACATTTTGCACCTCTCTCTCCTTTACCTTTTTTTCTGTCTTTTTTTCTTCATACAGTTTCATGCCCTTAACAAATAGCTGATTTAGTAGGCCCTGCTGCAGCACTGGACATTTTCAAATGCTTCTTTTAAAACTCGCCCCAAATGCTAAGACAATACACACATATTTAATATAATACCCCCTGGCTTCTCGAGGTTTGCTTTTTCTTTCCCGGAGAAAGTAAAACCTCACACAATCCCCTCCAGTTGCAGTAATATAATACTCCTTTCCCCACCAGATGGCAGTAACTTCAACTTAATATAAACCAGACTGGTTGCCACATGTTCAGCAAACAATGGCATTCTTTATAGTGGGGTTTTCGCAAGAGGAAAATGCTGTTTTCTTAACATTTAGAGCTATTCCAGATCCCTGCTATTTATTGACAAATTGCAGGAAAAATTTTCTACTAACAGCTTTTCTACTCAGCTTTGATCAGTGTATCCTACAAGTCATTTTTTTTTTACTCTTTTTAAAACACGTATCATTCCAGGTTGTAAAATTTTCAGTATAATGTAATTTTGTCAAATTTGGGAAATACAGGGGTTATCACAAGTCACTGCCCTTTTACAACAATAAAATCTAACATCAAATGATTTCCTGGCTCTCCAGAGTAAAATAAACTTTAATTTTTACAGTATATACAAATAGTTAAAATGACTAAAGGACATTGCAGAGTGTGAAGGGGAAGGGAGAGGAACTGTAAAATGTAATTATTTGATGAAAATTTCTACCCGATCTGGCTATCATCTAGAGCAAAAATACCACAGATGACACATATTATATTTCATACAGGCTATATTCTTTTCAGCATTGGAGGTAACAATTGGTAGGGAAATTTTGTCAGCATAGCCCAGGCCCGGTGAAAATAATGTAATACATTGGATGGGAACTGCTCTGTAGGATATCTGTTTTTAGGAGTGACTCTTCCACAGGTTCTAGCCAAAATATGATTTTTCAACCATTATTTCCTTAAGTTCTCCTTAATTATTTTTGCAAGAAAATCCCACATACAATAAAAAGAGGACTTTATTCCTACTCTGCTAATATTAGTATTCATAATAATTAACTGAATTTATATTCAGCTCCATGCTGACTGCAAAGAAAATATCAAAAATGCTCATTCTTATTAATAAAACACTCATCTTCCAATCAATTTATGACTAAATACACAGTCTGTTTGGACAGCTGGTTCCTACTACCCTACAAGCACAGATTCAGATCCTTTTGTCTTCCACTACTTCTTTAGTTTCCAGCCTTAGAAAGAAAAAGTAGAGCAACATTTTCTTCACAAACAGAAAAGTACAGAAATAGAAAAAAAAAAGCCTCAAAAATAAAGTGAGAGAAAATGAACTGTTTTTTATGGACAAACAGAGAAGGAGAGGAAAAAATAAGACAGAGAAAGAAAACCCAGTATTAGGTATCCAATGGAAACAAAAAAAGGCAGCAAGATCTAACAAAAGATTCATGATAAAAAGAAGACTTGAAAAGGAGGGAAGAAAGAAGTCCAGAAAAGTAGGGTTATGTTAACAACTTTATTTGAAATCTGCTATTGAATGACTGCCCTTCAAGAATACATTAATATGATTGCTTTCTATGTCTCAGCACCAACCAGCTCGCCATATGTATCCTTTACATTCTATTGGTTTGTCACTAACATTCTCAAATATTTCACTTTTCATCACCAAACACTTTCATTAAACCATAAATGTTGGTCCAGATTCCATGGATAAGTAGTGAATGCTCTCGATCCCAAATCAGCATTATTTGAATTGCAGGCAATCTCTAGACATACAGCATACACATATAATAGTATAATTTAAAAGACAATTTCATAAGCTTTTCTTTACGGCTTCATATTCTTTTGTGACCACATATTCCTGTCAGCTGGAGACAGGATAACTGTAGAGCCCAATGTAAAGCTAAGTTACTCCTAACATGCAAAAGAAGAGGAAAGGTAAAGGTACAAAAGAACGGCTAGGTGGAGAGCACAAACCTCTGTGAATACCCATACTCTCAAAAAATCATTCTCAGATCCAAATGATCTAAGCTGAATGAGTCATTATTGAACGAGATGGAAGAAGCATGGGGAGCTACTGTTTAGCATAAGGTCCCAGCATGAAAAGGTGAGCAGAGTGCCAAAGACCAGTGAAAACACAGTCAGAGACAACGGGGTTTTGCTTCAGCAGCAACATCAGTAACAGGGACACCAGAGTAACATTCAGAAGATCTTAAATAATTTTTACAAGATATTGGGGAAACTATGAGTACAAGAGCAACAAAAAAGTAAGTCTGTAGAAAATGTGTTCAAATGGAAGATTTAACAGATTTCAAATGTATTTTAACTGACTTGAAAGAATTCGTACTGAAGATAATCAAGGGGAAAAAGTACATTTTACAGGTGCCAGCAAAAAGTAAAGGCTAGAAGCTGAAGCCAGACAAGTTTAAATTAGGTAAAGGCACGTTTTAAAGCAATTAAATACCCTTATCATAATGTGAAACGGTGAATTAAGTAAAAGATACATGCTTTCCTGCTGAGCTCCAACATAAAATAGAGGAGAGTGACTACATAAACTAAAATGCCAAAACCTTATGATTTTATAACATGTTAAATTACCCAGTCCAATGGTACGTTCTGATTTTAAACCTTTCCTTTAAACAGGAAAGGTGTGAAACAATCAAAAATTTCTGTAAGGAGGAGAGATTTGAAGCACGTCAAGACAATCCCAGCCTTCAAACAAACTGAACTGTTGCCATTTAGAACGTCTCAGAAACTCCAAGTGATATTTTCATTGAGAAGAGAATGGCAGCAAACTTCCCCATCATGTTCCCCATGAAGATAATGACAACCTTCCCTGCCATGTTCCCCAAGAAGATGGCGTCAAGCTTCCTTTCCATGTTCCTCATGAAGATGGCAACAAAGTTCCCTGCCATTTTCCCCATGAAGACAGTGGCAAACTTCCCGCGTCATTCCTCATGAAGATGGCAGCAAACTTCCCCACCATGTTCCCCATGAAGATGACGGCAGGTTTCCCAACGCACGCCCTGGCACCTCACGGGGCAGCGAGACAGGGCTGCCACAACGCCCCCGGTGTAGCTGTCGCCTGCACAAGCACCGGGCACCACTGAGGGCCACGGCAGCACCCACAGAGTGATGTGTATGAGCATGGCTACTCCACGACAGCCATTTCTGACAAAGATCAAGACTTACCGTAACTCACGGTATGGTGAAAGCGACCCCTCTGCAAACTGAAAGGCAGCAGTGCACCTGAAAGAAATACAGGGAGTCAAAACAGTGGTAAAGGACTAACACAGTAAAGTAGCCAAGTTTCTGAATTTCACTCCATTATTTGAAATTAACCCCAAGTCAGACAAATGCTTAAAGATATATTCCCCAGTATAAAAAAACATTCTTCTGCAAAAGCAAAACCATTTGGTTTTGAATTGTGATCAATATTAATAAGCCAACACCTCGAAGGGCATTACCATATATCAGTAAAGAACAACATAAATCCAGTACCAGAGCACAAATCGCCTGACCTCTCATCCACTAGACGCAGTCTATCCAAACAATTCACCAGCCCATGGCCTGCTCTCCAGCCCTGGTTCTCTGAAGGCCACCAGAAAGCAAGGCAGGGAGCAGGCCACACAAGGTAAAGGGTTTTACTCCCCTTGCATCTCCTTTCTTGCATCCCTTACATTGCCTTGTCATGTTACCAAGTTTGCGGCTATCATTTGCTGGATCATGTTCAACCATGCCTTCAGCAGTGTGTGCAAACACCGTCAAACGCTTTTACGAGCTTTTGCAGCATGAAGAGACACCAAGACCCAAAGCACATACTGATCTGGGTAGATGGACAGCTTATTTACCACATCCTCGCTCAGTAATGATGCTAGCACAAGCTGATTCAGCTAGAACAACAACAAGGTGTAGAGTTGGAAAAGGACCTCTGCAGATCACCTAGTCCAGCATACTGCTCCAGAGAGGACTTCGAGGTCAGATGAGGCTGCCCAGGGCCTTATCCAGCTCCATTCCAAATGTCCCCACAGACAGGAAACCCACAAGCTTTTCCAGTGACCTCTCACAGTGCGTGACCACCCCCATCAACTTCCTACTACGTAACTGGAATTTGCTCTGTTGCAACTTGAGACCATTGCCCTTTCGCCTCTACAAAGCATCTCCAAAAAGAGCTCAGCTCCAACCTTTCCGCAATTCCAACATGGGCAGGGAAATCAGGACTTTACAGTTGGCTCTCCTTGCTTCTCCAGGCATATGGAATCCAAGTCCCTTAGGCTTCTCCTTGGATGCTGCATGTACTGCCCACTAACCACCTGAGCGCCCCTTCCCTCACTGCTATCCCGGGCAGTTAACACTGGACACAGTATTGCTGGGCCAAGTGGAAGGAACGCTGAAATACAGCTAGAGTAAACACAGGAGAACATAGGAATGTAGCAATGTCAAGAAAAGTTTTAAAAAGCATATACATAACTAAGCTTTATTTATAAAAGCGCTAAACTCTGTTAACCTAAACTGGCAACCAATTTCTTTTACTTAGACTGCATTCTGCACTCTAACACCTACAAGTTCTTTTTTTTATATCTTTCTAGATCAATTTGAATTTATATTTCTTTGCAGGCAAAAAAAACAGTTGTTTGTTTTCACTGATGCTAACATCTGAACAGACTACTCATAGCAAATCTGTGTTTAGAAGTAGAATTTACTTTGAAATAATCATATTTTTAATAGAACAAATACAATACTGGATGAAAATACGGCCAAAACAGTCCTCTATTTAGCTAATGCCATAAGCAATCCTATGATCTCTTCTGAGGTCTCATTCTGTGCCTTCCTTTCCTTGCTGTGAAGTTTTCCAGCAAATGGGTAAGTTAGTAAAACTGTTACATCCAGCAAAAGAACAGGATTCTTCTGGAAGCTCATATTAGTATTAAATACAAGAGTAACACCACCACAACATATCTACACTGATCACATAGGCATATCTACTGCATAATTCCTCTTGGTTCCGTAAGTGCAGCCACACATGCCCCCTTCTCCCAGGGCCATTCCCAGGTAGAATATCAAGTTCAGCTCCTGCCATCAGAGGCAACTGTGCTGCACGTTCTCTTTCAAAAAGGTATCGTATTCTGCCCTGAAAACAATTAAAGGATGCAGAAAAACCAGAGCCTACCACCTTGTCAGGAGGCTTTCCCAGAACAGTGTTGCCTTGGTGGCTGGAAGCTGTTCTCTAACTTTCAGTCTGATTTTAGCCCAGCTGCTCCTGTCTCAGCACTGTTCTTCAGCTTAAATAATTGTTCTCATCTCCCAGTGTCTGCCGTGCTCCCTTCCCTGCAATGTAAGAATCCACGTCTTTTCTCTTGGCCTTTATTTTATAAAACAGAAGCCAAGCTTTAGTGTCCTCGCAATTCTCTCTCTTCTCCCTGCTCATCTTAGTAGCCTTTCTCTATGTCTCTTCCAACTAAGCTGATGCTTTCTAGATGCTAGACAGTATTCCCATCGAGGTCGTTGCAGTGCCTCAGAAAAAGGCATTCATAATTTTCTTTCACTGTCTCAACAGTCTAACTTGATGCATTTTAAAATGACATAACCCTACTTTTATGAACATTGGTATCTCAATCATTTCATATGGAATTCACTTTACACAGTTTCAAGCAGCATCTTTGAGCTAGTCACCGTGCACTCTTTAGGATGGAGACACTGGATCTGCTACACAGCTTATTTTGTGGTCTATTAATATAATCGGATCCTTCACATTCTTTTTAAGTCACAAGATAACAGTTAACAGCAGAACTAATCAGACCAATTGACATATTTTTGTTTTGTACTTTAGGCTTCCATCCAGTTTCTATTCCTCCTTACCTCAAAGATTTGATTTCCCTGATCTTTTCTGAATTAACGGTCCTTTTCAACTGCATCCTGAAAATGCACCTTCAAAACCCCCAGGAATTAAGAGGTAGCAAAATTTTCCCTCAAAAGTCAAGTACCTGTGTAATGACCTGACCAGATCACATTTTGACAATCATACTCTAGACTAGAACATGGGAAATAACAATGGTATTGTACAAAATCCAGCTGTGTTAATGTTCAGAAGTGAAAAACAGGTACCAACTGTTGATCAAATTTCCTTCTCATAAATACAAGGATATAAAAATTGCAAGGTAAGTAGGATAGCAGGAAAAAAATGGAGAAGAGAAACTGCATCTTGCTTTTCAGTGATTTGTCTACATAAAATCTCCTTAACTGCTACAAATATGCATTCCTGCCAGCATCATCTCCTATGGAACAACTACAAAACTTTGCTTTATGAAGAAAAAGTTGAAATCAGGAAGAAATCAATGTTCTTCTCCATGCCCTAGCCAAATTGATGCTGTTACAGTATCACATGATCTCCCAGTGGATTAATTCTTAAAAAGTGACAGCTGCTGAATCGTAGGAATCTACAAGAAATCTGCCAGAATATTATAGGTATAGAGAGATAGATAAAAATGTAACCACTACAGAAGTGTTGCTTTGCTTTATGAGGTAAGTATTGGTATGGATAGACTGCTTTATCCGCCACACTTTGCAGTACCTAAAAGGATAGACAAACAGCTCAGGAGTTCTCGTTTCAGTCATCACTTGCTCATCATAGAAGTGTTCTTCACATTTCAGTAATTTTGTCTATGTGCAAGCATTTAAACAACACTTTGTGTGATGGCAGCATTTGGACAAAACTGGCTGCTTGGAGATACAACACAGGATACCTAAGGATACCTAACTATCAACCCAAGCTAAGTAGGAAGACTATTACAGACTATTTGGAAGATCTTTGAAGACAGTCATGCACAACTAAAACTGAGTTGTTTAGCACAGCAGAACCCAGTCTGTGCAATCTCCATCCTACTTGGTGCTTGGAACCCCAGACTTAGGAAGGTCTCGTAAATGAAATCACCAAAACCTTTGATTTCCTGCACCACACCACGAAAAGCATTACCTGCCAGATAATTCAGGCTGAAATTCAAATTCGGAGACAGAAGGACTATAAGTGGATACTGCAGGAAAGAAGCAGCAATGTCACCTGTGGAATCCCTATCCAAAAATCTGGGGAAGCTGAGGAAGTACCAGGGAACGCAGACGGGTACCCATGTGCCCTTCTCCCTAAAACACATGTCCTCTTGCTGCTGGCAGAGCAAAACCACCATGATAGATGGACTACTAGTCTGCCTCTCAAAAAAGCCCTTCTTATGTTCTTGAATTATCTTGTTCTATGGATTAAAGAAGGGAAGATTTCAGTATCACCTTGACAAAACTCAGATTTTAATAAAGATAGGTACTCATCCTAGTTCATGAATCACAATAAAGTGAGGAAAGAGACCTCCGTTTAAAATGAGCACTCAAACACTGCAGCCTAGAAAGGAGCTCAAAGTCAGAAGTACTGAGTGAAGGAATACTCTTAGAGCTGTCCTTTAGTACTCATTCAAATCCCCAAACCCACTCACAGCAGGATCCAAGGTGTGCTAGTTTACACAAATATGAAAGATTCCCTTCATAATCTAATTTCACTTTTTATTAATGCTAAACAACCAGTCATCGTGTGCCTTATAAACCAAAAATAATCTATTTTCTAGCAAAAAATCTATTTTCTTAGGCCAAAGGTCTTACAAACATGTCCTTGATGGTGGCATTTGTTAAGGATATGCTTACCTTTTCAAAGCTTCTTTTTTTTTCAAATTACTGTTTCAGTTTTGCATTCTGCTGCGTATTCCCTCACATGCTACTCAATGCAAACTCTGCAGGTTTGCCCTAGTTTGCAAGGTTTGTTATTCCTGAGTGCTGAAATATGACAAGGTTTTCTTAGAATTCTTTCTTGTCAGTAATGTAAAACCCTCAGAGCTCTTCAGATACAAACATGAGAGGAATTTCTACCCCCATAACTAAAACAACATGCAATAATTCTTTTAGTGATAACTGTAAAAAAAAACCTCCATCATTTACTCTGGGAACTCCCTTCCATGAATATCTCTTTGAAAGAGAGCAAAAAAGTCACCACTTTCCAGGCAGCATGATGTTTTAACACCAAACCAACAATAGCTGAAAAGCACGGTGGTCCCTCCTAAGTCCTGTTTAGTTTCTGATAGGGTTGTTCCGAAGTGCAGAAGAAGTTACCAATGGTGAGTAGATGCCACATCTTACATGGAAAGGATGATTGTGATGCTCTCCTGGAAACATGAGGTGGGGAGAAAAAAAAAAAAAAAGAGAGAACAAACTGGAACCCTTTTAGAAACATTTCCTTCTCTGCATTGAGGTGATGCATCTTCTGGTTGTTTCACATGATCTCATGAAACAATCAGAAAACAGCTCTAAGCAGGAATCATTTCTGCCATGGGGTCATACCATGAAAATTATGACCCATATTTAGTCAGGGTTACAGATCAATAACGTCCTTCTTGCTGTTGTTCTGCATCTGTCTTAAAAGAAATACAGTTATTTTGGCCCAACACTATTTCAGGTATGCTATGCTAAAATTTTCTGTCTTTGTGGTAGTGATTATAGACAGGAAGAGTATTCAAGAACAAGATGGATTCATTTATTTTATTGAGTTGGGCAGAGAGGAACCTCATGAGGTTCAATAAGGACAAGTGCAGAGTCCTGCACCTGGGGAGGAATAACCCCA
>JAUBOD010000032.1:1228136-1287470 GCA_032353885.1 Nothura maculosa | reverse complement strand
GGTCCCTCTCTTCAGAGCTGCTTTCCAGCAGGTCGACCCCTAATCGGTACTGGTGCCTGGGGTTATTCCTCCCCAGGAGCAGGACCCTGCACTTGTCCTTACTAAACCTCATGAGGTTCCTCTCTGCCCAGCTCTCCAGCCTGTCCAGGTCCCTGCAGAGAGAAAAACTCTAGTTGTCCACAAATCCACCTACAGATAAATATGAAGAAGCGAAATACAAAAATTTGCCAAAAGAAAAATGTATTTCACTTAAGCAAGGCTATTACTTTCTAAACTAATTTTGCTGACAAATTCCTAAGACTAGTAAATACTTGCACTAGTTCAAAACATAATAGTATTTAATAATATAATAATACATAATTTAGATACTGAGAGACCTTTTTCTTTTCTTTTAAAGCAAGCTATTTAGATCTGTGACTTGCTTCATGTCTTAATTATTTAATCTTAATTCTCCATAAACATTTGAAAAAGGAAGAAGTCTTGCTCATAAATCAAATGCTGAACTTCGTCTTCAGACAAGGATGAAGCATTAGCAGATTTGACTTTTTTTGGTGTTTTTTTTTCTTCTCTCCAGATTGGTACACATAATATTGCTTATAATTTTGTGGATCTCTGTTAAGCTCTATCAGACTCTTAGCAGAACTGCAGCTGCTCTTTATTTATTTTTATCCTTTTTTTTTCCCTGTTCATAATACACAGGCTGTCTGGCTTATTTTCAAGCTATTGAAATATTTCAATGCTAAAAAAAAATACAATGGGCCATAACCACTTATGTGCTCAGGAAACGCTCCCTCCTTCTCTCTTTTCCTCCATCTTATGTGAATTTCTGGAATTTAAGGGAAAAAATGAAAATTCAAGTGCACATCTCAAGATGGCAAATTTGTAATGTGCTATAGGCCTCCCATCTGAGATGAAAATATTTTACCTAAAGACTGGTTTGTATTGCTCCTTGAGCACTGTTGTTCATGTTCATAAAATCTCTGGCACTATAAAATGCAGACATCTGAAAATGGAGACAACATAAAACTGTTTAAGGGAACTTTTACAAACATGATGCCTAATGAAATTCAGCTCAATTTAGCTATGCTTAAGCCAGATTATTGTCCAAAAGTAGATCTTGACAAACTTCCTGCCGGTGCAGAAAAAAAGAGTCTCCTTGGGGAAAATTATCTTGTGAAGGAAAAACAGAAATTAGTTGCCAATTAAGTTATTTAATTTTATTTTCTCAAAAATCCTTGAGATGCTTGAAAAACAACAAAATTATGTATATACTCACAATAGGAGAAAAGTATTTAGAAAAAACCTTTACTCTAAGACTTGTTTTGTAAGTGAAAAGAAAGATAGCAGAATCACACAGGAACGATCCATGTCCTGCCATTTGCTCCCTGAGAAGACTGACTTTCTTTGTCCTAACATTCACTAACTTATGGCTATTGAGACCTCCTGCTCCACTTTTCTTGGACCCTTTAAGAAAAATCCAGTTCAAGTCATGGCCAACTCTTGCTTCAAGTATGAATTTTTTACATGGCCACTGCAAGACCCTTCATTTCCTGACTCAAAATCATGGTATTTTTTTTCCAATATTTTCTACTTTGCTTTGATTTCTGCATTGAGATGAACTTCAAAACAGAAGTTGATTCTTCTGTTACATTATAGGAGACTGCAGAGAAGTCCAGGACATCCCACGAGTCAGAGAAGCCCCAATACTAGGATTCTGATGTGTGAACACTAGGTCAGTCAATCCTGGATGTATCTCACTGCTGCTTGCAGGAAGGGAAGCCCAGATGGCTGGAGTTGCCCCAAGACTTCCTTGCATCCTTGCCCAGGAAGCCCCTTCCAACCGAGACATCTGATTCACAGAATCACAGAATCCTGGGATGATTGTGATTGGAAGGGACCTCTAGGGATCATCTAGTCCAAGTCCTTGCTCCAGCAGGCACACCCAGAGCACGGGGCACAGGGCGACATCCAGGCAAGTTTGGAAGATCTTGAGAAGGAGACTCCACAGCCTCCCTGGGCAGCCTCTTCCAATTCCTGTCCCGAGGCCCCAGCAGACAAGTCACAGGTGCTTTCTGGAGCTCTTGCACAAAGGGCACAGACTTCAGTATCTCAAATGCAGCTCTCAGATGGGATAGTTTCCACTCCTCTTCAAAGAAAGGATTACTGCAAACCTTCCTTACAGCAGTTGAGATGCTGCTGATCGTTTTAGCAGAAGCATCTCACTATCAGCACTAGCAGTATAAAGCCATTCTGAGAAGGGTCACTTCACCACAGGCTCAAACTCACTTCTGAAATTACGAAATTCGGAAAACTCACATCTCTCTTGACATTTACTTCTCAGGCTCGTGATTCTGGTATCAGGTCCATAACTCTATTCCAGGCTCTGTTCCAGAGTACAATTGCTGCTAATCTGAAATACTCAAAAAAATCACAAGCACTCAGAGTACTTTTCTGAATGAGTAACAGGGCTAGGAATGTGCTCATTAGCTTATGAAACCTGCAGCTTCCTCAGCTTCATTCTATTTAAAATATAACCTAAAATTTAATTAGCTTCCAATTTAATGAATGTCTCCCACCAGTTTAACTGCCAATTCAGTAGCAGCAGTTGCAAGGAAAGTACAATGCTAAATACCAAAGCTCCAAGGCTTTGCTGTTAAAATGTAGGTCCTAGAGCTCATACGCCCTTCAGCCCCTGGGGCGAATGCAAAAAAAAGGGACTTTGGGAGTGCAGGAGCCATGGCCAAATTGCAAAGTCTGGAGGATAGTTGCAGCTGTGAACTTTGAACCTGGAAACCCCGGAGTATCCAATGCTGCAGAGCACTGGGGGCACCTCCGCACACCTTGGGAATGCAGGATTCCTCGCACCAGGAATCTGTTTTGCTTTGGGCTTTGTTGTTTGTTTGTGACGGCTGCAATAGCCAGTCCACATCCCTGAAGTATGTGGGGTCTGGCAAATTGGCTTTGCCCAAAGTAGCCCCATTTCAGCAGAAAATTCCAAACATGCTCTGGATACTGCCCTTGGAGTTGCAAACC
Source organism: Nothura maculosa (assembly GCA_032353885.1). Classification (NCBI taxonomy): domain Eukaryota; kingdom Metazoa; phylum Chordata; class Aves; order Tinamiformes; family Tinamidae; genus Nothura; species Nothura maculosa. The sequence continues at coordinate 1,284,437 of JAUBOD010000032.1, read as the reverse complement.
CCTCCCCTGTGGGTTTCCTGGGAGCAGAGATATCAGACATAGAACCCTCCTACGTTTAGGATAGTTTCGATTTTTCTCCCGAGAGGAGTCTGTGGGCGCAACAGAAAACACCTCTGGAAATCCCCCCACATTCGAGGGAGCGTCTCCTTCCCCATCCAGTGGGACACAGAGCCTGAGACTGACAGCAGTTTGTTAGTTCAGAAATTCCCAGTCCAAGGACTGGGCCAGAGATCCGGTTGTTGTTAATTGCCGGATATCTGTGTCAGCCTATGGAGCTCGTCCAGCGTTTCGGGTATTGCACTTGCAGTACTGCTCAAAGATATATGCAAGATACAGACAGATATAGACAGACAGATACATAGGTAGATAGATAGACAGACAGACAGATAGATAGAAATGCCTCAATGAAAATAAGCAGTCTGAAACAAACTGTTCACATGTTTCCTCTGAAAAACAGCCCTAAATCATGCTAATTAATCTCTTAGGCTCCTTTCCATTCTTGAGGCCTTTGGATCTGTGTACTAAATTCATAAGAATCAAGTGCATATTCATAAATAACAGACAAGATTTGCACTACAAAAATATGACTTCAATTAACAACAGGCCAGACATTTTCTGATACTTATTGGCAGGATAGTGCAGCATGTCACCTCTGCTAACACTGCTTTTCAAGGTGTTTTTAGAATAACTATTAAAATAATTAAAAGGCTAAGCTTGATGTGTAATTCAAATCACACGGTATCTTTGTTTGGCCTTCCCTCCACCTTTCTCCCTTCTTCCCTTCCTCCCTCCCTCCCCAGGAAAGCTTTATCTAGATGGGCTGAAAAGCAAAGTCTCTCTGCAGACACTATCCATCACATTTCTGTCTTAATTGAATGACACCAGAATGAGATCGATAAAATGTAACAAGAGACAGCTTTGCATTTCCACACTCACTTATTCCCCTTCTCTGTGACTCCCGGCCATCACCGTGACCAGAAAGCCTAAGCATCAGGTTTGATCGCTGCTGCCAAGCAAGCTGTTAGGATATGAATAAACTTGTCAGGAAAACAATAAAACTTATAACACCAGGAAAGGCCGGAATGTCAAAAGGCCACTGCAAACAGCATTATATGTGCTGCTTTTAAGGCTACAATCCAGGGGCGTAGGAGTTTCTGAGCAACGTGGGCAGTGGTGGGGCTGCAAACATGGGGTTGGCTCTGTGGCACCGTCTGACGCGGTTCTTCTTCTCCCTTTAACTCCTGATGATCTTGCATTCCTGCCTGCCTGAATGCAACACCTCCTTACCGGGTGCATAACCAGTACGTCAGCTTTGGAGTCTACTTGGATTTCTGGTCTGTATGTCTACCCTGAAGTTGTAGATAGATTCCCCAGAAGTGGGAGCACATTCTGCTAACCACACAGCAAGTGAAAGGCTCCAATGCAAACAGCTAGCAGAAATAAAATAAAATAAAACAAAACAAAATAAAATAAATAAAATAAAATAAAATAAAATAAAATAAAATAAAATAAAATAAAATAAAATAAAATAAAATAAAATAAAATAAAATGGGATCAAGCTGCATCAAGTGAATATGGAAAACAATGCATTAGCAAGACAGGAAGGGGAAAGAGTTAACAGTAGCAAGAGTGAACTGGAGGCAGCTTTGGTTGTGCATCATTAGAAGGCTCCTGGAATCTGGACACGCAAGTATCAGGAATGTTCAGCTTACAGCTTAGTATGTAAAGAAATGCTTCCACATTGCAGCACAGGAGATGTTCTCGTCAGTTTTTAAGACTGACTGTCATGTTTCAGCTTGGAACTCAATTAGATATTAAAACAATTGCTGTGCAAGTACAAGCACTTCTGCCAGGCACAATTAAAGCCCAGCTGATGAGACACTTGGCCTCTTAGCTTCAACAGATAATTCTCCATGCCTGGTTGGCTACCCCGCATTGTTTCTTTGTGATTATGTTTGTGCTTAGTCTTAGAACAGCTTTTTTCCCCTCGTTTTCCAGTATCAATGACTTGGCTGGAGGGCTAAGGCTGGCAGACTCATATGACTCGGTTAATTAAAAGGATTTCCTAATTGACTACTGCTTGGTAGATTTATGCACAACTAATTTCAATTTCTGTTGCTACAAGTTTTATTTATTTATTTATTTATTTAAGTATAGTTATAGAGCAGGCTCAAAAAGCATTCATTTTCAGTACTACACCAAAATAACACCATGATCTTCTGAAGTGTATGCATCCTCACATTACTCTCTAATGACCACAAATGAAAATGCAGTATTACTGCCAGTATATTGAAAAGTTATTGCACATTCTTCTTGCCCTTATAAACAAAATCTAATCTCAAGTTAGCAAAAAGAAAAAGGAAATAAAACAGTTTTTCTGCTCTGAGCATCTCCCCATGCAACACACCTACACCACTGAAGACTTGTTGAGATAAATAAATTTTCTTCAGGAAAAAGAACTGAATGCTTAAAAGCAGCAGATGATCCCAGGTATCATTGGAACCTTCCATCAGCAAGGGCAGAACACGTCACACGTGTGGGCAGCTGCCTCATCTCGGCGCAGGCGCCATGCTGTGCGCTGCACAAAATGGCGGCTCCCAGGGCAGCAGGGCGCGCAGGGCAGGCGCCAGCAGCCCCGTTTTGGGAGATGAAGCGCCTCGGCCTTCCAGGTGCTTACACACAGGGAGAGGGAGCGACTTCTCCAACAGGAGGCTCCAGTGAAGGTAGCAGCGAAGGCGATTGCTCCGATGGTCTTTGGGAGAAGCTTCTCCACCAAGGACAGAGAAGGCCTACGGAATTTAGGTGGTACTATGGATAACTGGAAAGGGTGAATGCCCCTTAGAAAGTCCTAGCATTGCTGGAAAATGTAAATAACACTTACTACGTTTTAATCTACCGTTTGCCGCACGGAGCTGGGGAAAACATGTCATATTTGCCATGGAGCAAGGGGCACCGCAGGGCTGCGGGTGAGTGGAACCAGCTTCTCGTCCTCCTCTTCCTTGGCTCACGCCAGAGGACAAGAAACAGAGGATACAAGCTGATGAAACACAGCAAAGACACACGTGTACCACTTACAGTGAATGTATCACACCTTCAGAGAGCTCACCAGTATGCCAAAAGAGACACAGGGCAAATCTGGACGCAAGGTACTACTTTTCATTTAAAGCACACCTAGAAGACTTGGGGTTCCCAAACACATCTGCAACCTTCCTCAGGTTTCAGGATGAACACAGCACTTTCTCCCCCATCATTTCTATCCATGTGGCAAGTTTCCCAGAGGTTTAGAAGAAATTTTTGGTCAAGCCAGTCTGTACTTCACCACAACCATAAGCAGCTACATGTCTCCTAACTTAATCCTTCACTGCCACGAAATGCTGTCTGGCTTTTTCCTCCTCACAAGGTGCACAAAGGAGCCCCCAGCACTCTCCAATTCACACCCGCACACTCGTGCTCACTCACAGCAGCACAGGTCACTGGGACCTGCCAGAAACGGGCACCCACATCTTCCCTTTGCTGCGTCGCCAACACCAGCAGACACCGCCAACACGGGCAGGGCAGGGGGGGCAACTCCGCCGCCATAAAGCCCTCATGGCAACATCCCACCTTTAAGGCGACAGAGAAAGATCTACCTCCCCGGGAGATGATTCATCTCTCCTGTATTTGGGAAATGCAGAAATCAAGGCAAGCAGCCTGTGCTCCTGCATGGATAAGGCTGCACTTCTTTTAGTTTAGGGTTTTTTAACCCATTTTTCCAGGTGAGGTGATGCGCAGGGCAGGCAGCTGTGGGCCTCCTCCCCACCTTGAGATTCTCCTTCCCCTGCGGCTGCTGTGGGGCACAAACACGTGGGGCAGGGCCCTCCCACGGCCCCTGGGCCTCCAGGGTGCACAGGGCCCACAGCCTGGGCCTCGGCCATGTGGGCCGAGCGGCCCTCAGCGTGAGCCAGCAGCCCCCACGTGCCCCACTCGCACGTTCACTGAGTGTGCACTCACGCTTAGAAGGACCGAGGTCCTTAAAAGGTTTCACAGAAGTGGAAATAACATATGGAAAAGATGGCAGCTAAGGTGAGCAGGTGCAAGCGGGCGCAAACAGGAATCTCCTGGCTCTCCGCTGGGACAGACTGCGCCCACAAATACTTTACTAAGAAATGGCTCAGGCTGCATTTGTTTTGCAAAATATTATTCTTTGCAAAGCCCCTGAAGAGCTACAGTTTCTTTCAGCTGCCTTTGAAATACGGTCATCGACATCTATTTCATTATAAACAAGGGGAAGTAGAAGGTGCTCGGTGCCAATCCGGGCCAGGGCAGAGTTCAGAATTACTGCTGCATTTGTACTCTGCCACCAAGAAAAAGTTTTCACAGCGAAAGCACGGTTTAAAGAAAATAAATTACAACCTTCAGCAAGTTTTGAGCAATCCGGTATGCCAAGGATCTTGTTTCACTGTTGTTCCTTAATCCAAGAAACAGCACTTATGTAACAATAAACACTTCTGACTCCAGATGTGAAGCTTTTCTTTCTCTCAACCACTGCTTTTGGGGGGAATCAAATACCAAATAATTTCACAAATTAAAAAGAAGTATGAAGATGGCCATAAAAACTGTAGTTCTTTTAAAGCTCAGTTTAAATATCATACCACCTTAAAATGCTTGAAATGTGCATAAATACAATTCCAAAATTAATTTTTAATATAACAGATAATAAAACAAGAAAATAAACAAGGAATTAGAAGACCTATTTTTGAAAATCTTCAGACTATAACTAAGCTTAAAGACAAATACGACTTGGTGAAGGACCACACAGACAATTATTTAACATGGGAACAAACATGTACCCAGAAAATTGAAAGATATAGTTCTCCCTGGTTTTTGTAACACAGGCATAGACAACAGGGGAAACAGATGTAATTTCTGAAACTATTTATGAAATATTATTAAATATTTCCTCCTCTGTTTTTAAGCTTTTGGGCTTTTCAATGCTTTTTCCCACCACTTTTCTATAATTTATTGTTAAATCATCATAAAAATTCCATTTCTACAGTCGCTAAATTCATACTTGCCTCCATCCCATTCTGTTCTGTTTTGGCATGTGTTAGATTTTATTTTTATGATGTATTTTTATTATTTTTATTAGTGGACAAACAAACAACTCCCCTCCATGAGCACACACAAAACCTGTTTATTTTTCCCTAGTGCTTATGTAAGAAACTAGAACTGGCTTATTACTTTCTGTCTTTATTCTAGACTTTAAAATATTTACATAGCATTGGAAAAATATTACATGGAAAACATAGCTAAATACTGCTCTGTGTCAAACATCGATTTCATTAACAGGTGCAAAATATTGTGACAATTCCTGTGGTGTTATTCTAGTCCACTGGAATGAAATTGTTTCATCCAACACACTGTAAAACTCCGTCTGAGAGTAGGCAGGGGGCTTAACTGTTAAAAACTAAAGGCAGGCTAGATTTTGTCATGTAACTGCTGGAGAAGTTGCTAAGAACTATTTTGATATGAGAACCTAATGCTGCACCACATGAATCAATTAACACTTCATAATGCCAGCGTATACCTTCGTATCAGAATGACTTCCAGCCCTTGAGCAAATAACATCTAAATTATTTCTGGAAAATGTTATGCCAGAAATCTCTTGTATACATGGAAAAGAAAGTTTACTCTGACACATTACCACTAAGAGTATTTATAGGGGAGGAGAAATGCAGAAGAGGCTTGAACTTCATAATGTAGGGCCATTAATTAGCATCAAATGAAAGAAAAGCAATAAAGCAATTTTGTCACCAATTACTGACAATTTGCCTAAGTACCACCATTAATTTTGGATAATATAACCCCCATAAAATTAAGAGAACAAAACTGCTTGAATCAATATCCCTCGCTAGTCTCTTTCCACTAATTGAACTACTTTAAGGAGCATCAAAAGTTTTTGAAGCCTTTAAATACTTTAATAAAAATGGAAAAACATATGGTTATGATTTCCTATCTGAAAGTTGCTGGCTTTGGCAGGTCTTTATTTTTTTTTTCTTTTTGTCCTCTTGCTTTTTCTGGTTGAGAATAAGCAAAACTGAGGCAACAAAAGCGATTATTCAGAATCAACGGAGTCACAACAGGTATTTACTTATGTTTTTTTTCTCCTTTTTTTTTTCCCTACTAGCATTTTTCTCCCTTGGAGAGCCTGTCCAAGAGGAATTCCGATGAGAAGCATCAACATGTGCCAGTCGGACTAGGGGGCCCAGCGCTGAGGCCCTGGGGCCCTGAGGGGAGGCGGGAAGGACAGGAGCGCCCTGCGCCTCCGTGTCCCTGGAGGTGTCCATGGCCTTCCCTTGCCGTTTCCCTGGCCTTCCCTAACTCCCCTCTGGCACGGCAGGGCCAGGGGCAGCACAAGCGGGGAGCCCGGCATCCCCATCCCGGCTCCCGCTCCGAAGGCAGCGTGTGGCAAAACCCTCACCCAGCCGGCAATGGAAGCACTCGCCCCAGCGTCTTCCCCATTTGCTGGCAGGGAAAGTCCGGGCCGCGCTCCCATAAATAGTTGGTATAGGGAATATTTGGGAATATATAATACTTGGTATAGGGAATATTTGCGGGACGCCGCCAGGCCCACCCCCACGCCGCCGAGGAAACGCGCCTCGCCGGGGAAACTCGGAGCGCTTCATCGGCATCCGTATCCATTTATCCCCGCCGGGCGCTGGAGTGCAAATAAACAGTGTGCAGGGCCCTGGGCCGGCGCAGATAAGATCGCGCGGCGGGGAGGCCGCGCGGGGCTGCTCCGGCCTTTGTGCCGGCTCCTGGAATGCGCTCGCTTTTCATCCCGCCCTTTGTGTCTGGCGGGCGGCCTCACAGGCAGTGTCTTAAGCCACGCAGGGTCAGAGCAAACAGAGAGCCGCATTCATGGGCAGATCAAGTTTATGTGAGAATCTGCTCCTCCCGTGCCCTCAATTTCCATCTGAATTGTTAATAAAATCTCAGCCTGAAAGCACATGATCCCATCAGTGGGGAAGTCATGCAGAGAATCCTCCAGCTCAGGGAAAAAAAAAAAAGGGAAAAAAAAGAAAAAAATATTCTTTATCTTTTTCACCCTCCTCCCACGCTCGTGGGAATGGTGCCCTGCAGCCACCCCAAGCGCCCCCCTGCTCCAGCAGCACCTGACACCAGCCCATGGAGAAGGGGGGCACAGAGACACAAGGAAAGGGGACGCACGAGCAACACGCAGCAAAATCCCGACCACAGCAACTGCGCCTCCGCCGCCCCGCGCAGACCCCCAGGCACCTTCGGGCAAAAGGAAACACACATATTTCTTTTTTTTTTTTTTTTTAAGCTAATTTCCAGCAGCTGATAGCACTGGCTGCAAGGCTTTCCCACAGCTTTATGACACCGCCTGAACTACGGGGCCACGGAGATAATAAAAGGTCACACATAAAGGAAAGAACAGAGCCATACCCCAATTAACTTGGTCTCCCCATGCAAAAAAAAAAAAAAAACTGTACAGGAACAGGAGCCGGCATTTGCTGCAGGGGTCAGACATGCATCTCCTAACCTTGCCACGCTCTAACTGGGCCTCTTGTTTCTTCTGCCTCTGCTCCTCGCAAACTGTTTTAATATTGAACGCTCTTCAGAGGGATGGGCTGATGAACGAAAACATGAATTTCCTGCGTGCCCTTTAAGGTGGGTTAAAGGGGGTGCTGGTAATCAATGACAGACCAAAAAGCAACAGGGAGATTTTACAAATCAAATGTCTCACAGCTCACACGCTGCTTCCCAACCAAGCACCCCTCCAACCTTTACTCCACCCTCAGAAAACATATTTATTTTTGGAGATTTATTTTTTGGAAGGACTAAGCATTAAAAAATATTATTATAGGACTAAGTATTAAGTGGTATTAATAGTAAAACCTGCATGAAGCACAGCCACCCAGGCAGCTTTGTGCAGTCCGCACTGGCTCCTCAGAGCAGCACATCAGCCCCGGCATGGACAAAAACCGCACGAAACCCACGGAGGAATTTAAAATCTCACGAGTCGGACTCCTGCCTGACTCCTGCCCGGCCCCAGCCCCTGCTCCCTCTCCTCCTCCCCAAGCAGCCAGATGTTCCGGTTTGGACGAGCCACAGGAAGCAAACAGCTCCACGGGAGCTGCCCAGACCAACCCTGCCCAGCCGGCGCTCCAGGGGCTGCCTCTGCCACTGGCAAGAGCCAGCGCTCCAAGCATGGATGTGGCTCCTACCATAAGCTCCTGGAAAAGGGCATCAGACTTGAGTCTCTCTCGGAACATGGCCTGGCCGAATCACTGTTGAGCATCATTAGAATTAATTAAATTAACTGATTAAAAAATAATGCAGCTATTGGAAGGCACTGCTGGTTAGGAGTGGCGGGCATTATAGGGCAGCGTGCAGAGCCCATTGCACGTTACCTTCATGCAGGATCCCTACAGGATATTCTGTGGCAGGTGTTTGGCCATGGACATTTTTAGCACATTATGGAACAGTTTCTGTTCTAGGCTCGACTTAACACGTTTTTACATGTGTGCAAACGTACACATTACATTTTCACTAGGAACTAGTTGAATTGCTCCTGGAGAAATGTAACCAGTAGACTGAGCTCTTAAATCTGTTCAGCCTGCAAATAGGTCATGGGTGTTATTAATTACTTCGTTAGTCACAAGTCCCTGAACAATGTGTGCAAACATATTTGACCCTATGACAGAGTTTTAAACTGGCTGATAGGAACGATCACTATTCGTTACTTGCGATGCGTGACCGCTCCCTTAATGCACTACATAGTGCTCTCCCTTCCTGGCTGGGCAGCCCAACCTATGGAGACAAGAGGCCCTTCTTCTTCCTTGTTCATTCTCCACAAATGCTTGTAATTGCTGGAGGAATCTGATTTCAGATCAGTTTAAATGCTTTGTTCAGAAGAGACCTGCAGCGCGACTGCCCTTGCAAATACTTGTTGCATTTAGCTTTTTACCCCACAGAATCCATGACTGGTGGACATTCATGGATCTGACTTCATGCTGCCATTATTTCAAGAGGTGCACTGGAGGAAGAATTTAATTAAACCACACAGTCAGAGAGCACACTGCCTGCTCTACGCAAGTTGCCATTTCAATGTATCAAATAGCTGGGTAATAAGATGCTTGCAAGATGTTTTTCATCCAAACGTCCTTCTGCTTTTCTCCCTTCATATTGCCTTTATGCTCAGACAACTCTCATTCCTTCTTTGCACGGCCATCCTCTTTTCACTCAAATGCCTCCTTAAAACTCCTTTCTCTTGGGCAGCTTATTGATGCTCACTCATATTTTATGGATACAGTGACAGCTGTGATATCTGAGCACTAAATACAACAACTGAGAGCAACTGCCAGGCAGGAGAATGTCCCTTCGTTAAAGGACCAGACCAGAAGTGCAAGTCAGGGTGCAGGTGGATACAGGAGGGAGCTGAACCTCATGGCAGGAAGTTGCATAAGAATGATGTACCATATATATATTTATAAATGATCTACATTTCAAAACTATGGGAACCTCTATATTAAGATCAGTGGAAACTGTCCAATAGAAATAGTTTAGCATTCTTTGATTGGTATTTTTTTGTTCAAAACACCTGCATTTTTGTAATTTCCCTCCTAATTAAAATATTTATTATTGGAACTAGCTAAAATTTTAAGGTTCCAACAGTGCATATAAATAATTTTATTCTTTTTGAAATAGTCCATTATTATTCTCCCACAGAGAATGGGAAGACTAACCTTTGTGGTCTTTATCTCATTTAAAATAACATATCTAATAGAATTTTGCCCTAAAATAAAGCTAAATGAGGAAAAAAAAGTCAGAAAATTGACCTCTTTTTATAAATGAGATATCCTGACAAAAATGTAGATTTGATCCAGCAAAATTGTAACTTATTTCCTTATGGAAGATTAAGGTATACACCTGAGGTTGCTGAACTGTCAAAAATGTGACAAAATTCTGGAATTAAACTTGCATCTTCCAAATTCTAGCTCATGTCCTAAGTAAACAGCTTGCCTCAGGACCTACCTTCTAATTCACACTATATATGCACGTTCTGGGTATAGCATGCATTCTCTCTATATGAGTTTGAGAGCTAAAATAGGTCTGATTTTTAAGTTTTTTTTTTAAACAGTACACACTAAATGTTCATATTAATAATTTAAGCATCAGCCAGTAAAAAGCCTTTTTGAATTTTTGGAGTCTATTATCAGTAGAGTGACAATTAACCATCTTGCTTCTTGAGTTGCTGAACTGTTTTCTACAACATAGTAAGATCTCCTATGGCTATACCACAATAAAACATCAAGATTATGCTTATTCACTCACTTTAAATAATGCACTTAGAACACTGCAACAATATTCTCCAAAACGTAACACTAGCCACTATTTTGTCAGATTGCAGGCTGATGAACAAAGCACCAATTCTTGAGGAAATGAATATAACACATTTATTTATTATTGTGTTGGCATACAGCCAACAGACTTCTCTTTCAGTAAAATCTAAAGCAATCTAAACAACAGTCCTATATGACTCCCTTCCTTTTAAGGCAGAGGCAAGCAGAAAAGGCTACAAAAATATTTCTATCTCTTCCGTTTTTTTTCCCTGCCTCAAGAGTGCATAAAAGTAAATGACAATTTACATGGAGTGGCTGTGAAATTTCCATAAGTTTTTTTTTAAATGAGCATGCTTCAAAGTCAGAACTACTTATCTAGGTCATCCTGATCTTACCTAGTGTGTGCCATTGCTGACTCGTAAGAGCTTGCTAACTGTCCTAGATTGTGCAGTGTTCTTATAATGTAAACAACATGATCTATGAAGTGGACTTTAAATATAGACTTACATAAATTTGAATGCAGATCCCTTGAAATGAGATTAAAGATTTAGTTAAATCATACTTCCACCTTCCCTCTGGCAAGGGCACATATTTTGAACATCATTACTTGCTGTAAAACTGCTGCCACACAAGCTGATTTTTATAAAATATTTCTCATTGCAGAAATATGCATTTGCACTTCTTTGAGTACTGGCAATAAAAAGCACAGTTCAACTTTCGTTTTTAAGGTGATACTCACCCTGTAGAATAAAACTTTTACATACTACATTTCAAAATACAATTTTTCACTTACATTGCCAAAGATACATTAGAGACATTAGGATTAGATTTCAAAGTTTTCATTCTTCTCCAAATATTTTCATTTTACTTTCTGTTCCTATCTTAAAACAACAACAAAAACCTTCCTACAAATCTTCCATGAGTGCTCAGCTGCAAATACAGCAGCAATTACGTTTTCTTTTTTAAGCATTTATAAAACCCAGGACCTTCTTTTATTGGTTCTCAAGGCCCTTTATAAAAACCTAGAGAGCAGCTAGTGGTGCAATGCTGGGGAAAACCAATACCCAAGTACCTGAAAGATGCCAGCCACCCTCCTGCTTTGCACTCTCTCATCAGCTACCTCAGGCAAAAAAACAAAGTCCAAACAAACAATCAAACAAACAAACCCTCTCCCGACACAAAGCAGAATACTCCCATGTTGCCTCTTGCTGCGCTGCGTGCCAGCCTGCAACCTGCTCAGCATGAGCTGCAGACCAGCGCGCTCCGAGAGGGCCTCCCTGCACATGTCCTCATGGGCACAGAGCCGGATGGCTTGAGCGGTCTGGTTAAAAACATGTAACTTTTTATTCAAATGGCATCAAAATCCCAAATCTAGAGTTAGTTTATTGAAGCATCTGATACCTATTTAACTCAAGACACCTTGAGGAGGTCTCTGGATTGGACTGGATGATCTCTAGGGGTCTGTTCCAACCTTAATCATTCTGATATTCTGTGAATTCTGAAGGATTCCCATTTGGCACATAATAACTTCCTACCCTCCCAAAGGTCCTATAACATCTTTAACTTGTGCTATGATGAAAAGGCAAGGGTGGAAATCTGTGAGAGTGTAGGCATCTTCAATGGAAAAGCTTTACATTCACCAATCTTTACATCTCATAACTGCAAAGCAGTTCTGTCTTGTCTGTGATATATTACATAGGGGATTTTCAAATGAGTTCATTAAATTATCTCAAAATTAGCAGATAAAATCAATATACCTTTACACTGAACAGTGACAGGACAAGGACGATGGCCAAGATGCACAAAGCTGATTTTCTGAAGCTTGCAAAAGAATCACGGGGCAGTTGAGTGGTTCTCATCTGAGAGAGCTGATGGTGCAAGAGCTTAGGAGATGAACGAGCGTTTTGCAGCACCTGCTGTTCAGGCACGTTCCCGAAGGAAGGCAGATCTCATCACCCGCTACAGGGAAATCGCATCTGGCTGAGGCTGGAAGGTTCACCTGCCCTGAGGGGGCTGCCTGCAGAAAAGCGGCAAGGAATCCCAGCTATCAAATATAGCGGAATATTCTGTTTCTAGGAACTTCTCATGTACAGAACTCATCATCATCTACGCTGAATGTAATGCAGGAAGCAAAGGGCTCTGGCAGGGAGCGTGGGGCACATCCCTGCTTGACGCTGCCTCGCTGCCGGCCTCCGCGTCGCCTGCAGCTCTCTGGCCAGCACCACAGCAGCCAGCACCGCCACCTGCAGAAACGCCGCAAGCCGAGGCCTGCTGCCCTCCCACTGCTCCCTGGCCAAGGAAGCCCTGAGAGAGCAAGCGGAAGGCCGAGGAGCAGGCCTGGGAGTGAATGGATGGCCGAGGAGCAGGCCTGGGAGCCAGTGAGAGGACAAGGAGCAGGCCTGGGAGCCAGCTGCAGGCCTAGGCGCACCGCCTTCCGTGCATGGACAGTTTTACCTCACAGGGCCCCCTGCGGTTCCTTACAGCTGTCAGCCTTGGGCTCTCTCTTTGGCGACATCTTCAGAAACCACCAAGAATCTCAGGAAGTATCTGAGGGAATTTTGGTGATAGCAGAAACTCTCCAACCACATGACTAAGGTAGCAGTAAGCGAAGTCAATGCAATTAATCAAAACTGGACTTCATAGGTGAGGCAGGAAAACAAGATTAGGTGAAATACGCCATATTTTTATTGTAAATTTTAGAAAGGAAGCAAAAGAAAGGAGAGAAGATACAATAACATAGTCCTAGTCCTAAAATCTAGTTAAAAGCTCATATAAATAGAAGTAACACACCGAGAAGTGGTTGCACCACATATTGTTCAAGTTAAACTGCATAAATCTGAGAAGTTAAAGTAAATAAATGTGAATAAAAGTACATGAGATTTTAAATTAAATCAGAAAATAGTGTGTTTAATTCCAAAGGGAACAGCGTGTGCCAGAATATTGAGTTATACATTGCTTTATTGAAGAGTAGGTCAAGATCTTATCAGCTCTATTATGAGGAATGTCAATAAAAGACTGTGCGATGATAAAGTGTTTAATTAAAAAAGAACATTGCGCAACATACGAACTCTTTGCATTATATAGAAAGAAGAGTCAAACGTATTATATTCTCCGAGTTACAAATTGCACTGAATCCTTTCTTCCCCATCAAACACTGTTATCATTATGAAATCTTGAAAAAGAAAAAAAAAAGATTTATTTATATTGGCGCCTTTGCAAATTAGTTTAAGATTATCTGCCTCGAGGGCACTTCAAATACTTTGAAAATCTGGGACAACTGGGATGAGAACATTAGGGTCTTGTTCTTGATATCCTTCAGGTTGAATCGGTAGTGTCCTTTGGCAAGTTGATTGCCAAAGCAAAGGTTTAATACTGATTCAGTGTGTGGATCAAAAAGTAACAGGAGCTAGAAATATTATTATTTACTTAACTCCACATGCCTATGGCATCAGTGTTTTAAAGATATCTAACAATAAAGCAGAGATAGCAATAAGCCTCAGCCCTGAGAAGAGAACGCAGAATTAAACTCAGCAACACGCCTAGCAGATAGACATTATGTTTTCTCCATGGTGGAAGTCCCCTTCAACTCATCTTCTCTTCAGTACTAACCATTTCAAATTCGCATTCAGCATTTTGTATCTGGTCCCAATTCCATACCGATCAGTGGTTGCCATTAAGAAAATATCCCAGGGTCAGAGAATGTTTAGGTGCAGCATTCATGTTTCAGATAACAACTTTAGTGCAATCTTTGCTTGATCTATGCAATGAGGGGAAGACAGTAAAGCCATTGCAATTAATCATAACATCAGCTCAGAGGAAAGAATAATTATGTAGCAGAAAAGTATTCAGAATTCATAAAATGTGCTATAAAGCATGGATGACCTGTTAGTGACACATACACCAACTGGAGGAGAGTGAGAGTCTATCATTTATTACTTGAAGTGTCTAATATTTATTACTTAAAACAAGAATAATATTTAAAAATCACTTTTCCATCCATCAGGGAAAAATAAATTTAGCAAATGATGAACACCTGGAAAATCCACAATGGTCTCAAGGAAAGAGTTTGTGATCCTAGAAACTGGTGATATTAAAGACCTCTTAAGTGACCTAGTCTTTCCTCTCAAAATCCAGGTTTCTTTCCTGCAGTCTCTTTTATAGCCTTCGGCAAGCAGGATAGATTTCTTTTGTGTCTTACTTTTAGGATTGCCACCCCATCCTTTGGGAAATTATTCCAAAGTCCTGTCTCTGTTTTTATCAGATAGCATTTCCTGAGAAACAGCCTATAATTACCTCTAAGAATACCATCCTACTAAGGAGAGAAAAAATACGTATAGAAGTATGTTTTCCTCTGAGCCCTGAATCCCCCAAATCAACTACAAATAAACTTCAATAACAGGCAATTATTACCTAAGGAGCAGATTTGGTAGTAATATTAAAAACTGAGTGCTCAGAGGAGGTCTAGTTAGAGGCATGAATAGAGGAAATCCTTCATAAGGAGCCAGCAGAGATTCCCAGGGTCACAGCCTAACCGAAGTAACCAGCAAAACTCCTGCTGATTTTAGTGGGGTCAGGATATCATCTCCATATTTTTATTCATAGTATTTCATCACAAGAGGTCAAAAATGAAGCATTCTGCAGCAAGGTGCCTATAATTCATCATGTTTTCTCCCACTGCAAGAGCCAAGACCTCTCCCTGAACTCCAACGTAGGCAAATTAGTTCCACATGTCAGATACCAGCCATAATATTTTCCCATTTGGCACGCAATTAGGGGCTGCAGTACAGCATATAGCAATTAATACATTTCTTTTCATGAGATAATGAATGGCAGAAGAACTCAGTAAAGACACTGCCCTCTTGAAAGAAGTTAGTTACTAACCCATGAAGTAGGAAAAACAATGAAAAAAAAAGAAAACAGATAAATGAGGCCCTCTCCTGTTGTGCATGGAACTACTGGTTGCCTTACTTGCTTCAATCCCACCCTGTTTTCCTTCTTGTTTTTCAAGTACCTCAGCTTCCAACATGCCCCTTACCGCTATACGGATCCCATCTCGACCTAAGCTGATCATCCTTCACACCACTAACTGCACTAGTTCAGTTCCACAGTGCCTCGCCTTCCAATATCTAAGCTACGACTCGTCCGCACTGGCAGCTGGTCTAGTGTTTTTGGCACCTACCCGGAGGTTCCTGCCCAGGGCTCGGCTGTCGCTGCAGATGGCTGCCGGGTCTTGCAGGCGCTGTGTTGTATTTGCCAGTCCCATATTTAAGGGGCAAACTCCTACCTCAATGTGTCTTTTACCAGTGAGAAAACAGTAAACTGGAAGCCATGTCTTTAGGCAGGAGCCCTATTCAATACCCTGCACTCTGATCAGGGAGGACGTGAACAAACACGAGGCAAATGTTTTCCCCAGTCACTCTCATGAGACCATTCTAGTAGGTAGGAACACAGCATACAAGCAGGTTTAAGTGTGTTATTACTGGCAACACAGGCACGTGGACGGCAGAGGATAATTTCAACTGCTGGTAGCATTCACAAATACCCAAGTACACATCAGAGCAAAAGTATGAGACATATTAAAGCATTATAGCGCAGTAAAACACTTGGATGCATCAACAGCATCAACGCCTGCCCCTTGCATTGGTGCTGTCCTGAAATTACCGCTCAGTGTTTGCTCACCACAGAATTCTCTCTAAACCAAAGCTCAGTCCTCACTCTTAAGCTTTTCATACAAACTCTCTTTTGACTTTCCAGATTTGCTTTTTTCTAGCTCGTTTTTGCAGCACCAAATTTAAAAAAAAAGACAATGAAGTGAGGTGTTATACAAACATATCAAATAGGAAAGATCAGAACTTACGTACAGAGCTTATGTAAATAAACAGACTTCAAGCAAAAAATGATACACCAAATGATACACCAGGAAAGAAAATGGAAGCACAGAAACCTTAGGAGAACAGTGCCTATAAAGCATGTTCAAACAGAAAACTTGTGTGACAAAGTTACTAGCATTAGAGAGCAGTGAGAACACCGTGAGCAGTGAGAACACTTCTTAGTGAGCACACTCACTAAAAGGCATGCACCATGGCAGTACCTCTGCATTTTGTTCTTCTACTGCTTTTTCAATGGTCTTCACATACACAGAAGCCATGAAGTTGATCAGTTATAGAAATTATTGATCATACAGGCATTTTTTTTCTCACAAACAGTAATAGCAATTCCAGTATATCATTTTCTTTCCTAGTTTCTAATCCAGATAATAATTCTGATCTCTTTCCCTGCAGTGCAACAGTGCAACTTTGAGCCTTCTGCTGACAATTTTACAGATAAAAACAAGTAACAGCAGCAATAAGTTTGAGGTTGGCTCCATTTCTCCAAAATTTGGGGATCTGAAAATACCCATTCAACTTCATTTCTATTAGGCAGAAAAGTAACTACGCAGAATTTTACCAATCCTGCACTCTACAAGGAAGAAGAAAGCATACCTTATTCCAAGAGACCTCTCTTCCATTCTCCTGGAAGAGTCAGCGTCACATGTGGCATCAACAAAACCCTTGAGCATCGTATTAGACAGGAGTTACAGACCTGTAACACAGATAAAGCACAGTTCCTTCAGAAACAATGAACCTTTTAAAACTCTATTGTGCGACACAAATTTTATTGTTGATCAATTCTCATATCAAGGTCTGCTCCATTTTACAAGGAAAAAAAAAAAAAGACTTGCAAACTTGAACTCGAGACCTAGAATATAAGCTATGTTTTATATCCCAAGCAATGTATCATCAGTAATCTTGAGCCAATTTTAAGCCAATTCAAAATATCAGAAAATGCACATCTGATTTTCACCATTGAGAAGTGAAAATACTGTTACCCTGGCGAATGAGCCTTCTTCTCTTTGCAACAAATGTGGCACACAGCAGAAAGTGGAGCACCATGGAAACAGTTACTGCAGTAATTGCAGAGGTGTGAATGCAAAGTATTCCATGTGCAAGGCAGAAGAAGGGCTCTATCTTTATCAAAATGAAGATCACACTTTGGGAACTTTGTTAATTCTTCTGGATAATGCATGAGTCAAGGTGGACTTCCCCCTAAATGTGCATGGAGTTGTCTACAACCAGTAGGAGTACACTCAGCAAGAGGAAGGGGAGGAGGAGTCAATTATTAAGGAAATAGCTGATAGCATGGAGAATACCCAACAGATACCACAGAGAATACCCACAGCGAGTAGAAAATGCAAAGCAGTAGAACTCTAGCTACCAATTTTAAACAAGGATAAGCAGGCCACAGTTGAAGTATATCATTTCAAGATGAGGGGAAAAAAAAAGGTTTTGTGAAAATCTTTAAGATTTCAAAGTTCTTTCAGCAAATGAAGACAGAAAATACATAATTTTATTATTTCATATTAAGAAATTTGGAACCAAGAGTCTACATGCAGAATGCACATAAAACTTTTTTTTTTAATTAAAGTTATTCCTCCAAGGCAAACTTAGTTTTCAATTTGAAGTAATACAAATTTTAGCCACCCAAAAATACAATGAAGTTGCTCCTAGCACCGCATACATTCCTTTCATTACCCTTAAGTGTTATTTCATGTCTCTGTGTTGATCACATGTGGATAGCTACTTATCCTGGCATATAGATTATCGTGTCTGAATACCTCTACATACCAGACTAAGCCTCAAGCGACCCATGGGTCAAATGTGAGCCAGGCACATGCTGTAGAGGAGCTGGTACAAGGAAACACACAAACTTGGCATGTTTCTCATTGGTTTTATTGGTCTAAACAAAAATCCAAAGGGGTTAAAGGTACTAATTTCAACTTGGTATAAAGAAAGGGGTTTTTCACTAGCCAGGAGTGTTGGCTACTTTGTGCCATACCACATCCCTATTCATTTTCACAAAGGTAGTCAATCCTACTAACAGGCAGACTAACCTGAAACCTGCCCTGTAAACAGTCAGGGCCATGTAGTTGGAGGGTGAACGTATATGCAGAACACTTGACTGAAATTCAGCTGTGCCAAGGAAGTTAGATTGGGTATGTTGAAATAGGGAGCCACCAACACACTTTATTACTCAGCGTTTAATACAGAAATGATGAAGGCAAATTTTGGTCTGTAAAACGGATCAAACAAGTTAGTGATTTAATCCTGTTGTATTTCTTCTTTGGATGGCACCTTCTCAGTAAGCTGATCACCACAGCTGTGCCTGGAGAACAGGGTGCTGGTACTGCTTTAAAAGGGCAGCTTCCCAAAGCAGAAAAGCAGCAGAGGTCACAGGTCTGTCCTAAAATAATGGACCAAACGGGGAAAAAATATGTGTACATTGTACACATTGCTGAACAGTCATTGCTCAACAGATATCATAACAGATATCAACAGATATCTTCCCTCTTTCCAAGAATTGGCAGAGAGAATGCACCAAATGACTGTAAAGGATGGTAACATTCACTGCTATCTAAGCAAACGTAACTGATTTTACAAGTGCTAAAACAAAAATATTCTTTACACTTTAATTACCATCTCAAGATTTATATATAACCGCAGTACAAGTGCACAGTCTTTCATGACTGTTAATTGTAAACATTTCGGCATTACAGAATGTCAGTAGGACATGCCCTGGCCTACCTGCAGAAGAAATAAGATTTTCTTCACACACAAAGAGAATGCTTTATGTGCTACTAGCAAGTCTTGGATTTTCATTACTTCCCTACTTTGCAATGTGGTCCCACTCCAGATTCAGAACTGACTTTACACAATGTGGTCTTAACATCTATTTAATCTGCTGATCCCTGATCTCTGCCCACTCATGGCTGACACTTCTCAGCATTAATTCATTATGGAAAGCACCAGCTTTTCTCATTTCTATTTTTTTTTTAATCTGTTTGTATTTTCTATGAAAACACATTGAAAACACATTACCTACAAGCCACGAGTCCTGAATTATATTGTCATCATATTGTATCGTATTTTTAATTTGAGGCAACCCAGCAGTTGGACTTATCCATTCACAGCAGATGGCAACCCTCACAGAAAGGGCTACAAATTCAAGATTGTTCTGTCGATCAGAAATAAACTGTAATTTTAAGCAAATTCCAAAGTATTTTGACACTCCTGCAAATAACTGATTTGAATTTGCATTAGTAGCAATGCCTCACCTTATTCTAAAAGACTTGTGAAAATGATTTGTTCTGAGTTTTACATACCACCTGATACCTGCTTCAGAGCTTTTTTCACCCAAACAAATCTTCACAGCGTACAAGGCTCTCCCAATAGCTTCACACCAGAGTAGATCTTGGAGCATTACAGGATTTTTTAATCTTTTATTGACTTTGGTAAGGCATTTGGATGGATGATTCCAGTATTACACTTTAGACATATTGGAGAGATTACTTAAAATTTAACAAATTTCAAAGGAGGTGACCGTGGTGGGGTCAGTACCTCAGAGAAGTTCTCACTCACCTGCACTCACCGTTCGCTAGGAGTGCGGCTGCCTGCAGATCCACAACTCCCTGCTCGGGACAGACTACACAGGCTGCAAACAGGGAGGCACCTGGAGCACCCTCATTTCATCTTCTGATTTTACAATACGCTGGTGGCTTAATGATACACTGCTTTGAGTAAGTACCTTGGAAAAGGTGCATTACTGTACTGTTAACCAATTATCAAAATTTAGTTTTTCTTTAGAGAGTAATCTCTTTTAATTAACCACTTTGGCTTCCAAACTGCCAGCTTCTCACAAAATGGACAGCCTCCCACAGAAGGGAGGTTAGCCCAAACCAGGAAGCAGAACAGGAAGAGTGAGGGACATTCAATAACTTTTCAGGAGAAACTTAAAAAGAATGTGTGGATTCCCATGGCAGATTTGGAGCTATTGCCTAACATGGCTAGATATCCCAAGGACAGAGGAAACTACTCAGCCTGCATGTCTCATCCTACTGCTCCAGAATAATGCACAGGCTGGGCACATCCCTTATGGATACTGCTGGCAGTGGTTTTTGTTCCTGACACCACAAAAATATGAGACCAAGGCTACACTAAGTTAAGAACTACCAATTTCTAAGCCTGTTAATTTGCCCCTCAACTCAGCTCTGACACTTTCTGTAGGAGCCCTCCCTTGTGTGGTGATCCTGAGGGCCTGGACCGGGTCTCATTCTCAGAGGGGCCAGGCCAGGCCAGAGGCAGGAACCTGGGGTGCCTTTCTGCAGAGGGATGGATGGGGAGAAGGCAACGTGAATCCTGCACACTCCCTGGAGCCAGGCAGGGGGAAGCACCAAGGACAGGAACTAATCTTGCCTCTCACCTCTGACGTGTCTTATTCTTAGTGCAGGGGCACACCTTCAGCCATCAGGTTGGCCATTGGGCACCCGCAGCCACTAGCAGAAAGAGCTCTCCCGAGGCCAGGTTTCAGCACCACTTTTTCCTAGCTTGTTTATTCAAATGCATGCCAGTAGTAGGCGAGGTGAAGGTGACACTTTCCACTGTTTCCTCCCACACTTCTCTTTTTTTGCTTCTGTGACACCTACGCTATAACCATTTAGCCTCTGGCTTCCTTGTGTGGCTGGAATGCCTGGCGGGAGAGCATCTCCCCAGTTAGTTTCATCTTAAAGGAAACCTGTTGGCAATCTCCAAGATCACTTCATGATGTGACCCGAATCACAATAAATGGCTATGATCCAGAGCCCTGATCCAAAAGAAAACATTAACTTAGACATGCCCTCTTAGGGAGGGAATGCTCTGCTGCCCGACCTGCTGGAGCTCTGCTCTGGCACTGAGAGCAAAATCAAATCCCAAGGCCGGAAGGAAGCCGAAGAGCAAGCGGGAATGTTGCCAAGTGGGTAGGTGGATTTGTTGTAGGCACATGGGAGGGTTGAGGAACACAGTTTGAGTCCTCGCTGCCAGAATTAATTACAAGTAGTTACTTTAGTTGAAGCAAATGTAACTGGAAATACTACTTGGTGGTGGCTGGCACTGGTTAAGACAGAAATTTTCTCCACGTCTGTTTTATCTACACCCATATGAAGCCAATGGAGACTATGGGTAACTTAAAGGGAGCCTGGGCGGGTGGCTGAATTATTGATCTGACAGTTCTCAAAGAGTGGGCAACAAGTATATCCAGAAAAGCTTATTCCTGTTTCCCACAGTGATTCTGAACGGTTTATGAAAATAACACCCAAATAAACTAGTTAGTAAATTAAGCTCATCTCTTTTTTTTTAAGAAGAGCTCAAGATGGGAGCTGAAACTAGAGAGGAAGTGAGGACAGACCCCCTGTTTTGATGTTGGAACCACTAACAGAAAACAAAGAAAAGTGCTTTTGTGTAAAGAGAGGAATCCTCATGCCCTAAGTCCAGGACACAGGGTCCAAAGTATCTAAATGATGCAAATAACACATGCTTTGCACCACTGTGAAAGGTCTGTGAAGTTTTTGAGAATACATAGTCCTGCTGACAGATTTAGGTGGACGTCAAAGCTGAACAAAAAGAAGAAAAATGAAACTCAATTTACTCTCTGTGAGGGGCTTTAAAGTCTGTCTACAATGTTCTCCAAGAATTTAAAGTTTAACTGAAGGTATTCTAGCTGCATTTCTCTTTATCCACATCCATGTATTCCTAGAAAGACAGAATTCACATTTCACTAACTTACGTAGTTAAAGGCCCAACTGATCCACCCCATGCCTGCTGGCATTTTCAAAAAATGGTAATAAAATATTCCATTTACATTTAAATTCAATGGAAGTCAAGCCTTCTTAGGTCTTTAAAAAATTATACCTGTAACTTCAACATCCCAGAACCAAAGAAATTAAAATTTTGAATTCTTCTGTGAATTGGTAATTATTGGCTGATTATTTTTCACTAACTGCTCACAGCAGGAGCATTACCACATTTTTCTAATTTTCATAAATGCCCATTCTGCCTGATATTGTACTTTATTCAACATGCAAGATATCTAGAAACTAATTGTGCACAGCAGTAGCCTGAGTCACACATATATGCAAGCAACTGAACAGTACTAGCGATCAACCAGCAAAAAAATAGCTAAACAGGTCAAAACATGAGCCTTTCATAACGTGGAAAGGAAGTTATCCTGGAGCAAGTTAATCCTGGAGACATGAGGCCCTGCGTTCTTCCATAGTACCAGCCTAACTGCAGCTCCTTCCCTTGCCAAGGCAGAAGCAGACCAGCTGTGACACTGAATGACAAGAAAAGCAGAAGTCAATTTTATAGACACTTCTAAGAAGCTTTTAGCCAACTCTAATTCTGTTCTGCAGTTCATAAAACGTGAAGATTATGCTTCCCAATTGTGCACAGTTGTGGACATTTGGCATTAGGCAGCACAACACTTGTGCTTAGAAGCACAAGCACACTGTGCTGAGAAGTTGGGAACACTGACAGGGTAGGACAGGTTCTGGGATTTCTCTGTACAAACATTAAAAAGAGAGGAGAAATGCACGTTTTGTCTAGTTATGAGCAAATATCTAAAACTTAAAAATCTAGTATTTCAGGGCAGAAATACTAAACAGTCCTACTTGTTTGCATGCCCAGTCAATTTTATTCCTGTTTTATACAGAGAGGAATAGAGGCTCTGGGAAACAGTGCAGCTTCCCGCCAGTAACAGGGTACTGAGAACTAAATCCAGAGCTCCTAACTAACCTGTATCCTGCCTGTAACTGTCCTCACAGCCTTCACTCTCCACGGGGCACGTTCTCCTGCCATCTAAGTAGCTGGTTGTCTGCTCTAAACCAAAGAAAAAGTATTTCTCATTAGTGGTCAAACAAGATATAAGCAGAGAAACGGAGAAGATCTTATGGGGCCATATGCAATAGACTCAAGCATGAAAGGCCTCAAGTTCCTAGAGCAAAGTGAACATTTTACAGTATTTGTAAGCAATACAGGGAGCCTTTTATCACTTTGCAGAAGTCTATGCCAAGGAAAAAAATGCAGATTTTTGTATTTCTTTAATGGCACAGCATACTGTTAATTTGAGTATAATGCCAAACTGCTCCATACTGATATTCTGGAAAGACTTGCCTGGAAACATTTAAATGGCTTACATAAACTTGAATCCGAATGGTTAAACCAATTTTAAAACCAACTGATTTAAAACTCATTTTACACACAACAGGCAGTTTCCCAACAAATCCTTTTCACTACCACAGGGATAGCAAGGACAGGCTTAAAGCCAAGCATCCGTGTATCCTGTCCCTCACACTGTCCACAACACAGGCACCTCCCCGGTCCTACCGAGACCACCCAGCACTGGCTCCTGGAATATGGAATATCCCGGGAGATGCATTCACAGCGCAGAGACTTTCTCTACCATTTACAGTTTTCCCATCAATCCCAACAAATGAATCCCAGCGTGCACAGCACTGGAATGGTGTTATTGCATCTCAGGAAAATATTATTCCTCTGAAAAGCGGCACAGCTCAAGATCCAAGCTTTGGCATTAAAAAAGGGAGGCTCCTCTCCCCAGCGCTAAGCAAAATTGTCCAATGCAGACTGGTTCCTTAGATATTAATTCCAATAGAAAAGAGAATTACAGTCTGATTTTTAACTGCTTTTGAACCTAGCAATTGGCAAAGATATGTATTATATGCATGAGCAATGCCTTTTCATTATTTTTAAAATGTTATCACACTCCATATATATGCTGAGTACACATAGGTATTACTCCCATTTTATGCTGTCAAGCTAATGATAAGCCTGACAGAAAAAAAATCCCTTTATTCCAGCATTGGCACAGCACAGTCAGTATAGGAATTGCATTAACCAATTCATACATCACCCAGGGGTAGAAATGGTATCTCTTTTCAAGGAACAAGGGGAAGGTCAAACCCTCTCAGAGCCCATCACACATCAGCTTGGTTAAACTGCTGCCACCTCCACTCACACCAAGAAAGCAAACGTATGAAGTAAGAACACAGTAAACTTGCGGCGAGAGGAGACTGGTCACCTATTTATTTGGCTCTCACAACTAAGTGAGCAAAATAGCAAAATGCAATAGTAAGAAATGTGAGAGGCAAACATCAAAGATTAGGTTTTCATGTCTGCCATAAAACGCTGTTAATAATTAGCTCCCTCTGCTGTAGTTTCTATCTCCGAGTTTGCACAGGAAACAATCCTGAAAAATTCATCAAAACCAGAACAAATAAACTGTACCGGCTGAGAAAGCCAGGAGGCTACATCGTATTCATCATGTTAACCCCAAAAAACTGCACAGTTGTTGTTTTCTAGTGATAATTAAAGAAAAAAAAAAAATAGCAATTTCACCGAATACTCTATGCTTGACAGCTGTAATCAACATAAGACATGGTTGATACAGTTAAGTGTGACCCATTTTATTCTTATTAACAGTCTGGGTCTTGCTAATTCTTGAACACAGGAATACCACAGACGAATTGGATTATAAGCAGAAAGGGGCACACATTTAGCTGTTCCCCACCTGAAAGGCCACGTTTGTAGTATCTCCGTTTGTACAGCACCTAGCACATTTTCCCTGTGTTAATCCAAATAAGGAATCTAACCCAAACCATGAAGCTTTCTTTGTAGGTAACCTGAGGCCGGTCATTCCCTCCTGAGATCTCCTTCCCTGCCCTCACTGGCCACGCAGCCACATTCACAGAAACGCAGGCAGCAAATGGCTTCACACTCCACTCTCCTTCCAGCGGGCAGGATCTGGCCCCGAACGTTCACATGAAGCACCACGAAGTTTCCTGTTACACTTTCTATTATAAGCCTGAAACTTCACCTTAACCTTCCAAGTAGAGCGTTAATCACATCCTCGTTTTTCGCGCTGACATAAGGGTAACGTAAATGTAAAGAAAACAATGATTCGATACTTCAGAAAATTTGAAACAATCCAATCCTTTGTCCTCTACTCATCCTTCTATAATTACATTTATATTACTTCATATCAAAACAAATCACTAGTTAATTACAGTGCTTGCAAATCAAGCAGAGAAAAAGCTTTTGAAGACGCACACAAATATTTTTATTGAAGTTTTGAAAGAGAAGCCCAGAACGAGGCTGCTCCTCCATTTATTGTTGCTTCAGAAGTTTATGCTTTATTCAAAAGTTGCTTCAAAAAATTCTTTTTTATATTCTTGCTAACTTTAAAAGCATTGTAGCATCATCTATTAAAAAAAAAGGATTAAAAAGTAAATTCAGGAAAAAATGTTCAACTGTGCAGTTGATTCCTTTATGCCTTTATTCCTTTATGGCCTGTAAGGATTTCAAAGAAATATGTAGACTTTTTCCAAGAATTTCTGAAACTTGAATAAAGCTGTATTCCTGCTATAAACTTTGTTAGAACTGTTCAACAATTGCAAAATGACACAAAAAGGAAAATATTTCCCACAACACTGCAACAATTTTAAAGTAATTTATAGCATTATAAAGAGGTTTTTTTTATTTATTTCTACTCATTTTTGTATAAAAATCCTAGGGGACTGAAGATCTTGTTTGGGATATTAATAATAGTTAATTTTGACAAAGGCATTTAATTTTTCCTGGAAAGTTCAACATTAAGTTTCCAAATCACATTGAAAAATGCAGAGGATTTCTTAATGAAGTTCAATGTATCTTAATTAAATTGAGAACTACAAATAATACCCAGACATAGTTGTTCACAAAATAAAATTACGAAGCTTTACTTAGTTTATTTTCTTTTTAACACTCTAAAGACAGGTTAAAGCAGAGTACCCTTTTAATGGGTTTGTGTCATTCTCACAGAGGCAAGAGGCTGATCAAAGCCTTTCCTTGCTTAGCTGATTCTGCTAACTGGTTTCTTGTATAAAAGAAATACGTGTTTTATTCAAATGTTTTATTCAGATTTTTTTTTAAAAAAGTCAGGAAGCAGTTGAGGAATTTTAGACAGATCATTACTGCTATTAAGATATTGTTATATATTTAATGCAAAATAACATAAAACTAATTGAAACAGTTTCATAGAGCATTTCATATACAACTCCTAGATTTTGGTAGACCTAGAAAAGATTTCTAGATTCATCTCCCTCTCCTAGGAAATAATGAAATTTTGGGCAATGTAAATTGTAATAAATCTAAATCTTCAGATTTCAATTAATCCAGAAAAAAGAGCAGTGGAAATAACACCACCAAGTAAGCATAACAAGGTATACTAAAGAACAGAAGGTTTATAACCTGCACACAAGATTGTCAATAACAACAGCATCCAGACCAATTCCTACAATTGTATCTGCACTGGTGCCTATATTCCCATGTCTCGGTGGGATTACTCCAGTAGTGTAGTTACTCCTAAATAAATCCATAATTTCAGATGACAGTTGGAAAAGTGAAGCAAGAAATGAATCAGCATTTCAAATATTTCAGTATAGATAGACACTATTCCCATGTCACAAATTACTATCCCATCTGTTCAAAGTTCTGCCAAAAATATTCCAATTTTTAATATCTATCTCTTTCATCAAAGTTTCCTAAATACATTGCTCACATTAAAAAAAGTAAATCTAAAAGGCTGGATCTGTACTGCCAGCCCATTAAATGATCAGCAATGCAATGCAAGCACAAGCAACAAGGCATTAAAACAATACGAATTACTTGGTTGTGCTGTAGTGCCTTCTTTTCAACAGAAACAGAGTTTTTATTATTTTTGAGTTCTTGACTACTTATTTATTACAGCTTTTTTTTAATAGATAAAAGAAATAATGTGAATATGCACTCTGACAAAAGCCAAAAAAGGAAAGTAAGTTATCTTAAAAAATGAGCTCTCCATATCAACTTGGCCTTACTCCAAAGCTTTTCCTCTTGCCTTTATTCCCCCTCCTATTCTTTTATTTTCCTCCTGCTTCTGAGGGAATATCAACTTATAAAACTGAAAATAACAAAATCCTCAAATAATACATATGCTATTAGAAAAGAAAGCTGGAGCATTCCCTTTTTTTAACAGAAAACTTAGAGCAAAGAGCAGTCCAAAACTATAAGCAAATATTCTAACAAACTATATTCGCTGTTTTTCAAGAATAAATCTCTCCCTATCAGAGTTGCTGTCGCTTGTCTGAGGGTCTCAGCAAATGATTATTGTTCAAGTTAAGATGGCTAAAACAGCTGCTTTATTCAATTAAATGGAAAATTCAGCATACTATTATTTGTTATACATTCATTTCCAAAAGTACATGGTAAGATACTAATATGGGAAATGCAGAAAGTTTTAGCATAACACTGAAATTTTATACGCTATCAAAGAATAAGTTTTACCTATGAGAAACAAAAACCAAGGTCCGGTCGAAAAAGCCAAATAAAAGTGTTTTTAAAAAGAGAGTGATTTTGCCTGTTTTAAGAACAGAAAAAGACCCTGTACTTTGCAGTCTCTCAAACATTTAAAGATAATTTGTGTAGAAATGTCTCAATTTAGGATTTCAATAAAATATACTGGAATTTATATAATTAGATTAAAAATAAATCTGTAAAATAAAAGGACCATAGAGCATCTGTGTGTTAAAAATCATGTTAGTTTGAACTGAAACAAAATGATTTTATTAAAGCTCATTGCTTTAAGTGCTGTAAGAAGGTACATAATTTACACAAACATATCCCCAGAAGCAGACAGCTTAAACCAGTTTCAGAGAGTGCAAAGAAAATTATTAGTCACGAATGGAAAAGCAAGAGAACATTTTCACCTGTGTGAAAATGTTATTTTATAAATATAATTTTATTTATTAGTAATATAAAACTGAAAATTTTATAATTTACAATGTAGTAATGCATATGTAATAGATAGATGTCAACTCCACAAGTCCCTGCTCCCCATGAGTCCCTGCTCATTTTCGTAGGCAAGAAGGAGTAGCTTTAAGTAGAGACATTTGGAGAATCAAACCCGAATGCCTCTCTCCCCCAAATATTTACGAAATATGTTAAGAAAGCAAACAAGCCTTGCCCGGGTATAATGCTTGTGTTGTGGCAGTGTATGTTTACTCTTCAGCATTGCACTTAAAAACCTACGTCAATGCTAAAGCTCCACTGTAATTTTTCACAGAAAAAAATGTTGTACAGCGTGCCCCAAATCCTGTGCACTAAGGCGAGCCCACATACTCGAGCACAGACACTGCGATGAATTATGTCACTCGCTGCCAGAACTCTGTACAATAACATCAGCTTATTACACTGATTATGAGGCTCACCATTTACCACGCAGATACATTTAATCACAGCTTACTTCACTACTTGGACAAATTGCGGGTTTCTCTTTAACTTAAATGCTTTTTTTGTTGTTGGTTTTTTTTTTTTTTTTTTTTTTTTTTTTTGTTGGGAACCTGATCACTCAGTCTTTGGAACAAAATCTCAGAATCTCCTAACAGTAAAAGTACTTTTAATATCTTTATTAAAAAGTATCACCTAAGGAGGTCATTTTACACCGGGGCACACACCACTGCATGCTGTCGCCCCGTCTCACGGTGACACAGGGCAGGTGTCTGCGCTCCCAGCAGCTCCACTCAGAAAGAGGAACTCGGCACACACGAAAACAGCTCCGCTTGGAAGCCGTGCAGGGAAACAAAGAATTCCGACGCGGAGCCCTGATAAACATCTTACACGGTCAAACATCTTCGCCCGAAGAAAGTGGGAGAAAAACAATCTACCCCGCTGTAAGCAACCGTGGACGCCTTTTGTTCCCTGATAAATATTTGTCTTTGTCTTTTGTGATAAGGTCTGCTGCTTGCGCTTCGCACAAAAAGGGCCGCGCGTGCTTCCGTATAGAAAACATTTAATTAAGATCACTTCCCATTTCCTCGCCCCCCGGCGCGCCTGGGCAAAATGTGGGCAATAAGGGGGCAGAGCCGGCACCGCCGGCCGCGGACGGAGCGCCCGCAGCCCCCGGCCGAGGAGACGGGCCCCGCTGCCGGCTGCCAACGGCCGGGGCGCCGGCCCCGCCAACGGCCGCGCCAACGGCCGCGCCAACGGCCCCGCCAACGGCCGCGCCAACGGCCTCGGCGCTGCGTGAGCGGAGGCTGTGGCTGCTGCGCTTGCTGAGGCAATAAGAGAAAGGACTGCTCGTCGCTCGCCTTGCTTGGCGTGTTACTTTTTTTTTTCCTTTCTTTTTTTTTTTTCCTTTCTTTTTTTTAAAGGCTGCTAAAACAGCCTTTACTATTTTTAAATTTACAAAGAGGCACGCCAGCTCACAAAGCTTCCTTCCAACACTGTTTCCCAGAGGACACTACCTGCTTTGGGGTTAGCATTGACAGAATGGCTGTAGTATTTCCAGACGCCAATAAGAAAATCTAAGGGGGCCCAACCACGACAGCACACGGACACATACACGCAAAATACACCACTTGTAAACCTTCTGGTCCTCGTGTGCACATTCTTCTGCTAGAATTAATGGTTCCTTTCTTAAAGTTAATCCTCTTTATTAGGTTGACTGCCTGCAGGGCCCAATCTTGAGATGCTGCAGCATAAGGAGCACTTCTAACTACATTGCTTAAGGGGGACATGCTGGAGGCAGATGTCACCCCACAGAGTAGCTCCCTCTGCATCAAAACTCCTATGGATAACATAGGAGCTATAGTATCCATAGCTATGGATAACATAGCTGCACATGGCTACAAGCTCCCTGCTACACTGGAACATATAGGCAGGAATGCCCATTCTGAGAGCCAAGAATCACAGTCAGGTAAAGAGAAAAGACAGGAGCAAGAAGAAATTCATCAAGAAACTTAAATAATAAATACACACAAAGTAGGAAAAGGATCATTCCCACAGTCCAAAGGCACAACACAGGAGATGAGCACTTACTGTGGACATGACACAGTCTTCCTAAGTTTTCATTTGGTTAAACATACAGAAAGCACAAAGCTACAATTTTTCCCTCCAAAACTTAACACAATGAACTATAGTCTTAAAAGCTATAGCAGCTTTCAGAACAACTCATTTTTGTCTCCACGAATAGCAAAGCTTTTCTTTCATGGACGAATTTCAGAATCTTTAACTTTTTTAATGTGTGACACCAAAGACAACATCATAAACAGAAATAGATGGTTAACACAAACAAATCAAAGTCATTCAATCTTTCTCTAGCCATCTGTCTCCCCATAAATGCATACAAAAAAAATTGTTCAGAGCAGCTATGTTAAAAGTATATCACATTACTGTTTCAAGGAAAATCCCCCAAATGCTAGCAGTATCATCTTACCTGCCTTTTAGGCAAAAATAAGACAAAAAAAATCATATATAAAAGACTGCAAGCTAACAAGCTCTAGACTGGCCACAGCCATTGACCCAGTGAAAATGAATCAGGCCCGCTTTTTCTTTAGATTAAACAAATTACTTCTCCAGGTATCAATGCACCAAAAGTATGATTGAAGCTCCACTCTAAATTACAGTACATACAATATTATACCCTTCCATGCTTGTATCAAGTTTGCTTATCAAAGCGTTCTTTCAACAAGAAGTATTTTTATGGTCCCATAAATACTGTGCTTATAGGTTCGAACTGAGAAAGGTAAATGCACCTTATTTCACGCTGCTTTGCATAGTCCCATTTCATAGTTATTAAGTACTAACGCAACCTAAGAGCTACTTTTTTTAATCTCCATTAGTAGTTGAAAGTATTAAGTTAGATTCTGGTAAAAGTCTTGATCTCCCTAAAAATTGAGTGTGAAACTCAAATTAGTTTTATTAGTAGCACCACAAACAAACTGAGGAGCAAACCAAAGCCATCATAGGCAACTGTACATATTAATACATATGTAGGGTCATTACCTAAAAGATTGTAATTTTAAAATATTATGATAAAAAATGCTTGCTTTTCATATGAGAAGAAATCCTCTAACAAATGAGAAACAGTATTTTTCAGTGGTTTGTATACATTCAACAACATAGATAGTCATAAACAAGACAAAAGGGTGTAATGGGATAATCCAAGATTATCTTAATTGATCCTCTCTATGAGTACAGTGAAACCACATTCACTTAAGGGCATTCAAGAGGATAATGAGTAAGAAGGAATTACCTGCCTTTAAGAGGGACAAAGAGCTGACAGTATGAACCAGCCATGCTGCATACAGAAGCCAATTTAAACTAAGATAAAGATTAACAGCTTCTGTCACTTGCAGAGGACCACCATGACAACCCACTATGCTTTAACTGCTGTTTATATAGCAGGGCAGATGAAGACAGTTATAAACTGAGATTACTTCCATATTCTGGGAATACATTTCTTTCTATAAATTAATAAATATATTTTCCATGAAAAGTTAGGTAAAGCCTTTTCCTCAGGTGATCTGTTTTTTGCCTAGGAAGTCTGTGGTTGGAAGACAGAAGTCATAATTTGCTAAAAGCAGAGGACAATTTCTAAGCAGCTTAAATATACTGAAGAAATAAAGAAATGCACTTACTATCTACTCCAATATCTGGTCATTGTTTAAATAACACATGACTAAAAACCATTGGTTTATTTAATAATCAATGAAAGCTAGAAAATTCACCGTAAGAAGCCATGGATTGTAAGCTACTGTTATCTCTACGAACTTGATAGGCCAGAGAAGGCAAATACACATAAAGAAAACTTGTCGCCTCTCACTGGCATGCTCAGGTATGCTCTATATAGAACAAAAAAATACTCATAGCAACTTTTTCCCAGAAATAACTTTTGTTTTTAGATAATAATTGTTACTGTTATTTCTGTTAGATTGTACATTCATGTTATTGTTAGTTTTGGTGACCTTTGTTTTAACATAGGTCATATAGATGCTGCTGACAGCACAGACTCTTGATCATACAGGGTTTTATCTTGTGAATAAAGATGCCTATGGAGACACTGAGCATGCAGGAATGGGATTAGGAAGGACAAGTTGATGAAGTACAGACTACCTAAATGAACACTGAGATTGACTGAAAGCTGACTGAACTCCACTAGGAAGGTGATTGTCAGCAGGGCAAGGGAGGAGATCCATCCCTTTTTCCCATCCCTTCCCTTTTCCCCCACCCTGGTGGGACCTTAGCTGGAGCGGTAGGTCCAGCTCTAGGCTTCCCAGAACCAGAGGGACAGTGACATGAATAAAATAAATACTTAATGGGGAACAATAAAGAAGATGGAGCCAAACTCTCCTCAGTGGTGCCTGGTGATAGGACAAGAGGCAATGGGCACACTGTGAAAGGCAGGAAATTCTGCTTAAACATAAGAAATAGCTCAGGAAGGCTGTAAATTCTCCATCCTTCAAGATACTCAAAATCCAGCTGGATATCTGGCCCTGAACAAGCTGCTGTATCTGTCCCTGCTCTGAGTAGGAGGTTGAGCGAGGCCGTCTCGAAGGCTGCCTGCCATCCCCAGCTGTTTGTGAGATTCCCTGCTTCTATATGCAGCCACCAGCATAAACTTCATGGTAGAGCACAGACAGCTCTATGTCCTCAGTCTAGCAGAACCATGTCTATTAAATTATCCAGGCTGTGCTAAAAAATAACAATAAAAAATACCATGAGAGAGGTTAGACCTTGGCAGACGCTGCCCAGAGATCCTATGGGATCTCCATCGTTGGAGGTGAACAAGACTCAACTGGATATGGCACAGGGCAACCAGCTCTTACTGGATGTGCTTTAAGCAAGCTGGGCTGCAAACTTCCATAGATCACTTCAACCATTGCTTAGCCTGTCAATCTGTGATGACTGTCATTGCAGCAAGAGTAAGACTGTAACTCTGAGGCAAATTTTCAAGCACTAAGAAATGGACTACGCCTAGGAGCTTAGCAGTGCTTTCCTCTTGATAAAACTTAAAAAAGCATTTCCTAAAGGGCTGTAAACCTGTCCTCTTTCAAATTTGTTTCTGAGAATCATTTCTGCAAAACTGCTGGCAAGAAATCACCTTGTCAAAATACTGGCTTAGAAGATTTTGATAACTGACTTCAGTCAGATAACTGAATACTTAGATAACTTCACCTTTCTTTTATTAAACACATAACCAATTGCCTAACAAACTTCTCACATCTGAAGTCACTTGCTGTTGTCATCTTTCACTGTTATCGTCTCAAGACAGCATTTTTTTTCCCTTGCACATGTTACTACAGAGCCAAGTGCTAACCCCAATAAAGGCTCTTGGATGTACCACAAGATATATTACTAATAGGAAATTGCACCAAAAAAGCAAAACAAAACAAAACAGTATTAATATAGAAAAGAATTTTGAACTCTGAATGCTGGCTAGACAGAAGAGCTGCCTCATTTCAGAGTGTGGCTGCTATATGAACAGTTACTTTGGGGATGTCCTGACACACTTTACCCAAGAAATTCAAGAATAAAAAATGCATTAAAAATAAGAGTGGTCAATTAGATAATAAAACTTTTTATATATATATATAAATGACCCTAAAAAAGCAATTAAAACATAGATTTACAAAGTGTTTTTCATTCCACACTCTTACTGACACAAAAAGAACTTGCATTTCTTGCCACTACTTTTGATGACAGGCAAGCATTCAAAAAGATTTCCCTGCCCTGAAGACTTTTAGCCACCTGTGGAACCTCTAAGCCAGTGATTTAATTCACTGGCTAATGTTTCAGACTGTTCCTAAGAGGGACAGGAGTTAATTCTGTCTGGGGTTTGGGTTTCAGGTTACATTTTTGTTTGCAAGAAATGCATTCACTCCGAACGTCATCCATGTGCTTTCCTCTGCCGGGCATTCCCTTGCAGACACCATCCTCCACATCCCTTACCAGCCACTTCAGATGGGCATCTTCATTCTTTCCTACTAGGCCTTTATTCTAAAAGATTAATTTCCAGCCTTCGTGGATGGCTTTCTGCAGGGCTTGTATTCCCAGGCTACTTCTCTAGGAAGTTATTTCATCCTATCTTTAATATCTCTGAAGCCTGCTTTGAAAGGACCGGCTTATCTTGAAACATGATCCTGAGATAAATTGAGTTTTATTTACCCAACTGGACAGATGTACCCAAAGGAGAAGGCCAGATTTTTATTCTTAAAAAATAATTTAAAGCATGTAATCTTTACAGCTATTTAGTAGTCTTTTTAAGGTACTCTTCTGTCTTTTGGCTGATTTTAATCTCCAGTAAAATAATTTAACCTCTAATATGGGCCCTTATTCATACTGCAAATTTATATGGTAACATTCTGAGAATAAATCAGCTGTTGTAACTTCTGCACACATTTTGCCATTGCCTCTGCTGGCTGTAACTCTGATCTTGTGACCTCAGCGTTTCACTTACAAATAAATTCAAGAAATGAATATATCAGCAAAACATAAGCAAAACAGCTCAGTGGTTGAGAGATTTCTGTTCCAACCCTTTTCCTTCAATTTTCCCCAGGCTACAGAGTATCCTGGACAGACTGCAGAACTGTTGTCAGAGTTCAGCATTAGGCTGCCCAGGAAACAAGCTACTAAACTCTTGAAAAACCTGCAGATTAAAAAACGACTAAGCACTTGACAGACTAACTGAAATGTAAAATAAAAAAGTCAACTTGGTGGTATCTAGAGCACCTTTATGGTGAAGGACACTGAAGGACAGCCCCTAGTGAATCCAGCTGTTTTTTATTCAGTGAATTCCATATGGACTTGAAAAACAGTGAAGAACAGACTGTTCTCATGGATACAATTGCTTTTTAGTTGAACAAAGCTCAGTATCATGAAGGTGTTCTGTATTATTTCAATGTTGTAATTAAATATCATCACTCCAAAATGAAAATAAATGTTCAGCATAACCACTTAAAACTGATGCTGAAGAAATCAATCTGATTTTTGGCCCAGGATTATTGAAACCATTACCAGTTTTTATTCCTCACTACAGTACTTATTAGAGGCATTCTTTTACTAATCCAATTCTAATCCACACTTCCAATTCTAGACCCAATTTCCTCATATATACAAATTTCCAAAGCGTTCTGAAAGGCACCTTCCCTTCTGCCCTACTACATTTAATGAAGGACAGAAGAAATTTCCCAGAAGATGACACCTGAATGACAAGGAAAGGAAGAGCGTCCTCTGATTTTCTCATTCTTTTTGGCAGAAAGAGAAATGGAAATGTGAGGAATTTTTAAAGTAAATAATTACAGTTCATCAGAATTATACCATGGATTGAAATTAGGGTCTTTTGTGGAAAATGCTGGGCATCATTAATAGGCAACATTAGCCAGCCTGACAACAAAACCACTGGTAACTTGGATCACATAAAACAGAAAGACTGCACAGCCCAATGCTCCGCATCTCAAAACATTAAATACATTAAACAATTACATACATTAAAAATAGAAATCTGTACATCAGAAGGCCTACAGCCCAGCAGAACCCAAGGTCAACAGGCACTGAATAATCTCTATAGCTTTTAGCAGCAACTGCAATCAACCCTCAAAGTTTTTTTTTCTTTTTTTTTTTTAAAGCTGTGCTTATTAATTGATAAATAATTGATTTTTAATCAGTTCTTTCAGGTGTGTATTTACTTAAAGCATGAAGCAAAAAAATTCCCCTTCCTTCATCCAAGTGATTACCTTCCTGCTAGTTAAGTAATCATAACACAGCAAGGCAGCTTCCCCTTACCGTTCATGGTGCAGACTTAGTGTTTAAATGGCGACTTGTTTTTCCAGATACGCAGTGTAAAATCCCTAAAGACCTAGAAAAAAAGGCAATAAAAGGCAGTTAGAAAAGCACATGCTTATTAAGTTTATCTTGAGGTCCATTAATTTTATATGATTTCAATTTGGAGATCTAGCCGAACACCCTGGTGAAAGGCTAATTTAAATGAGGTTATGATCGAGACCTCCTGAATTTTCAAAATTTATTTACTGGGCCCAAAAAGGCTGACGAAGCCACATTAAATTCTTCATTGCCTCGCATGGAAATGTGGCACTCACAGGTACCTGCAAGTCATCAGGCTCAACTCACCTGATCATTTTATTTAGGAACGAGGCATTTCTCTATCACTTCAGTACCTCTCCTTCTGAGAAGACACTGATAACACCTTGTTTATTTATCTATTTATCTATCTATTTATTTATTTATTTTCCTACTGACACCACAAATAGCTTTAAGGCTACTAGAACACAGTTTTATTGGAATATTAAAATACTCTGTGTTTATTTGTCAGTTAACACGTGAACTACTCCATGAACTACTCCTATTTCTTTTTGTAAAACTTTATGTCAAAATAGGTAAGATGGATAGAAATTTAACAGAAGTTATTACAAGTCAGGAGAAAAGCAACATTTTCCTTAGTATAAAGTAAAATTTAAAAAATTCACATGTCACTTAAGGTCTTGCCCAATTTATTATGGAAAACTCCTTCATTTATTACACAGAGGAGAACAGAATTTACACTCTCACTTGAAATAGTCAAAGTAGTCTCCATTTCAGAATCTGATTATTACATCTCTTTAATTATAATAAATTGGTCTGCAATCTTTATATAATATATTGAGCATCTCTTTTAACCATGTCCTAATTTAAACTAATGAATCTCACAGGATTTGCAGAAACCAAACTCCATATACGAAACTATAATACATAGCATGGAAAACAAAGTGCTTTGTTTGTTTTGGGACACACTCAACAGGAAAGCTGGCACTGGAGGCACACAGGCGGCCCAAGAGGAAGAAAAATCCAAAGTGAGAAGAACAGTTATAATCCTGATGAAAAACATCTTATGGACCCACTGCTTCTGTTGGATTTATAAACTGCAGATGTGTTTCAAAAACGTAAGAAATGCCAAAACAATCTAGACTTCTTTTAATTTTAATATTGCTAGAAACTTAAAAAGTTATCAAAGTAATAATTGTAACATTCAGTATTTAAGTGATTCTGTGCATTTCTTAAATGTTCACTTTCCCTATGTGACATCCACTGGATATTTTTCCCACTTCAGTAAGAAGCTACGTGTAACCATTATCTAAAGCAAAATAAATTGGAGAAGAACTAAACAGAGGGAGTACTTCTTCCTATGTAGTTACACTGTACAGTTAGATTAATTCTGATAGACAGTGTTAGCTATAAGCAAATGAAGGAAGAAACTTGCCTCCCCACACACAAACACTTCCCTTAGGAATCACAGCATGTTCTCCAGCTCCGTGTGTTTGCTTGCGGAACGCCAACACAGTGGAAAATGGACACTGGGAAGTGGAAATACCAGCAAGGATCAACCACTGTAACTGGTTCTGCAAGCGCTGGAACTGACCTCACTACTTCAGTGCCCGGCTCAAGCAGGTCCATAAACGCAGCAGAAGGAGAGGCAATTCCAGCAGTTAATTGGCAGGACAAAGAGCAAGTCCATAAAGCTGTTTGTGGTCCCGGGCCGCCCTGAAGAAGGGGGGTCTCCCTGGAAGGGGGCACGCAGAGGCAGCAGGGCCACCAGCCCAGCAACGACCTGCGCCCAAAGCGGAGCCGGCTAAAAACCTGCAGAAGGGACTAAGTCTGTGCGAGGGTCTCCCTCCACCAAACCCTGCTGAAGTGCAAGAAAAGAGCTAAGCATCCTGCAGCAGAGCTCCCAAAGCAAGTGCTCCGTTTCCCACCTCTGTGTCACTGCTTTTGAGCATTCAGGATGTCCTGCTTAGTGAGAGGCACATGAACAAAACCCACCAGCTTGAATTTCCAGTGTGAAATAAAACTTAACAACAAGGCAGAGCTTCATGTGCCTCGGTGTTTGTTGCTTGTTTAATAATGAAACAACTGGTTTTGCTTGTTTAATAATGCTTAATAATGCTTGCTTGTTTAATAATGAAATAATATAGGATATTTTCACTCTTTTATTATTTAATTTTTTTAATGTAAGTATTCATGCTGCAAAGATTCTCTTCATCCAGTCCCAAAGTAAAGTGAAAGTAATTTCACTTTCACATTAGCTTCAGGACTAGAACTAACTAGACTCTTGGCAGTGCTTCTTGTCACAGGCTTTGCCTGTGTTCAAAGACAGATTCTGTTCATATTATTGAAAAAAAAGGAAAAAAAAGAAAAAAAAAGAAGACTGGAGTGATTTTCTAAGCAGACAAAAGTTTAGAACAGAAAAAAGAAGAAAATGATGGTACGTGCTCGGAGAAGAGGGGAGAGGAATACAGATCAAGGAAACAAATAGCCCAGATAATTGACCTGCAGAGTGTTTTACTGAGAGCACAAATATCAACAGTATTTAAGCACAGTAAAAAACTGCAAGCTTCAGAAAAGCAGCAAGCTTCGGCAGGACTGGACCTCGTCAGGATGTTCTCCCCGTGCAGCTGTGTTCTGAGCTTGAAGAATTCCAACATGGGCATGGGCAGAGGCATGGGCAGACCGAGGGAACACGCGAGGCTCTGGAAAGCTTTGTGCTGCTCCACGCACAGCAAGCCCCACAGTGAGTGCAACACGGCACCAGTTCTACACGTGGAGCCCCATTTGCACCAGGAAAATGGTGTCCAGAAGAACAGCTGCGCTCGCTTTCCACAGCCTCGCGGTCAGGAGCGAAGGCAGCAGCAAACTCTGCCCGGCACATTTATGAGGTGGGAGAAAGAGGAGAAAGGTGGAGAAGGGGAGAACGACCCGCTGTGTGTCGGGAGGGAAGCTCTGGATCATCCTGGGCACCTGCATTGTGCCCGCACCAGCTTGCATTGCCTAAGAGGTCCCTGCAGCCGGCCCCCTCCACCTGGTAGGAGCACATGGAGCATGACCAGGTCTCCTGTGGACTTCCAAGCAACTAGTTACTATGTTCTCAGCTTCCACAAAACATACGGATGTCACAGAGGAACCGAGTGAAACGTGCTTGGAGAGGACATGAAATATAGTGTGCAATTATTACAGATGATAAAAATACACACAAAATTCAACACTGCAATTGCACAGAATCACAGGATGGCTGAGGTTGGAAGGGACCTCCAGAGCTCATCTATTCCAACCCTCTGCTCCAGCAGGGAAACCTAGAGCACGGGGCACAGGGCGGCATCCAGGCGGGTTCTGAACATCTCCAAAGAAGGCTTCCCAATGCTTACATATTATTTTAAAATGCTCTAGCTGCAACTTTAGAAAGCATTAGCCAAAAATATTCAAGGGAGCTACTGATGCAGGAAGACTGCAGAAAGGTACTAAAATTACAGGCAAGCACAAACCAAAATATCTTAATTTCATCAAAATGTGATAAAGTATTATTTGTGATAAAAGGATTAATACTGTGTTTCAATAGAGACAGCTGGATGGGCTCAACAGTCCAAATAACTTTTATCTATGGGCTCTTCTATTTGTACAATGAACTGATATGGACGAACAGAAACTTGCTACCTCATTAACAAAATACAAGTATTTTAATCAGACAAAGCAGCAGTAAACTGTACCACTGAAATGGAAAACATTGTCAGTAGTAACTCATATAGAAGTATATTATATAGTTCATATAAGATCTCTAGAAGCCATCTGAAGATACTTCCGGGAGGCCTGCACGGTGCCCGTGTGTACCTGAAGCTTCAACACTGAGAGGCCTTTTGTGCTGCCAATCTCTTAGTCTATATGAAGTGAACCAGATTATGTTTTCAAACTGAAATGCTTTCAAAGCATTTTGCTTAATGCAAAGTAGACAAAAAAGAACAGGATATGGACCTCACGGACACGACCCGGGACTTCTCTTTTTATTGCACAGTCATCTCATACGGGAGCTAACTGCGAAGCCCCTGAAACTGGCTGCCACCAGAGAGGCCATATTGAGCAGATGGACTACAGCCTGTTTCAGCCTGCAATCTCCATGGTCCCACAGCATTAATTTCACCAAAATATGTGGCTAAACCTCATCAACATGTGTGGGTATTTGTAAACTAAAATCCCATTTTAAAACCCTCTTAAATCAACATGACGTGTAACTTGCATTTCCTTCTGCTACTTACTGTGTGTCACGCGCACAACCAAAGCCTACACCAGAACTTCACACACATCTCTGTCATGGATAAACACACGACTAAACAAGAGTGCAAGAGAAAACAGGAAGTGAGGACTTGCAGGTTTATGGACAATATGCTCTCCGGTCATAAATGAATATTCAGTTCACACAACCAGACTGGAGCCAGCCTGAAGGAAAACCCACCAGAGTGTCCCCAAGTGTGGACGTTAGGTCCTCAGCACCAAATGCTCTGCTTTATGAATTTCCTCCTATTTCACTGTACTATTTGTTAATGTAAATAGGCAAAGGTCATGTTACATTCTAATTCTAATTGAAGAGCCATATTTAGACTTTTAAGATCTTCATGAGCTTTCAGCGTAGCACAGCTGTTCCCATCAGCAGATACTGAAGCTGCGGGGCCAAATCTGTAGTTTGCTTTCAGACACATGAACCAAGCATAAAGCGTAAAGGTTTGAACCAAGGGACCTTTCCTACAGTTCTCTTCAAGGATGACTTGAACTGCCAGCAGGATCAGCCAGCAGGACTGCTTTATACCGCTTGGTGTGGGCAGCTGCCACCTACCATCTCCTACCATCTCCTCCACAGCAGCCGCATGAACACCAATAAAACCGGGAACATCAACTGCATAAGTCAAACTGTAGTGATGTATCATTTTTGATACGGACATTCAACAGTTTCTGGCTTCCTAAAACATACTTCTAAAAGCAGTTTTTTGTGCTGGATAGTATTGCTGCTCCAAAGCTTATGTATGTCATTTGCAAAGAAGTCTGCATGCAAAACATCTGCCACAAACCCAGGATTTCAGCCAGGGAGACCATTACAACATAGGGCGATAGGCACCTCGGTCTCCTCCTTGGCCATCTGACTGACCTGCAAACAGTCCTGGCAGCCAAACTGCGCCTTTCAATGGGCTACCTAGTCAAGCAGGCTCCTTCCACTCCTGCCCTCCCCAGATATTTATTCGTTTTCCGAAATCCTCCTGCTGTGTCCAGTTGATCCTTGGCAAGCTGCAGGGCCGAACACGCCAGGCTGCAGCTGCCTCTGGGAGCCGGCACAAGCTGCAGCCATTCCTGGCGCCTTGGGATTCCTTTGGCCCCGAGAAACTCCCTTCTGAGTTGCTAGCGAGATTTGTGGGGCTGAGTTGTCCCCGTTCATGAAAGCATGGATTTCCACAGCATGGATTTAAGCCCTCCTCTGTGGCAATAACTGAAGCTAAACAAAATTGCCTGTGCTCTGGAAAATCCTGAGAGATTCAGGACTCTGCAAAAATGTGCTGGAAAACAAGCACTGTGACCAAAGAGGCAGTTCTGAAAAAATACCACAGGCACCTGTGTTCCCCACGAAACTGGACAGATAGGAACCACAGAGCATTTTGGTGGGACAGTGGAGAGAAAATTGTGCTAGGATTTATTTAGAAGGGAGGAAATACATTGCAAAATACAGCAAAGGTACCAGGTTTCTGGGTCTCCCTTGAGGTTAACTAGCTGTGTTGATTTTCATCTCAGTCTCAGCCGCTTTACCTCCCCTCTCATTTCTGATGATTGGCAGTAAAAGTATATTTTCCATTATATTAGACTTGTCGGAGAGTTCTCCAAAGATATCAAACTTTTATGGTGCCTCAATGAAGCCAAATTTGCGTTCCTATGATGAGGTCTCTGCGTTGGCTTCGCTCCTCAAATTCATTGCCCTGATGGCAGGAGTCAGACACACACAGGCTCAGAAAGCAGACCTTTACTTTCTCTAAGACACTTTCTCTTCAATTTCAAAAAGCAACTTTTTGCTTTCCTCAGATGTAACTACTGAATTCTTTAAACAATGTAAAGTACTGCACTTGCAGAGCAGCAAATTTCAATGACAGAATGTGCACGCTGAGCAGTAAAACGAGGAGTAAGTGTTGGGTTGTCTGAGTGCATATTCTTGACTCTGGCATTAAGTGCTGCCTTTGTAAACCACTGTTCAGACAAACTCAAGTCCTTACCCAGGCTGGCCTAACCCTAGTCCTGCAGGACGAGGACCCTGCTCCCAGGCAGTGTAACATGATTGCTTACCATCACAAATTTGGGGGAGCAGATTGATGTTCAGTTTCAAAAGCAAACCCCTTGCCCGTGCCCCTGAAGGTTTCTACATTATCTGCTGATGCTCTTTTCACTTGTAGTTATCATTCCAATTCCCAGAAACATCTCAAATCCAAACTTTCCAGCTTGCAGCTAGCAGTGCACAAAGTCAGCAGATTCTTTAGCTGAGCACTTTGAATATTTAGTATTAAACTGCACTGTCCATGCTTGATAGTTTATAATGCACTACAATCAAACCCAGCTTCTTCGTGAACTATTAAAAATTCTCTGCCAAACTTGGCTCATCTCTCCCCAGCTGTTTAAACTACAGAAATCTTCAAAAGTAGGTCACAGAGAAAGCTGCTTGTTAAAGTGTGGTATTTTTTTAACTCTTCTTAGAACTGAAATACTAACATTACCTTCTATTTTCCTCCTCCTACACAAGAAAAGCTTTCTAAATTAGAACTTCAATCTCAGCTTCACAGAGGCTATGACTGAAAAAGAAATCTAAAAACAAAAATCTGTAAAATGTCTTTACAATTATTTATTACTCTATTCCCAACAACTTTCTGTCATTTAAAAAACTGGTTAGCAACTAGCTACCCTAAATTCTACTTCCCAAGTGTATGAAAAAAAATTGTATTTTAAACTACTTGTAGCATGAGAGGGAGTTGCTTTGCTTGCTTTGTCACTTATATTAAGCTACTTAAAAGAAACTTGCACAGTAATTTAAAAGTAATCAATCATTTAAAGAAAAGCAAATCTCTTTACCCGAGCCAGACAAAGATTGTTTTTCTATTTTTATATGGACTTGTTACTTCGTGAAAAACAAAACAACACCCACAAAAAAAATCCTGAAGTTGAGGGTGCCTTTTACTTTAGCATATAAACGGGACAGCAGATTTACCGATTTGAAAGCTTAGCTCATCAGTAGTACAAAATACCACTTGTACCTGCCTCGCCAAGGCAGCCACTCCGTACTGAGCGGATAAGGATGTCCCTGTTGATCTTCCATCCCCTGCTATGCTCGGTTCCCATGAGCTTCCATTTTAACCCTGCAAACATGTTTAACAGTCCAGCCTGTAGCTGCCACTTGCACATTTACTCAAGAACCGCCACCAACACGAATGCCACGTGGGCCAGCCCCGAACCGGGAGCTGGAGCAGGAGGAAGCGCCGCTCCCTGCAGCTCTCACTCTGCTCCTGGTGTCTCCAGTATCTTCTGTGAGGGTCCGTTTTCCCCACCTGGGAGGTGAGGCAGCAGGGAAGGCCACCCGGCCCCACAGGGAGCCTCCCGAGGTGGGGCCTGGGAAGCGCTCACAGCTGCGTCCTGCCTGTTGCCAAGCCAGGGTTCAGAGCAGCACCTGAGCGCCCCACGGCCAGCCCTAGTGCATCCGCAGCCCCATAGCCAGCCCGAGTGCAACTGCGGCCCCACGGCCAGCCTGAGTGCAGTCATGGCCCCATGGCCAGCCCTAGGGCAGCCATGGCCCCACAGCCAGCCTGAGTGCAGCTGCGGCCCCACAGCCACTGGCTGGCAGCATGTGGAGGTGGAGGCACCCGGCTGAGGGGCCCCTTGTGGCTCCTGCAGCCCCAGAAGCCCTGGGAGGGCATGCAGCAGAGCAGCTCTTGTTGGGGGGCGCAGGGCCCGACCCCTGTCCCCTGCCAGCCCTGCTGTGCTTGGCCCTGTGCGCTTCTCATACCCGGCATGCGGCCCAGAGAGAGGAACTGTTGCCTCCCCACGGCTCTGGCCCTCAGACTCAAAGACACGGAGCGCATGGCCCGAGGCTGCTCCTTCCCTGGGGATCAGGTGCCTGTGGACCTGCGGGAGCTGCCTGCTGCTCGCTGCCCCTTGGGGCAGC
Organism: Nothura maculosa; assembly: GCA_032353885.1. Classification (NCBI taxonomy): domain Eukaryota; kingdom Metazoa; phylum Chordata; class Aves; order Tinamiformes; family Tinamidae; genus Nothura; species Nothura maculosa. The sequence goes on along the minus strand of JAUBOD010000032.1, from coordinate 1,240,365 downwards.
TGCGCTCCTTGTCCGAGCCAGCAGACTCCTTCCTGGTGCAGGCCAGAGACCAGAACTATTCATGACATTCATGTTCCAACCCTCCTGCTCTCCAGGCAGGGTCTCAGGCATCCACAGCAAGGTGTCCACCTCGCTCTCCACAAGCACATGCTGGTTCAGCAGTTGGAGATGTTAAGGAGCAGCACAGAGGGCAAGTAACCAGACACAGGGAGCCACTGCCACTTCCATTCATGTCACATCAGCCCCACCGCTGCCCACTACGAAGCAGGTGGCCGTGGTGGCACCTCCAGCAGCATAGAGCCCTGCAGGACCTTAGGCTGGAGCCGGCACCACCGCTGAGCTCACGGCCGGCCACACACGGGCAATGAGCTCAGCCTAGCCCAGGCACCACGCGGATAGCGCAGTCCAAGATCCCAGGAGAAATAACAGCCAAAAACAAAGGGCCTCCTTCATTACACGAAAATGAAAAGCTGCTTTAATAAGTTGTCAAGAATAGCTATTACCTTCGAGTTGGTTCAGCTCTGTATGGCATTCAGTTTTCTTTTCAAATTCAGTTGGACGCTTTAATGACCAAGTTGTTTCTGAGTGATTGCTTCATTCACATGAAAGCTTTTGAGAATGGCTGTATTCCCAAAAATCAGCGGTCTTCTTTTGCTCAACATCAGGGAATGGTCTTCTACCTTCTAAGAAAAAAATGACAGCTTCTGCCCCTCACACAAGCATGTCAGGCTGACAATGTTAAAACTATTTCCAGCTGAAAGCCTGACGTGGATTTCAGGTCTGGGCTTTTTCTTGAAATAACTTATTTCTGGAGGCAGTTCTTAAGAGCAGAAACATTTGAAATGGGCATATCCTAAGGTTATCCCTTAGGGAAAAGAAAGAAAAAAAAGAAGGGTTGGGCTGCTCACGTCTGTTACCAACCAGCATGATATCAGCTCTCCAGAGGAAGCAGGGGAAGAGGACCACCCTGAGCAGGCCCTAGGAGCAATACAGGAACTTTAATCCTGTATTTGACATGGGTAAATGAAAGGCATTTTGTAATATACTTGAGCATTAATATTTTGCTGTTCATATGATTCCTAGTTAATCCTATAGGTAAGATTTTGTAATAATAATAAGCATGATGATTAAAAATAAGCATTATCCTCTTGCAATCTCTGCAGTATAGTCTGTTCTTTAGACTGAACTGCACCTAGTGTAGGACTGAGAGTATGTGCAGTCCCAGTCCATGCAGGGACACCAGGAAAGCATTCAGTCACGTAGAACATGAAGGACAAGGCAAGACGCGAGCAAATGAATAGTCCATTGGCAAGGACACAGAATGATACTTGGGAGTTTGATGCTCCCTCCCAGGATCTGCCACTCGGAGCCTCTGGGCATGCCCTTCACTCCAAGTGCCAACTCATACATCCGTAAATCTAACAAGATAGTTTGGTCCTCCTGTCAGGGAGAGTTTATGCTGGGGGCAACAGTTCTTAAAAGGACTTGGCAGTAAAAGTGGACGTGACTCCGCTGAACATGAGCTCCCAAAGCACTGCTGGTGCCAAAGGGGAAAATGCATCCCCGGAGGCCTGCATGGACGAGCCCTGAAAAAGACTGGAGCTCTTGGATTAGCTGTACACTTGGCACACAAGCACGCACTGTTGCAAGGGGCTGGTATGTACAATTCAACCAGCTCAGCGAGGAGCCTTGAGAAAGAAAGGACTGCACTGTTCTCCTCTTAATGGGGCGCCACTGACAATATGAGGATGATGTCTGACTTGGCCTGCCCAGGAGCACTGTGACAGCATGGGGAAGAGCTCAGCAACAGGCAGGGTTGCACACAACCCCAGCAGGGCAGGCACGCAGGAGCAGCGTGAAGCACTGCAGCACCTGCCCATGGGGCACGAGGGATTCGCTGCCCTGACCATTTCAAATCAAGGCTGGACGTCACCTCACACAGGAGTTTATTCCATGAACTCTTCCCATCAGTGCCTACAAGGAATCAAACTGAATGATCTTTTTTTTTCTTTCTTTCTTTTGGTTGTTCTGCCCTGTTTTAATCTACAAGATCCTAATGCCTAACATGATCTAGGCTTACATAATTCATGAGAGGATGTAAAATGCTTTTAAAATCTCCAAAGAGAAATACACGTTGAAAAGTACTGTTACAGGAAATACTCATTTCTTTAAACAATTATTTTTTAATTTTTATATTATTTTAAAAATGCTTTTTCTTATCTGTAAGATTCCTGGAATGGAAATGAGTGATATATGTAATAAGATTGTGACATAGAAAAAAATGGCATACAGCACAGACTAAATGGGTACATAATGACACAGCAGAGAGGCAGCAGAGCACAGGATTTAAATGTGACTAAAGGAAAGCTTTGGGGGAAAATCTCTACATTGGAGCAGCTACCACAAAGGTGAATCATCACAATTCAGTTTTAATACTACTGTGTAATACACCTTTCAGTAGCGTTAGGGTTTCTCAAATGACCATAAGGCACGTGTAACAGGAGACACCACATAGGAAACAGTTGGGGGAGAGGTTCAGTTAAAGCGTCCTGCTGCCAGCTGCAGGTTTTCTCTGTTTGTCCATCTTCCCCCTTCCTTTACAGCCTGAGCCGGGTGCTTCCCCTTCCCCAGCTGTTTTCCATCTCTCTTCCTGGTTAAGGCTGCAGCTGGCGGCTCCGACATCCACCTCCTCCAACTCCTACTAGATGAGTTGAATGATCCAAAAGCCTCTATTCAGTCCAAGACAGCCAAGCAAGTGACTTGTTTTGTGATTAATTTTTAGGGAGGCAGGGAGAGGGCCATCCAACATGCAGGATATGTTGCTTTTAAGTAGGAGGCATTCAGATTACCTTACCTAAGCCTGTTTAAAAAATAAATAAAGCAAAGACCACAGGCTGATTTCTCCAGTAGACGCCGATCTTTTGCATCACTTGAGTAATGCAGAGCAGCCATAAACCCATTTAAGTGGCAGCCGCAGGGCAGGTTCCTGGCTGGGAGGTGGCTCATGCAGTGCAAAGGGCAGGAGCTCTGCCGGACCCTGCGGCATCTCGGACCATCACCAGGACCATCAGCGGGTGCTGCCACCGTGGGCTGCACCGCAGCGCGGGAGCAAGGCCGAGAGCACTGTGGAATCCAGGTAAACTTCATGGTGAGGTTAAAACCCATCATCTACCGATGACCTTGTGCTAGGGAGGGCTGCCTTAAAGGATCCAGTGATGCCCAAGTGACCCTGCGCTTTCAGGGAACTCTTCCGCTGCGCCTGGGGTAGTGGTGATACTACCCCATGTCCCATCTAGGAGGACATTTAGACATCTGCTGCACTTAATGAAACACTTGAAAAAATATATATACGGCTTAATATTTTAAGAATTCAAGATTTGTCCTGGAGATAAAAGATAAAGAAAATTAAAAAAAAAAAAAAAAGTCCCAAGTTATTTTTCTGCCTAGTTTGGAAGCACAGAAAATACTAACTTGCATAACAATATACAAGATGAAGAACAGCAAAGGCTTTTGCCTTCTCAGTGTAAATATAGTCCATCTATAAAATAGTAGTTGCTCCATGAATTCTATCAGAGACATCATATGCTGGAATAGCATTTATGCTCCTCATGAATATACAATAAGATATCTTAGTAGAGATGAGATAGTGAAAGCAGAATAATAAATTTCCTGAAAATAGAGCCTTTCATGAATCTTGCCAGCAACCACCACCGACTGAAAAGCACTAATAGAGGCACCTTATAGACTCCTCTGAATATTTACCAAACAAGTGGGAAACATCACTAATGTATTCAGACTCCCAGTTTATGTCTTTGTTAGCACAAATCACCATTAAAAAAAGAAAAGATGCTTCTTAGAATCATGGCTCCCTCTTTATTACAAATGCTACCACATTACCTTGGCCTCCATTTTAAATGCACATCTAAACTAATCAACCTTACTTCCTTGCTGTACAATTTGAAAAACAGCATGGGCAATTTAATGGATCAAAGCTAACCTAATACAAGTTATGCAAATACTCATATAATAAAAAGTAAGTAGCTGAGTTTTTGTCTTTTTTTTTAAAGGAAGATACTGTAAAATGATGGCATCAAGAAACTGCAACCAAATGTTTGAAAAATAGCTTCTGAGCACTTTGCAGAGTATTTTGCCATGTTTTCAGCCTACATTAGCACTGTATGCCCTCCCAGGTGTCCCTTCTTCGTGCTTATTTGCAGGTCTTCCCACAAACAAACACATACACTGCGCGCACCACATTTCTGCTCTGCTACAATGGGAGCCTCAAGTGCATGTGGCAGTAAGCACAGTGCTCATCTCACAGCTCTCAAGAAACTGCAAATAATTCCTTTCTGACCAGATTTGGGCAAAAGGGATCCTAAGAATATATATGCATTTGACTTAGATAAAATGAAATTGCCAGTTAATACCAGTTTGCAGTTTCACATATAACTATGCATGCACACATACACATATGCTGGTATCTCTCGGTATTTGCATTCTATTTTATTGTCATCGACAGCCAAGAGGACAGAGTTCAAAATACAAGTTTCTTTACAGATGCAATAAGGGACTTCAAGTAGCTGTTTTCATCAAAAATATTCTCTTCATCAAAACCAACGTTCCCATCTATGGAAACCTACTGGTTTTAATTTAAATGCCATTGGTGCACAAAGGCCAGTTTGAGACTGTAGCTGAAACAATTTTAAGTGCTTCAATCTTACTGCAATAAATATTATCCTTTTTTTTCTTTTTTTTTTTAATTCAGGCTTCTGTTACTTTTCTTTATAGAGCAATTCGAACAACTCATTTCTAACATTTATATACAGCTGACCTGCAGGACTGTGACGGGAATAAAAACTGTGTTACTAGAGTCATTGTATAGGACTTCTCTAGCATAGAGATTTTTCTCTATTACTGCTTAAGAGACATCCTGGTACAGTCCTTTCCAGATTATCAATATTTAGGATGTCCTGAATGAGCCAGTTCTTGTAAAATCTCATCATCATGTAGCCTTCAAGTCAAACCTGAGTTCACTTGACCCCAACTTTAGACGCAATTCAAAGAAATGATGAATATTTATGTACATCTCTCATACAGTTGTCTTCCGGAAGCTTCCAGCAGATGCCACTACCTGGCACGACCTGACTGGCCTTTGCCATCCATCTCTTCCTGATCTCCCAATTTATCCTTGTCTGTGAATCTATGAAGTAGAGGTTCCTTTTCTTAGCTCTTAGTCATTCCATCCTCCAATCTTACTTTTGCTACAGACTCCCAAGCTCTTAGTTTTCTTAACCATGAGAACCTTTACCTGTCCCAAAACCTCAAGTTCTTCCAGGAAATCTATTCTGTGGACATCTATTCCAAGCTCTTCCTCTTGTTTCGGACCTCAGAAACTCATCTTACTTTTCATGAGTAAGAGCCTTTCAAGAGTGGTCTTCACCATGAGGTAGCCGCTTCATCCACCTCTCATCACCCAGGTACAGCAGAGAGCTACTGCACGTAGCCTCCCGCTCCACTTCATGGGCAAGGAAGGAAAAGGAAAAACATTTCTGTTGCGGTAAATCTCATCAGATGATTACTAAACAATTATTCTAGCTGCTGTACTATTACTAAACACTTCTCAAAAACTGGTATCACCGGTTCACTGGCTGTGGCAACAGTGACGGAGGAAGAGCCCAAGCACAGTCTGCTTCCCAAGCAGGAAGCACTCTCTGGATTTAGAGAGTGTTGGATGCAGGACTCAGGAGTTTACCAGCGCATACACATGTGTGTTAAACTGCAATCAACTATGTGCCTGCATCTGGAAGCACTTCAAAAACGTGCTTATAGTATAAAAACCATACGGAGCGCATGATTTTGCAGGAAGTTCTCACATCACAACAAGCTGCTAGAAGGAAAAGCCCACTACTGCTCAGCTCCCTGCTCGCTGAAGGGACATGAAGTGCAGAGCCCTGCGGAGCACAAAGCTCGTGCTGGGAAGCAGCAGTTCGCTGTCGCACTCACCAACATGTCCTCCCTTCAGAGCCCCCTCGCCATGGTTCACCCACCAGCAGGGTGCTCAGAAACGCACCAAAAGCAGCAACATGGAGACAGAAGATTGTTTTCAGAAATCCCCTCAAATCCTTATTGCCATGACGACTGTAAAAGATGGGCATCCTGAGCACCCAACTTTCCTGCGCAGCAGGTACTGCAGGAACACGTGTGTCCAACTGCCAGAGAAAATTCCGGAAGGCACCCGGGTGTGGAGCAGCGAAGGGGCTTGTGGCTCTGCTGCTAGATGGTTATCAAGTCGCAGGCACTTTGGCCACAGCCACTTCTGCAAGCACGGAGTATGCAGCCTGACGTGCAGGAGGTGCTTTTAAAACACTCTGTGTATATTTTATATTTGTTTGCTAAAGAGTGGACTGGGTATTGTGTAAGACCTGACTGCTTACGTTAGTACTTACCATCAGGCTGAGCTTTTACGAAAATCTGTCCCCATTTGCAAGAGCTTACATTTGTGAAAATGAAACAGAACACACAGCTAAATGTTTTTGCAAACTTTGAATCCCATTTTACATCCTCTGCGTAAAGTTTTAGTTCACACTATTGTTCTGTCAGATTAGCATTAATTTATAATATATTGAGCATAGCTGGCTGTAGGGTTTTAGTTTGTTTTTATTTCTGTTTTCTCTCTCCTGTGTGCTGCTGCCCGTAGCAACTTACTTTATGATGGACAACAAGGCTCCTGCAGAATTTGTTTCTGCAGCCACAAACAAAAGTACCAAACTGATCCATGAACTGCAGGCCTAATAACCCGGCCACAAAGAATTCTCAGCACCTCAGGAACACAGTTCCATTAAAGTGAGGTCCTTGGACAACCTTCAGCATCACAGCAGTACTCAAGTTCACTTAAAGTGGATGAGAAGCTGAGCACTACTGGAGCAAAGAGCGGCTCTTTTTAGAGCACAGCTACAAACTCCATCCAAGTTACTGCTGCAGGGATTTGCGTATGCAGAGGGGCCTTAATCATTACAGCTTCCTGGTACTGTCTTCAAAAGCTAAGAAGGATGGTTACAACTAGTATGTTTCTAAAAGGCTCCATAAGGCAGCTGACACTCAGGTGTCCCAAGTAACTTCCTCCTATGATAAATAAACTAGTGATTGCAGAATATCATGACATGGCATTCACTCAGTTTATGAAACAAAAGCATACTCGTCCAAAATAGTTTCTTGCCCTTTTCCTGAATGGCTTTAAGAAAAGGATAATGATATTTGCTCCAACATTTTAGAGAATTGTATCCATGTCATCAATGAAACCATGCAAGGTAACAGTAGATTATTTATACTAACATGACTCTGTCATCTGACAAAGCTCTCTATGAATGTTTTTAAAATCAAAAGAACAGGTAAGCATTAAAATTTTTAGTGTTTGTAGTCTCACCTACAGATAGGTAATCCCAAGTCCACAAAAGTATGCAATATATCTAAGCTAAGGTAGGATACATAGGTAGCTTAAGTGCTGAACTGCTTTAAACATAAAGCTTTAATTGCCATCTAAACTGACTTCAGAAAAAAAAAGAAAAACAGAAAAAGCAGCAAGTTAAACTCAGGTTTCTTCTACCTTATCTCTCTTATTTAATGTCTGCAGTATCCTTATCTTATTGTTATATGGGACTTAAGAACTGCAGCTTTGCATTACATATGAAAGTATAGTAAAGACATCATCTGTTCAGTGCAGCACCTGATCACTGAAATAGTGTGTCATTTGTTTTCCATACGAGATTAAAAAGCTCAGTAAATAGGAAGAGGGAAAAAAAGAGACAAACGAGACACACTTGTTTGCCTATAGCAAATGATTTAAATCCATTTAAGATCTTCTGACATTTGGTCCTTATTCTTCTTGCTATAATAATAACATAAGTTGTCCTGTAAGCAGCAGATTGAATGGAATCTGCCTTCCTCCAAATTTATGCTCTTTGCTTTTGAACCCATATTCTTTTTTTCTCACTGCAACTCCCCAGATCGCTATTGCACTACAAGGGAAAACTCTACTGTGACTAGCCTGGAGCTGTGCACGTTGAGCTTGGCCACTGAGGCCCTGCCAAGCAGAATGTGCAACAGCTACGTCCTGCCTGCCTCTTCCTCACAGCTGGCACTAATCTGGGTTTCTTCGCTCCATACTGCCACACATTTCCATAAAACAGGACTTGCACTGAGAGGTTTTCCACCCTCTAACATTAGGCTCTTAAATTTGTAGTTCAGAATGAGGTCGGGATGACTGACCTAATTTTCAGTAAGGCAGGACCTGTGCATCTCGCTTTAGGTATGACCCACCGTGTGCTCCACACTTGGACTCCAGCTATCCCAGTTTCAGACATAATGTTGGCTAGGAACAAACCCATCCAGCCAGACAGAACCAATTACACACATACAGAGTAGCAGACCTCTAACACTATATTATTACATATATACATATTAACTTCATATATATATATATGTATATATACATATATACATATTAACTGTATACTTGGATACAGAAAGGAATGAATTAGTTAAAAAAGAAAAAGTAACATAATTTTTACTCTTAAGAAATTACGTTTAAAGTAATTTGCCCAAAGCTATAAAGAAGCTGGATGACACTTTGAGATTTCTACATCCAGATGTAGACTGAAACATTTAAAACTTCTTAATGCTATTGGAAACACAGAGTAAACACAGAAAGACATTGTGTCAAGGCCATTTTTTTCCAGCATTTTTGTTTCTGAATTCCTCTGTAATAGCTGTATTTTCAAATACTTAAGCTGAAATCAAGGTGTTGAACCAAGCTTTGACATTTGACTTTGGAAGTTCTTTCCAACAATTCACAGAATCTTTTAAAAATAAGTTAAAGATCTCTGGCAGGAATTAACTTAGTGGCTGATGTAGTCCTTCCACTAGTTTACAATTATAATTTAAAATCTAATGAAATCTGCAATCTCTTTGCATTTGCTAGATTGGAACCCATAAAACTGGACCAGGAAATAAAGAGGAAAGGGTGAAAATGTTACTATTTATTCTTTTCATAACCAATCCTAAACTTCATAGGGTTTAAAAGCCCAGGAAAAGCAGATTTTCTCTTCTCATTTCAAACAATTTACTCTTTCCTCCAAAAAACAGCTAAAAATTCCAAGATGATAGATTAACCTAAGCTAACGGTTAATAAAGGGATAACATAGTAATTTTAAAATAAAGGGTGATTCTGACAATTCAAAAATATGGACCTCACATACACTTAAATACCAAACATGCTATGAAATTCCCAATAGTAAGAGATAATGCTATCAAATATAATATTCCACATCCACAATTAATAAGTAACTTCATATATTACTAGGAAAATAGGAGGAGGACAAAGGGTAAACAATGGGAGTACCACTGAGGGTAAACATTGGAGTATGACTGAGGGTAAACATTGGGAGTAGGACTGAGGGTAAACACTAGGAGTACCACTAAGGGTAAACATCAGAGTAGCACCGAGGGTAAACATCGGAGTAGCACTGAGGGTAAACATTGGAGTACGACATTGGCAGTAGGATTGGGGGTAAACATTGGAATAGCACCGAGGCTAAACATTCGGAGTAGGACCGAGGGTAAAGACTGGAGTACGACCGAGGGTAAACATTGGGAGTAGGACGGAGGGTAATCATCAGAGTACGACTGAGGGTAAATATCGGGAGTAGCACCGAGGGTAAATATCAGAGTAGCACTGAGGGATAACATCGGAAGCAGGACCGAGGGTAATCATCAGAGTAGCACCAAGGGTAAACATTAGAGTATGATCGAGGGTAGACATTGGGAGTAGGACCGAGGGTAATTATCAGAGTAGCACCAAGGGTAAACACACCGAGTAGCACCGAGGGTAAACATTAGCAATAGCACAGGGGCTAAACATCGGAGTAGAACTTAGGGTAAACAGTGGAAGTAGAATAGAGGGTAAACATCGGGAGTACCACTGAGGGTAAACAGCAGAGTAGCACCGAGGGTAAAAGCTGGGAGTAGGACTGAGGGTAAACATTGGAGTAGCACCGAGGGTAAACATCGGGAGTAGAACTGAAGGTAAACATCGGAAATAGCACCGAGGGTAAACATCAGAGTAGCACTGAGGGTAAACACTGTGAGTAGGACCGAGGGTAAACATCGGAGTAGCACTGACGGTAAACATCAGGAGTACGACCGAGAGCAAACATCGGGAGTACCACTGAGCATAAACATCGGGAGTAAGGACCGAGGGTGAACATCGGGAGTAGCACTGAGGGTAAACATCGGAGTAGGATCAAGGGTAAACTCCCTGCATCCCTCCCTCCCTTCTCACCTAAGGCCACCTGACTCCTTTGTCTCCCTCACTCGTGACTCTGCTCTTTCACCCCCCACTCCCTACTTCCCCTCTCTTCCTTCCCTCCCCTTCTCCTTATCCTTTCTCCCTTCTCCTGCCATGGCTTCACTCAGTCTCAGCTCATTCGTGGCTCCCCTCAGTCTGCCACAGAATCAATTCATAAGAACAAATTCTCCCACCTGTAAAAACAGGCTAAAGTTCAACTGTAAAAAGATTTTGTTCTATTCATGCAAAAGAGTAGAATTTTAATATATTTTTTTAGGCTTATGAATTGGCCATATTTTTAAAAAACGCTTTTTAAAAAAAAAATTCGGAATGCATACTCAATGATTTAAGAGTTAATATCATAGTATCAGTCATAATATTAGAGTGCATATTAGAAATTTTACTAATTCCAGATTGTGCCTAAGTAAAAATCAGTAAAATGTAGTCAAATCCACTTCCACTTCCACTTCCAAATCCACTTCATTTTCCCTAAAAACATACTTATTTCTCCAAAGTTTTCAGATACTTCTTTTTTTCATCACGTTATTTTTTTCAGAAAGCCTTACTTTTTGCAGAGAAGCTGTTGAAATTGCTGCTGGAAAATATATATAATTATATGATGGCACAATGGAAGACATGAATATGATGGCACAATTGAAGACATGAAGAATTATATGATGGCACAATTGAAGAATAAAGTAAATACAGTGATACACAGAATCCAGTCAAGGTTTTATATATCACAATCACCTTGGTCCCTGATACTTGATCATTGATCAGAATATTCAGATATTCACTTGGTGGGTTTCTGTGGAATTCTGTAAATTTCCTAAGTTTGATTTCCAACCATTTGGAAGCTACAGTATTCTGTACAATTTTTAATTTCTAACCATTTGGAAGCTACAGTATCCTGTGCAATTTTTAATCTGCCCCCAAATAAAACAATATATACACACTCTAGATACTGCTGTTTCACAAATAACAGGTTAGTGAACGTCTGTGCTTGAGTGAGAAATCTCAACCAGCAGCCTATTCACAAGTGCAGTCCAGGAAGGCTTCGTACAAGAACGCATCTCCTGACAACTACTATGAGCTATACAAGTACACAGTAACATCCATAGAAAAGTTCTGTTCACAGAGGACCTCTCAAACTGCATGAAATTCTCTCTTTTTTGTCAAAGAACAAAACAAAACAAAAAGAACTCTGCTGGAAACCACATATGCTTCCTAAACTCCTGGTTCATTACTCACCCCAAAACAATTCTTGGAAAATGCAAGCAGCAGCATCAAAATGAATGATCAACATCAAAACAGGGTGCTACCAATACCTCAAGATGCTGACAGAGAGGAGTTTCATTCCCTTTCCACACAAGACATCCAAAGGCGGCCATCTCACGTCCTGCTCTTTACTTCTCAACACTCACCTTGCTTAGCCACAGATACAAGAACACTGCAAGCTCTTCCACTGCTGGCCTCTATAGGGAGAGAGCTCTCAGTACTACACAAATCCCACTGTAAGAGGGATGTGGAGCTTCTAGAGAGGGTTCAGCAGAGAGCAACAAAGATGATTAAGGGAGTGGAGCATCTGTCTTATGAGGAAAGATTGAGCAAGCTGGGCTTGTTTATCCTGGAGAAGAGAAGGTTGAAAGGGGATCTGATCAATATGTGTAAGTACCAAAGGGGAGAATGTAGGGAGGAAGAGGCCAAGCTCTTCTCACTGGTGGCCAGTGACAGGACAAGGGCTAATGGATATAAGAGGAAAGACAGGAAGTTCCATCTCCATGTGAGGAAATTTTTTTTCACTGTGAGTGTGACAGAGCCCTGGCACAGGCTGCCCAGGGAGGCTGTGGAGTCTCCTTCTCTGGAGGTCTTCCAAACCCACCTGGA
>JAUBOD010000032.1:1160714-1228036 GCA_032353885.1 Nothura maculosa | reverse complement strand
TCCTTCTCTGGAGGTCTTCCAAACCCACCTGGATGCCACCCTGTGCCCCGTGCTCTGGGTGTCCCTGCTGGAGCAGGGGGCTGGACTAGATGAGAGACCTCTAGAGGTCCCTTTCAAACTCAACCATCCTGTGATTCTGTGATATGCCATGCCTAATTTTTCATACAATCTTCATAGAAAATTTATATATATATATAAATCCAGGTGAATTCTAACATATTGCTTCCAAAAGACATATAATACATAGCCATAATTTCAAATCTCCAGTATATATGATTATTCTGCTTTTCTATTACTCCAGACCCTTTAAAAGAAGTCCACAAACCACCTCTTCATCACTGTTTCAGAAGATGTTGTTCTAACACTTTGAACGAATTCTCGAGCTTTTGTTTGGGCTTATTTTGCTTTTCATAGGAAAAGTATAATTTATTCCCACTTTTCCTGCTGCTTAAAATAATTTTAACATATTTCCTTTAACAACAACAACAAAAGCCAAAAGTAAAAGAAACCAATTACCTGTGGGTTGAGGCTTCCCTATGAAATATTTCAGCCAAAATATTCATGTTTCAGAAGACGGCAAAGTGTTAGACTAGATATGGCTTGATACAACCTCAAGCATGATTATCACACAAAGTCCTGCCTTGCATTTTCGCTATTTTCATAATATTGGCAGTAGACCCTCGACTAAAAAAAAAAAAGCTACATAAAGGGAATTAAATCCTAAGAGCCCTGCTTTATCTTTATCATAAACTATCTATTTGCAGAGTTTTTGCATTATACTACCACAACTATCCCTGATTTCAGTGTAGGATGGGCCAACATCTAGTACTTTTGGGCATTCCCATCTTTTCCTTGGAAATTCCCAGCCAGAGTCAGTAAAAATAAATTTTATGGGGCCAGTACAGAACGCAGCCTGAGTCTTATCTCATAATTAAAAGTGTATTTTCAACATGGACTGATTCTGTCAGTCTGCCTTGTCACACACTGTGTGTTTTATGAATAAAGCTGCTTGTTGCTCATTTTCTCCTGTGTTTTTCTCATTTATACCTTACTCTTTTCTACTAGGGCCACTTTTTGAATTTCAGAAATCTATTTTGCAAAGTCTGAGATAACAGATGCTCCAGGGCAACTGAGTCAGAACCATAAGTAGTTTGCAACACCTGCAGCAACCCCAGGACAGTGTTTTCAGCGGCCCCAGGGCCTCAGCCTGCCTCGTGGTGCAGCACCACAGGATGCCTCGTGGTGCAGTAACGTCAGGCTCCTCACGAGAGCGGCTCCCAGGCAGCACCATCACCAGCAGGCCCATCCTCACCGGGGAACTTTCTCGTAGCGGAGAAGCTGTTTCCCTCCCTGCACCCTTGCTCTTGCTTGCACAGTGAATGGGCTACATGATAAAGTGGATGGGTTCAGCTTAGGAAAAATCTTCATCAGTGTTATTTTTAACCAGAGTCCAGTCACCGTTCCTGCTCTCTTTGTGGCCCTCAAAGGATTTCTCCCATTAGAAGGACAACAGAGAAGTGGGAGAAGCAGTGGAAGAGCACACGGGTTGCCTCAACCAGCTCAGCCGTGAAGAAAAACACACTTGGAAGGACAGCTTCACCTAGTGCTGCTTTCTGAAAATATTGAATACTGTCAACAAGCAAAGGACACATGCTACGGTATGGGAGTTTCTCTTGAATCTTATTCAGCCTTTGCTTTTTCATTACACACCATTAAGCAGGTATGGTGCTAAAGAGGAGCAATCAAAAGGCTAGGCTCTCTGCCACAGTAAGTTTTTATCTGTGGGAGATCGTTTAGGTGTAGACATCCGAGTTGGTGAGAGGCTCGAAATAATTTCATTCAGAAGATTTTAAGAGCGGGAAACAAGAAAGTATTTTGCACTTGAAGCTGTATGTCATAACAACTTTCATTATATTGCTAGTTAAGCTGGAAGTAAATAATTTACACTATCAGCTTTGAGTTTTAAGAAGGTATGTCAGTAACTGGAAGTAGCTCTCAGCTGTACTAACGTAACCTGCAACTGCGGTGTGAGCATCAGGCTGAGAAATCTCAAACCACTTCAGAGCCTGTGAATCCCAGTGAACACTGACTTGAGCTGAAGAACCCAGGACGTTGCCCTAAGGCCTCATCCATCCCTACGGAAGTATCTCTGGAGGATCTCCGGGAGTCTTGGACAGCCCCATGGCCAAGGTGGCCTAAAAGAGGAGAACCATGGTCAGAGGGTGGTTTAACAGGATCTGGAGTCATCTCCTCTTCTTCCACTCGAGTTCATGTTTTCTTCTGCCGTGCTCCAAAGGGCCTGCATCTTTCTCAGGCCTGAGAATCAGAACTGCCAGAAGACCTTCCAGTGTTTTTATAGCAGTGTTTTTAAAAAACTACAGGAAACCTATTGTGTCTGAAAGAGAAACGTAACCTGTGATCACAGAAACAACCTGTCACAACAAATGGATCCATCAGTCATCGTCTCTGCCTTCTCTGTTAGACAGAGCAGAGCAAAGCAAATACAAGAAGCTGGAAAAGACTCCCTCCCATAGCTCCCCTGTCTCAAATGCAGTGCCAATGATTTTGGAAAGAACTGCCTTTTTCCTGGGTGTGTTACTTCACACGGGAAACTCAAATGTCAACAGCAGGAATGTATTTGACGAAACAGGGAGAAAAGCTACTTTTTCTTGTTTTTGTTTCCTCATGTTTTTCCTCCCTCTTTTCCCTAGCACAAGCACAGGCCTATACCGGTGACTGCTCAGCAACGCATTGCGGACAGGGGGCACTGGCTGCCTCTCTCTCCTGCCCCCTTTCTGCTCTGTTTACATGGCCTCTTCCATTTGCCTCCTTCCGCTCCTGCTCCCATTCTTGGATCCCACCACTTCTCCTTGTCTCCCTGTCCATTTGCTTTTCCCAGTGTACTATAATGGCTTACATCACCTCAAGAGCCACGTGGCTCTACTCTCATCTGTTCACTTATAACTGAGCAGATGAAAGAATTTTGGAATTTCTTTAAAAATACAGAAACAATCCTGCTGCTGTTAATTAAATATATATATATACCCTCTGTATAGATAGCACCTTGTCCTCAGTCCACAACCCAAATACTCTCCTTGACAGAAGAATCCTCTGGTGGTTGTGAATATCCATCCCTTCTCATGAAGCAAGATGGGTATCGCTAGGTGCCACCAGACCCATTTCTGCAGGTGTGGATGTCAATGAAACAACGTTGTGGAGTCTCCTTCTCTGGAGGTCTTCCCCAAACACCTGGATGCCGCCCTGTGCCCCATGCTCTGGGTGTCCCTGCTGGAGCAGAGGATTGGACTAGATGATCTCTAGAGGTCCCTTCCAACCTCAACCATCCTGTGATTCTGTGAACAAGTCTCGTAAATAAAGCTCCTCCTCCTTCCCCATCACTTCCCTAAAACCGAACCTAAAAGGGAACCTCCAAAAGCCCTTGAGTATGTGATTCCCAAAGAATCCAGTTCCTCCTTTTCTAAATATTTAGGATACAGTAAGTACAGTCTTACAAAACAGTGAAAGATCTAAAGCAATTGTATTTAAAGTTTTCTGAATTGCTTTTTCTTTGCTAACTAGTGTCAACCAGAATATAAAAACCAATATAATTATTTTAGTCTGTGCTAACAATGCCACTTTTCTCTAAGTTAAAACAGATAGACTTGGAGATGTACTAGCAATATTTGAACTTCCTTGCAGCCATGCCAAGTTGTGTCACTCCTCTGTGGATACGGTAGCTTGGATGATCAGTAAGATACACCAGTTAGTGACCATCTCTATTGTTATTCCACATGTTCCCATGAACGGCAGAACATGGCTACTATGAGCAGACCTCCTTTTAATGATAGATACACTCATCAAATAAGCAAATTATTTGCCTTGTCATCAAGCCCTTTGGCTTCCTCACACTTTCCACCACAGCATGGCAAAATGTTTCCTGAGCCTCCAGTTAGGTTTCACAAGAACATGGGTGCCCTGTTTTGCCAAATCAAACTTTGTGGCACACAGAAGGCAGGTCTCCCGCTCAGGCACTAGTGAGGGATGTGGCTGCATGTGAGCACCCACCAACCCTGAGAACCCACTGCCCTGAGCACCTACCACCCATGAGCACCAAACACCACCCTGAGTACCCACCGCCCACGAGCATCCACTAACTCTGAGCACCCACCAACTCTGAGCGCCCACCACTGCCCTGGACATCCACCACCCTGAGCACCCACCACCCTGAGCACCCACTGCCCTGAGCTCCCCAGGCTCCTTGCTACCACCAGGAAGCACCCAGCCCTCCCACAGCGGCCAAAGCCATTAGGAAACGCTCATGGAGTTTGTTTTGCTGCCAGGTTTTCAGGTGGCAGGAGGCCCTGGGGCAGGCATTCCTGCGGCACCTCACACACCGTGGAAGGAGAGGGATTTACTGCACTGCCTAAAAGGACACGCTTCCTGCCCTGAAAGTGAGTGCTGAAGCCGCTAGAAGGAGAGCATCTCCTACACGGCACGGTTAAGGACTCAGCTACGGATTTTCTTGTTGAGAGTTTCATGGTTAGTTCAAGTCAAAACTGATCGCAATCCGATATATAGGAAGAAAACATGAAGCATGAGGTCAGTTCACATCACCTATGCTTCAATACCTCCTTCCACTAAATACTTGTAAGCCTTTGTAATCATTTTTTGCTTATTATTATTTTAAATTCACGGTCAAACTTGAGATCTCAGACTGGAAAATAAAGAGCACAACAGGTGAACACCACAAACTTCTCCACTTGAGAGGGAAGCAACATCAGAGCAGCCCAGATCTGAAGCACATTTCCTTAAAAAAAAAAAGGCCAAAAAAGAACTCATTTAGCTTATTATGTTATTATGTTAGTCCTCAGATGAGCACCTACACTCATACACTTAGAAAGCCGGGTGAAGAGGCTAGTAGTGCCACACAGTGTGGAGAGTTCATGTGCCCAACTCCACGTTGTTTACCCTGCCAAACGTGGTGTCTTTCCACTAGCTCAAAATAAATGTTTCACGATTCGAAGACCTCTCTTGCACCTCGTGACGTTGGCCCTTTCTTGCTGTCTGGAAAGGCAGCTGTCTGCTCACAGAAAGCTCCAGCAAAAATCATTTTGTACAGAATCCCACTTCTGTTGGAGGGGGAAAGCAGTTAGAGCTGCCTCTTCTAAATCATGGGCTTCTTAAGACATCACATACAGAGTAACTTCGACAGGCCATGATGATTTATTGCTCCAGATTTCATCCACTCAGCACTTTTGTAGGCATATTTCTGATGTCAGGGTGTAATGTTTAATGCTGTTGCTGTGCTATTAAAACAGCTTTTTCAAACTGAAGTCAGTGACTGAGATAACATTACAGCTCAAATCATATTTATTAGCATTGCACGAGATAGCTAGTGCATCTAACATAATCTATTTAAGAACTTATCCCAAAGTGTTCTGCTTCCTTCCTCTAGCGGGATACAAGTTACAAAAGCTTTATCTGCTGCTCAATTTTACAAGCTCCTAAAATCAAAGTTATGCTCTGGTATTTTGCGAAATATGTGTGCAAAAATGCCTTGTCTCTTAGCAGAAATCAGAACCAGTGACTGCTGTTTTAAGAAAAAAATATGTGCATCACAACAAAGGAATGCAAAAAAAAAAAAAAAAAAGCAAAAGCTGCAAGAAGGCTTGAGTAAATAAAATAAATATGGATAGAACAAAACTGGCTCCTCTCACAAACCAAGTTCGTCACAAGCACAAAGCACACAGCAGCAGCATGTAAAACCTGAATGCAAAATACCTTTATATAAAAGGCATGAGGACACATGTTTTTTCTATTTTAGCCTGAAAACCAAGGGACGCAGCACTGAGCCTTGCTGGCAGGCAGATAACTCATAGGCCCTGACCCTTCGACTCAGCAGGAATTCAAACACAAAGCTCTTTTCATAGTGACCGTGCCATACATTCTCAAGATAAGGCGGTGAAATAAGGAGCAATGGAGAGGTGCCACAAAGCAGAAGCCGCAGGAAAAGCCGCACGGAAACGGGGCTCTCCCGTTCCCCTCTGTGCTGCAGCGTGCGCTACGCGCAGCGCTCGCTGCAAAGCTGCTGCTCGGAGGTCCCGGCAGCTCTTGGGGACGGGACCTGCCTCCTGCAAGAAGGGAAAGCAGGGGAGCGGGCAAGCAGCAAGGGCCAGCGCTGCACGGCCCTGCGCCGCTCTGAGCCCACGGGCACATCCGGACACGCAGCCTGGAACACAATGAGCTTCGCCAAGGGACTGCTGCAGTAGAACGGAAGAGTTTTCAGCAACAACAGAAACAGGCACGTTCGAAACAACATTGCAGAGCTGCACTCACCATGAGAAAGCAACAGTTGCCCGGAGTTAGCGTGTGATTTTCTGCCCTGCTCCACTGCACTTTTTGCCTAGTTGTCCAACGCTCGGTAGCTCAGAGCTGCCACACAGAGGCCCCATCCATGATCTGGCTTATTTGCCTGTCAGGGTGAGTCTCAGCTTCTGTTTGATGCAGCTGGGCCCTTTGCTGAAGCTCCAGTGCCATTTCCACAGGCTTCCTCCCCACCCGGAGCACGCGGCGTGCTCTCCCAGCTCGGCAAACACTCGGATCACTTTGGTGGTACTCCCAGGGATAAAGCTTGGAGTTGTTAAGGAGTTCTTGCTAAGCGGTGGGTGGAGAACACGCGCTTAGTGCAAGGAAACTCTGCGCACAATCAGAGACGGAGAAACTTCCTCCCTTTCCCCCAACCCCTCCTCTCGCCGGGCGAAGCTGCCAGTGCCTCCTTTACAGAAATTTAGGAATGTAAAGGGAGGACTCCGAGGGGCCCAGGCAGACAAGCCTTTCTCAATCAATTAGCTTGCAGTCATTACTTGTGACCCGGGGTCAGGCCGCGTAAGTGTGTGGGGTGTGCCTGGAGGGGACACCGCGGCCGCTTATTAAAACTTACACGGCCAAAAGGGGGCAAAATGCAGTGAGCTTGGAAAGCTGCGGGAAGGCTGCCGCGCGCCGCCGCAGCGCTCCTGAAAGGAGAGCTCACCCCGTGGAAACGCTGCGCCTTGCTTTGCCAGTAACAAAGCACGCCATGACAAGAAACTAACTTTTTGTGTGCTCTAAAAGAGATTGAAATGTGAGATTAGGTGAGCAAGCTTTCAAGCGATGCTGCTTTACGGCTGCTTTACGCAAAAACTACCGGCACGAGCGGTGCTGGATGAGCCACATGAGCTTGTTCCCGAGAATAAGGCTGTTGTGTGGGGCTGCTTTGCAGCACACATGTGTTTGCAGCACTACAATTAATTCACAGAATTTACCCCGTGCATGTCGGCCCTCTTCAGCAAGTGAGTTGTGAGCATAAAGAACTCTTCATTTTAATACTCTATCACAACAAAAAAGCAACTGATTGTAATAAAACTCTGGAATATTTTAATGCACCAGGAACACCTCCCGCCCTGAACACATGGGGAGAAGAGGGTGTAACTTAACCAGGATTCCCACATGCCAAGCGCACAGCCTTGGGTGCGAAGGAGAACTTCCAAAAGACCCTCAGCCTCCTATCCTGCCAACCCAGTGACATGGAGATGATCCCTTGGAGAAACCCATGAGGGAGTCCCGACTCCCCAGGCAGCTCTAGGAGAACCCCTCTCTGAGCCAGACAGGATCAACGTACTGCATTTTAGTGCAGGGGTGATGCACTTCAGTCTCAAGGTGTACAGTGCAGAGCAGCTTCTGGTAGTGCTGCACATGAAGGCTTATGCATAGCTGGGGGAAAAGGAAAGGGGAAAAAGAAATAACCCAACCAAAACTTCACTAATTAAGGTAATGTTGTGACAACCACACAGCCACTTACGCAGCAGTCACAGAAATGGGCAGAAATAGGAAAGTTGAGGTGAGTAAGACATTGCAGACAACCCGCAAGCCTCTTCTCCGTTAAAGACCCTGGCAGACTCTGTGCCCAGGCAGAGCATGTGATAGTTCAGATGTTTATTCCTAGGGCAGAGAGCAGCATCAGGGCCCCTGGCTAAGTGCCCTGGGGTAAGAATTTTGCTCCTGTTTTGCACTGAGTTTAATAAATTAGGTCACTTTTTTAAATCAGTAGAAATAGTTGCAGAAATAGTTGCTTTAGTTTTGAATGAAAAAGTCCGGGATTAAGACACAGGACAAGGTTTTAGAAAATTTGGCTTCTGTTCCCATTCATATCTCACATAGCCCCAGTGATCTGGGACACACTTTTAAATCTTCTTGCATTCATCCCAAATACCACTCACCTTACAGAAGATATCTTTATCTCCCTAAAGTCTATCAATAAAACTGTAATTCAGTATATGGATCCCTTCAATACTAGTTAAAAACACATGCTTCCAATGCAGTGGAATTAAAGCAGTATTGAACATAAAATATCTGTTGCCCCTGGCCTCTGCGTAACTGCAAGCAAAACAAACTGGCTAAATCAAACCAGCACAAATCACCATTCCAATCCATTATGGGTTTCAGCACACAATCTCCACAAGATAAATACAAATCCATGCACATGAATATTGATATGTATATTCATTAGTCCTCCTTTTATTCATTACATTATTCATTCTCCTTAAATCCGTTATTTCTCCTCTCTGCCATCTAAATATATAAAGTTCCTGGAGAACTTGCAGAGTTGGCACCCCTAATACCAGAAGAAAAGTAGAGAGAGAGTGTCCAGGCTGTCCATAGTGTTGCTCCCACCACATCTTAAGAAACAGGGCACATGTTCCACATTCTCCCTACCTTGGGGATCTTCCAGACACTCCAAATATGACAAATTACTTTTGATTTCAGGCTTGCCTTTCAACCCACATTTTTTAAAGCCAGATATACCCCAAATACTCCACTTGGAAATGTCTTACAGATTCATATACTTTTTTTTTTTTTGAAAGGTTGGTATGGAAAATTTACAACATACATAACAAGAGACATTTAAAGGATGTTTTTAATGTAACTTAAAACAATGCCTACACACTGGAAACAATAACAGAGTAACGGCTCCTCCTGGCACCGCTGACTCCGCTGGCTAAGGGCTCTTCCTTTTCCTGCTTGCTGCCTGTGCGGTTACCCCTCCATTGGCTCCTCTCCACGGCTGCCACATTTCAGCCAAGCAAAGGTGACACAGGCCACTCAAAAATAACCTCTAATGGAGAAGGATACCCAGTGAGAAAAGGGACCTGGTCCTCAAACCCCTGAAGTTAGCCCAAAATATCTAGTTCTTTTACAAGCAAAAAGCTCTTTTTAATTAATGAAAGTGGAGACCACTGTAGCAACAAATTGTAATTTACATTCCAATATGGAACAAGAAATGCTGTTCTCCCTCTTTCTATTTATTTTACTTTTTTTTTAAGATAAAGAGTTGCAACAGTTGATCCTGGAACAGAGGAGCAAGCTGTATTTCAAGGAAGGGCTAAGTCTTGACATATTTTTTCCTAACGGACTCCATATAACCAGATTTTCTCCTTTCTCCTCAACCAGCAAGTTCAAAGATCCACCTTAATTAGGCACTGCAGGAGGATTTTCTGCTCTGTCTGCTCGGCAGAGTGACGTGCTCTCTCACTGCAGTGCAGCAAGGACTCACACGGGCTGCGTGTGCACCAGCTCTCCTCTTGCACCAGGGTATTTTCACACGTGCTGACTCAGAGACGGCAAGGAGGCGAAACGCAGGAGCTCTGTGCAAACATCTCTGGTGCCTGCGCACAACTGCAGGCCTGGAGTACAACCAAGTTCAATGGGAGCAGTGCTCATGATCTAATATGGTCATCACATAGGACAGAATTCTCTGACAGTTGAAGGAATTTATTATTATTTTTAGGTTTTTCTGCAAAACATTGATCCATACAAAAGACCATAAACTGCAAGATTAATTCACAGAATGAGCTCTCTTCCCCTACTACGCTTTTAAATGAAGCTATTTTATTCAGAAAGTAGGAAAGCGAGGTGAAAAGCATTCGCAGCAGAATGTGTACACTTCTGTAGTGCTGATAGGGGTATTGAGTAAGGTATTTACCTATCAGTTCACACTTTCAGCACTCAACTTTCAAATAACTGCTTAAGAAAACAAAACCAGTATTAATTCCAGGAAGAAAAAAAAAAAGAACAAAGAAAAAGAAGGCCCCACAACTACACCACAGCACTTTGCAGCAGCTCTTCCCCCTGTGCAAGTGCTGCCTCCCTCCTGGCCCCTTTTCCTCTCAGGAAACAAACCTCAAGGAGAGAAGCAGAGGGAGAGTCAAAAGGTTAGGGGCAGCCTGCAAGCGCTGCGCGCGCCGGGGGCCCTCTCTTCCCCTTAACACCTGCCGCCCCAGCGGCCATTTTGCTCGCAGCGGCGCAGCCCGCGGCGAGGCAGGAGGCCGCTCCAATGGCCATGGCCGCTGCCGGGCTGGCCTCTGTGAGGTGCCCTGTGCGTGTGGCCCCAACGGCCTCCCCTGCGGGACTGCCAGGAGGTCTCACCCCAGACTGTGGAGTTCAAAACTAATTACTGCAGCTGTGCACGCAGGCTACGTTGAGAATAAAAACGAGACCCTGCTACAAACCTAACAAATGAGGGAGTTTTGTTGAAACCAGTCCTGAATGAAGACCTGTTCTTCATTCCTGTCCTGTCCCTCAGGCTAAGATTCTAACATTCATGCTGCCATTCCTTGACTCCTCAGAATGCACAGATTTCCACAATTTTCACATCTTAGCAAAGTAGGTGAAATACATCTAGACACACATTTGTTCCAGACACACAACAGTGTAAAAGCAGATGAGAAATACTAAATTAACAAAGTTTCTGCCGTCATTTTCCAGGAACGGAGCTCCAAGCAGGCAGATGCAGCCGAGATCTTGGCTGAAGCTGTAGGAACAAGGCAGTTTTTACCCCTAACCAGGGGCATGGCCCAGCACAAAGTGGGAGAGGACCAGGGAAGAAGTTAATGCCAAATATTGTTCAAGGGACAAAACAGGAACAAGCTTGATTTAGGCAGAAGAGTTACAGTTCATACAGATGGACAGCTAATGCAACAAAAAAGTGTGAACATAAGTGATATGGGATGATTACTTGAACTTTCAGGCTATTAACAGATGCTGTGATCTAATTTAATATCTTCCTTTCCGGAAAAGACTCCAGCTCCAAAGTGAAGTTGAGTAAAAGAACATTTAAAAATTAATTAACAAAGCCGTAGCACTGAGAAAACAACTGAAAATACGGGGGGACTGCTGCCCAGGCCACCCCTGCCTCTGAGGTAGGTAATGCCCAGAAAGAGTCCATGAGTTGCCGCATGTTCTGAAACTCGAGAAACCAGCTCCTCCTTTCTGTTATTCCTCATGCCCAATATACATCCCAGTGTATTCATCTGCATCTACAAGATAATCTAACAGGTTTCAGGATCATCTTTCTTGCTTTTGGTGAGGTATATAACTATAATATATAAGTATACTGTAAGTTTTGTTTCTTGGATTTCACAAAGTTCTTAGCCTGGTAACTCCTCCAAGGCAGAACCATCAAATATTATGGAAAGAATCTGAGACAGGAATCTGAGACCAAAGGACTAAATCAGAATTCTGACAATTGATAACCCCAGTCTCATTCAGATATGAAGACAAGTTTTCAGCCTTCAAGTATATGAAAAGTCCAATGAAGAGACTGTAAAAAAACGATCTGAAAAAAGACTGTAGAGACTTTGATCTCATTCTAAGGAGATGTTATAGCCACGAGGATAAGGCTTCTTTCAAGAAATTTGTTTTTGTAAATTTCTGGTTGCCCCATAGTGAAAGACATTTTTTGTGTGAATATTTAGACACTAGCGTCCCTGCAAAGGAAGATACACCTATGAATCCCAGCACTGCTTTAATATAGCAACGATGTAATAACTGTTGCAAAAAAAAGCCCAGAATTTTTCAAATGAGTTTGAGAGAAGTTGAGAAAGTAACCGTAGCCCTGCATGTCTAGCCGCAGTCTATGGACAGAGTATCTTGCTTTACTTGTTGTGAAAGAAAAGTGTATAAAGCACCTGTTCAGTTAAATTCCTGCATGCTCACACAAAACTCGTTAACTCCTTTATTTTTCCATACCTCTCCAATGTTGCCAATGTGGACAAGGCTTAAATCTACTCTTGCTTCTTGCCAGAATCTGATTTTTTTTTAATTTAAATTTAAAGAATATGCAAGAAAGCATGGATGGGTAAATTCATTTTCTGCTATTGCCCATACCAAGAGTAAACACATGGATTTAAAATAAGTCTGGAAAAATTGTTGCCTACTGCATATCTAAGCACACTTCCCCAACAGACCAGTGCAGGAGAAAGAAAAAGCTTAGAAATATCTGTTCCTATTTATTTGCTCTAAAAGTCAATGCTACTTCTTTGTCCGTGAACTCTTTGCTTTTTCTCTTTGGTGTCATGAAAAACATGACCTTGCTGAAGCTTCTCAGTTAAAAATGAGTTCTCAGTGGAAAAATATCCCTAAAGAAGATTCTCTTTTGTACCAAGGAATGCTCCAACAGTCAACTTCAATTTGCTTTAAAGACAAAAAGGCATCTCTCTTGGGAGAAAAATCAATCCCCAATCTGTCAGCAGTAACACACAAAGTTTGGAAATGTGCTTAATTCAGCAAAAACAAATGCTTGTAAATTGTCAAGCCGTTATGTGAGAAGTGACTCTTCCATTAAATAAAATCATGAGCTAAACGGAAAAAAAAGTAGGAAGAGAACAAAGATACCTTAAGCAAATACATTTTATCCATCTACAAAGGGCATTAGTGAGAAAAAGAACAACTCCTTATTACTGGCTAAATATGAATGGTTATATTTAACAGTAATTTAACTGTTAGTAATTTTTAAATTATATCCTCAGTAGTGGCACATTCCACAGCAATCAAACCCCACCTTTTCTGCACAGAACCAGGCAATGAGCTGCAGACAGACGGGGCCTCCATTGGCTCAGATTTGCCATCTGAGTGATCCCCATGAGGGGCCACGAAAGCGGTTTTCCAGTTTCGAGACATCACCACAAAGCGCAATAGCTGTACACACGGCGGAGGCCACTGGTGGCTCTGTGTCCGCAGGGGTATCTGTGCTTTTCTCCTTCACCTCCAACACCTGAAGGAGGCTAGAAAAGCAGAGGCTTTCCCTTCTCATACTGTGATTCTTACCCTGACACAGGCAGCCACAAGAACTGGCACCCACAAGGAAGAAAAGCCTTCTAATACACTCAAGATTCGAGTAGAGTGGCACCCCAACTTCCTTAACCTCAGAGTGAACTTAATCCTTCTGCACCTCAGTTTCTGATCTCTAAAATCTCTGTCTTGAGGATCGGGTGTTCCAAGCATAGACTTTATCATCATATAGATGTTACACAGTTAACTGGTAAAAGCTTTTAAGTTCTGTTCAAACATGTAGCTGTAACATTATAATACAATCCTGAAAAAGAAGCTGATATTTGGTATAAAGAACTAAGTAGGTGTTTCAAAAAAAAAAAAAAAAAAAAGGAAGAAGATGATCTAAAACAGACACAAAGATTAAGGTTCAGTTCTGTAGAGTTATACCAGATCAGTGCTGATGTGCTAAATATGAAAGGATGTATTCTGCAGTATTTAAAATATATAATAAATTATTTAAATATGAAACAATAAACACTTATAAAAATGAATGATTAAAGACAATGTAGATTTTGTGTAATAAAATGATTGAATTGCTAATTCTAGTTTTTTCACAGAAGGCACAATTGGTGTCATTTATTTTCCCTTCCTTGCTGCTCAGACCCACAATATACCTGTTGCTCTCTATCCTCACTGGGTCCAGAGATGACAACAGGGTGAGTTCAGGCTAAAAGGATAAACAGGTGGGTACAAGCCAGGGCCAAACACACTTGGACCTCAGGTGTAAGCCCCGCAACACCTCTCTTGGAAGGCATTTCACGTAAGCTGAGCAGGGCTGTCAATACTACCCAGGCTCCTTTCTGCTGCCTGCCCATGGCCAAGCCCAGTGCCATGTTCTCAGTCTTGTCTGAAAGAGAAGTCTCCTGCAGTGCAAGAAACTGCGGCACGCTGGCTTCCTTCTTCCAAAGCCAGGGCCCCCAGTTACCCTGCAACTGCTGAGTCCTGCCAGGGCTCCTAGGAGCCGCACGCTGGGCCACGCAACGCCAGGGACGGTATCAGCGCCTGCGGCCAAAACCTCATCCCGAGGGCTGAAGGCTTCCCGGGAATGTTTCCTGGCCACAGCCTCAGGCAGAGGCGAGGAGCAGCCTGCGGCACTGTCCTCATCTGTCCACCCGCTACAGGGAGACCAGTGAGCACCTTACTGGGGCCGGCTTCATTTGTGCACTGAGCCAGGCGCCATCTGGGGCTGTGTCCAGGCTGTGGAGGAGCGGCTGCCCTTTCTGGACATGCAAACAACCAGTGGCAACTCACAGGACGCATGGCCCTTCTCATCAGGTGCCCTGCGTTTCGGCGTAGATCACTAGAACACAGCCGGGCAGCGCGAGGCTGATGGGTTGTGCTGGTCCTTGGCAGGGTTGCGAGCCCAACACACCTCCGGGGCCTGTGCTTCTCAGGAAGCTCTCCATGCCACGCCTGCGGACGCAGATACTGCTTTCCCTCCTGTGCTCTCCCACTTTTGGTCTATCAGGTGGCATACCTGTAATCGAGGCACCGCGGCAGCGGAGCAGGCTGCTACCTGACCAGAAAGCGGTGCTTGGACTCGCATCATCTCCCCTGTGAGGAAGAGGGACCCTCGCTCCTTTTGTTACCTTACTCAGATTAAAAAACACAGCAGATCACCAGTAACCCCAATAATGTAACATTGAGGCAGGGGGAGGAGGAGTGTGCTCTGGTTTACAGAAACTTACATGCTCTCTGGCAGGCCTTTCGGTTCATCTTTATCAGTAAAAACAATATGAACACAGGCAAAATCTTATTTTCTTAAGATGCCAAATGTTTCGAGAAACAAGCTAACCTCCACTGAAAGAACCTGTCTTTTTCCACTTAGCACCACAGACAACCAATAATTTGCCACTGGCACTCAATATTCATTGGTACATTCAAGAGTAAATGAAGGAAATGAAAATTTGCTCAACTTATAGTTCAGACAATATATTTTATCACCTTTGACTGCACTGGATAGGTGCACCACCCACTTCTTAGTGCTTCTTCACTGTCTTCATGCTGAATGGGCTGGAGGTTGATGTTCAGGACATTATTTCCACCCTGCCTGAAGGACTGAAACTTGGTGAACAGAATAGGAAATAAACTTTTCTGCACAATTTGCAGGGAATAACCACCTACGGTCCTAAACTTTTTGAAACTGTGTTGATCTGGGAGCAATTCCGAATGCATGTTTCACGCAGAGGCCACAAGAGTAGCACGGACGCACGCGGAGGGCCGCGCAGAGGGCCCGTTCCCAGGGTGCATCAGGACCGGCCGGGAGCCCCCGCATGGGGACGAGCGCCTGAGTGCGGGGAGGTGGCAGGGCCTGTCCCCCGCCTGGCCGGGACAGTGCTCTGGACCTCGCTCCCTGCACACATGTCACTGGGTGCTGACAGCTGTAGGAGACTCATGGAGGCACCTTCTGGATTAGCAGTTTAGCAGGAAGGCCCCGCATCCCACTGCCCTCCAACCTCTCACAGATTCAGTATTAATATGGCCACTCCTGCAAGCTGACCACAACTTGGGAGAGAGGAACATTAGAAAACTCCAGGAGCCAGGCTCCACTAAGTGCTGCTGGGGGGTCACACTGAGCCTTGCCCCCTGCACCCTCTGCTGTGCAGGCTGCATTTAAAGGTGGCACTAGGGACAGAACCCATAGCTGAGCCTTTCCATTGCTATGTGGAAGGAATCACAGAAGGTGGATGAGTTGGGGATTCCAATGAAATAATCATTTCATAACCAAGGAGTCAACAAAGGACTTACCCACTTAAGAAGGATCTCTTCCTTTGAAAAAAAAATTTACATTAATGTGAAATTTATGTTTTGCTCCAGAATAAAGAAAACTAGAACATTCTAAAGCCATCCACACTATACAGCAACAAAGTCCCTTGAACCAAATTAAAAAAAAAAATTGGAAAGTCTCCCTTGAAAAGTACACATTAATTTAAGCTATGCTATGCTTCCAATAGATAAATATTCATTTCTGTTAGTACCATAATGTGTGTTCTTTATTATGTCATAATGTGTGTTCTTTAATATGTTGGTTATGTCTATATTCTATAAGCTATAATTACCAATTTTACTAGCTAAAATTCTTCCAAATTTACAGATTTTATGTGGTCCATTTCCATGCCAGGCTCTCCCATCAGAAAAACCACCGCATGCTTGTTTCTTTTCCCTACATTCTCATTCCTGAAGCTCCTATGAAAGGGAAATGGGATGGAAACAGCATGCACCACCCAAGTGTTTAGGAAGAAGTCCTCCCATGTAGCACTAACAGAGACTCCTCTGTATTGTACTGATTTATTTCTAGAATTTCACTGCTTTAGCCAATTTTCAAGAAATGTAGTCATTATTTCTTTAACCTAAACATCCAATTAGCACAACTGCAGTGAGCAGTGTGCATGCAAGGCACCGTTACAACTGCATGCACAGCAAGGAGCGCGTATTTATAAACCACAGGAGTTGCTGAAGTTGTGCACCTCCTCCGCAACCAGGGCTGCTGCTGTTAGAGTATGGAGGTGTATGGCACTTCCTGCACCTCAGACACATCCCTACTCCAAAGGCAGATAACCACTTGGTAGCAACAGCACGTGCCGCTCAGCAGGGTCCGTGATGTGAAGGGCTCCACTGCTGTAATTCCTGCTTATGCTTGGCAGGTGACGGCGATGGAAACAAGGCACTGAGGCACCTCCTCAGGCTCAACTGGGTTTCAAAGGTACATGAAAAAGCCAGCACAAAAAAAGTGCAATCTTTAGGGGCAAATTTACATGGTATACTGTATGAAGAGCCATCATCTCTCAGCCATCTGCTGGAGAAGAGCTATACAATAAAGCTTTACTTTCAGGAGATGAATTTGGTTAAACTCATGCAGCTCCATTCACTGTAGCATAGAGCAGAAGGGCATGACGAAGAAGTGGCCAAGGACTTGTGTTCCCCTCACATATGACACCAGGACAACCCTGAGCATGGTGACAGCAGAGCTGCTGCAAGCCCATCCGTTTCAGGATCAAGGCTACCTCAGTTTAGGAGTCCCCCACATACCTGAATGGAGCTGGATCGGTACTTTGTGGCAGCTAACGTAACCACGTACTGTGCTGCTCATTCAGGCTGCTATCCCTGTTTTCCACCTCCTTTGCTCAGGTTTAAATGCTTACTGTAAGTATCAGCCAGCCAAGAATGCAAATCAAAAGGGTTTTCTATATTATTTGTGTTTCCTGAAGCCTCTGCTGCGAATAGCTGTTTCCGTTCCTTTTGCACAGAGAGAAAAAATACTAATTAAGACAGCATATTTATGGACATGGTGGAAAAATCCTGAAAGTCTTTTAAGTCTGCTCATCTTTTTTTTTTAAATCTACGCTAAAGTCTAACAGAAGTCATGAGCTTCTGCCAGCTTTACCTAGTGTGGTGGTAGGAGCCCTCATAGGTCATGAGGCCCAACAGTGTCAGTCATCACTGCTGCCTTTTCTCGTGGCTTTGAAACCTTCTAATGGCAGCTATGGGACCTACAGTTGGCAAAATGCATGAAAAACGGCTCATACATGTATCTAGTTGTATATTATATCATAAACTACAAACACAAGTGTTTGGATGGGCAAGTTCATTGAGATAAAACCAACAAAACATGGGGAAAGAGTATTTCCACTGCTCACCCTGTCTCTGCAGTGCCATCATCATGGCATGATCTCCAGCCCAGATCTCCTCCTTTGGCAGAAGCTGCTAACCTCTCTGGGCCAGTTGCCATAACAAAACAGGCAAAGTGCTTGGTCAGACCTGCTACATTCCCACGTGCCGGAGAGCTGGGAGCAGGAATCCCAGCCTGGGCCGCTGCGGTCACGGCAGGTGGGACAGTCAGAGTCCAATGCAACAGAACCATTCCTGGATCCATTGAAACCGCCTCAACCAACCTCTTTGCGCAGCCTGGCCACGCAACGGGGCAGCACTGCCCCCAAACTGCCCTGAGAGGGGCATGCGAGGCCGCAGCCCCCACAGAGCAATGAGGACACAGCGAGAGCCACTCACGTTCCATGCAGATAGATCGTCACTTTCTCATGGGGACTTATATCTATATATATATGTATGTAATATATATATTTTTTTTCTCGGATACAAAATCTTGAAAGTCTCCAGAAGTTTTTTCTAATTGCAAGATGAAGTTCAAGAGATTTACCTATCATTTGTTTAAAAAGTTACCTTCACTAATGGCACAGCTTTAATAATCTCTGGAGCCATCATGAGAGTTTTCTTCTTGTTGGGAAGGTTTGCCAAGTATGGGAGTGCGGTGCTAAACATCTTTATAAAAGCAATTTGAACATCGAATTAAACAACAGTTCCTAAATCAACTGAGGGCAGAAATTAAACTTATTGGTCACTTCACCTCTTAACATTTTTATTACCTCCCCTTGGAGTGAAGGTATATGCCAATTTGTATACTTTCCAACAGACAGCAGCTGCAATGCAGGCTCGTGCATTTTTAGATTCCTTTTCATTCACACTCTGTTAAAACTATACTGGGGAGACAGCAATGCACGGATAATGAACGAGAGAGATGATAAAGATGAAATCTGAGCTTGCATTCTGTATCCTACAGACATATCCTGGGCGGAATTATATGATCAAAAATAAACTTCTGCTTCCTAACACATACTAATGGCATGAATTACTCTGTGTCATGAATTACATCTTCAGTCTCTTTCTTTTCTGGGTGACTTGCTGCACTTGTCTGTCTAGACATCTCATAAGCCAGAAAACAAGGCAGCTGGGCTGAATCCCTAGCTGAACTGGGGAGGTCACTTAGCCAATCCCAGCCACAAAGCACCCTCAGCAGATCTTCCAGCAGCTCCTTCATTCCCCACAGAGCCCAGTTTCCTTGAGGGCAAGCTCCTCAAACTCCCGAAACTCCGCATGTGGCAGGAGCCACTCAGGATGGCTCAGAAGCAGAGGTGCACGCTGTGGGTTGAGTGGAGCACTTCTGCAAACACCCAGCTCATCGCCCCACGTGTCCTCGCACGGCACATGCCCGTAGCTCTCGTGCCACCCGCGCATCACGATGCAAACACAGTGAGCACGTAGTGCCAAACTGGCTTATGGACAGGCAGCAAAAAGCAAATCCAACAGACAACTCAAACCTCCTTCACAAAATGGGGAGTTCACACCAAGTGTAGCATCTGTGGAAGGTGTATGAACCCGCAGCGCAAGCACCATGGATTCCTTTTGTATGTGAGCCTTTGCTTGCAGGCGTCTGAGACATCTGAGAGGGGACATGATTAACCAACATGTGTAAGTTCATGAAGGGGGAATGTAAGGAGGAAGGGGCCAAGCTCTTCTCACTGGTGGCCAGTGACAGGACAAGAGGCGAGGGGTGCAAACTGCAACACAGGCAGTTCCATCTCCAGGTGAGGAGAAACTTCTTCCCTGTGAGGGTGACAGAGCCCTGGCACAGGCTGCCCAGGGAGTTTGTGGAGTCTCCTTCTCTGCACATCTTCCAATTCCGCCTGGATGCCGCCCTGTGCCCTGTGCTCTGGGTGTCCCTGCTGGAGCAAGAAGGCTGGACTAGATGATCTGTAGGGGTCCCTTCCAACCTCAATCATCCTATGATTCTGTGATTCTGTAAATTTCACGGTCCTTGTGGCAAGGCATGGGCATCATTTTGATACAATTACTTGTGGAATTAAAAAATAAGAGGAAAAAAAGATAATTAAACCAAATTTTAGTCCCTTACCTGGTGCTACACAAGCTTCTGTACCAAGTGCTACCCTGCTATCGCTATATGTACGCTGAATTGTTTGCTTTTTATTCAGTGCGCACACATACATGTTGAGCAATGCCAGTCAGGTTACAGAACCAAGTACATACAAGTTAGGAAGTTGCAGAAATAACATGCAACTGAAAGTCTGCAAATTTAGGCTTGATTAATAAACGGTTAATGATACAGTCTTTAAATACAAAGCACTATTGTTGCTGTATTTACTGCACAAGACAGACAATGCTCATTTTAAGAGCAGCTCTGCAGTGTTTTCTTTTGTTCATTTCTCATTCTGCAGTCCTCTGTAGGGGACTTTATTACCTAGACGTGGCTCAAAACTTCTTCGGAGGAGAAATGTATTTGCTTTGTGCAGGCCTTTCTTTGGTGCTCCTCATTAGAGAATATGAATGATTCAGACACACAGTTTTCACTGAATCCTTGCAAGACTACAGGTTCCAAAGCTGAGCACGGATATTACAGAGAAACACAAGGTTTTTGAAAGTTTTACTGGCTTCACCTAACACTGGTAGCAGAGACAAGGCTGGAATTCTTCTCTCCAGAGCTCTAACTTCTTATCTGCATTTTTCTTTTCGTGGTGCCCTTATCTACTACACACCTCACAACTGTGAGGAAGGAGCAGCCTCTTGCACTGCAGTCATGTGCACGGTGGGGCAGCTCTAGCTCGAACGGACGGCGGAGATCCCGTGGGGCTGGGCACCCAGACAGGCACTTGTGGCCCTAGGGAGCCTCAAGTCTGCCCTCTCAAAGCAGCTCTGCTCCTTTAAAAGCACTTCCTCCAAAGCTTGGGTTTTTTCCTTCTCATGGCACTTTTATGAAATCCAGCAGTGTGTTGCAGAACTCTTTGCCATAGCACAATTTTGGAAGTGCATTAAAGTGCTATAAGGAGGATATCTTCATATATAACTTAAAAAAATAGAAAAGGTTTTGCTTTTTACTTAGTGCAGTTTTTTTTACTTGAAACAAGGAAATAATTCATGTGTGTACCTTTCACAAAAAAATCACTAGACAGTGATTAGCTCCTTGCTTAGTTAAGCATGAAGCATGCCATATATATATTTATATATTTGAGAATCACCTGGGCTGAGCCCTGGGCTTGGGCCAGCCCTCAGGGCAGTGAGGATCAGTGCAGCATCTTTCCGCACTTTGCAAACGTGCCCTCGAACGCCTCGCGCTACAAACGGCCGCGGCTGACGCGAACCAAACGCTCCTGCAACGAGTTTGCTCCCGCTCCCCGGCCGCTCTGCATCGTTCCCCTGCGGAATGAACTTCCTTCTTGCTTTTCTCGCGCGGGCAAAGCACCTGGAAGAGCACCGGGAAGAGCCCTCCAAGCAGAGCGCGCCGCTGCGAGAGCCGGCGCCGAGGGGCCCGCCCGCCTCGCAGCGCCGGGGCCGCAGCGCCCTCTGGCGGCCGCCGCGCCGCTCCCTTCTCTCCCTCCCTTCCTCCCTCCCGCCGCCGAGAAGCTTCTGGAAGGAGGCTCGGGAAGGGGGGGAGCGGGAGGAGAGGCCCGAGGAAAAAAGTGGAAAGGCTGCAGAAATCCGAGCAGCCCTCCAAGGGCAGGATGGCGTTCAGTCAGTTACCTCGCGCGTGAGGTGACGGCGGGCATGGGCGCAGCCGCGCACGGCTCCCATCTGCCGCTTCACGCTCGGGCAGCAGCCGAGTTAGTTGTTAGGCACTAGTCTAACTAGTCTTGCACATGGTGCAAGATAGGGACCAAATGCGAAAGGAAGAAAGGGAGCCATCACATGTGCTTGCCATTTCCCCAGCCGATAAAACAACCCTGTTGCGGTTTAAAAAATAAAAATAAAGAATTGCCCAGTAAAACTACCCCAGTTTAACTGCTTGGGAACTTTACTGATTTTGGCATGGATGCAGACTGAAGTTTGGCACTCTCTTACGGCTCTCTTACGGCTATTACGATGCAGTGATGAATTCTGCTTGCATGTAAAGAAAAAAAAAGAAAATACCTGGAGGGAACCGTCTGGCTGAAAAGGATGAGGAGCATGACCAGGACTATGCAGGGGTTTGCTCATAGTCAACACCTCACAGGGGTGCTCACATTGCTGTCCTTCCGACCAGCTGCTTTCTGCTCTCACAGCATATGTTTTTACCTAGACTACTCTTAATG
The DNA here is from genome assembly GCA_032353885.1 of Nothura maculosa. Taxonomy (NCBI): domain Eukaryota; kingdom Metazoa; phylum Chordata; class Aves; order Tinamiformes; family Tinamidae; genus Nothura; species Nothura maculosa. The sequence goes on along the minus strand of JAUBOD010000032.1, from coordinate 1,206,014 downwards.
CCCTAACGCATTCCAGCTGCATCTTGGTTAGGACAGAGGTCACAAATTCTGATGGGTATCACAGCACTATGGATGAATACAGGCAGGCACTTAGAGAAATGGCTACACGTGACTTCCAGGCAAGATGTACAGTGATTCAGTACCCTGGTGGGTACTGTTTTGAAGTGAAATTTGGTTATCTACCTTGAGTTTTTCCTGAGGATCATTTTAGAGAGACCATGACAGCAAACATGCTTTAAAGTAGATTGCATCTGCCAGCCCTGTTCAGGAAAGGAGTGTATGGCTTAATTTCCTCGTGTTTCTGACTGGATGCAAATAGTGACAGGGGGAAGAACGATGGTGGGAGAAATGACGAAGCCGCCGTGTCTCTTGGCAGCTATGCCCTAGGTACCATGAGTGATGCTTAGAGGGGGTAACCTGTACTCCAGCCATCTCAGCCACATCCTGCTGTCTGAGAACATGGATCCTAAAACAGCTTTCACCAAAGAGAAGAACTGGATAAAGATCTTCTATCGCTTGCTGGAACCACAGGATTCACAACACGTGTAGTGTATTCCCTGTGTGTTCCACACAGTTGTAACTTGTGCAAACACAGATTTCATAGGAGAACAAATAAAATGGCTAGGAGTGACAACTATCCTTCAGGCACTTGATCTGTGCTCTGGTCTGAGAATCCTTGTGAATTTAAGCGTAAGGCACACATCATTTGTGGTTGTTGATGTATTCTTACAAACCATCAGACAACCTTTTTTATCTCAAAGTAGGTTTATTATAACAATGGTGCATAATACTTAGGGGCAGCTGAAACCAAGATGCAAGGGAGTGGAGAACTAACTAACTGTAGAAACATTCAGCATTGTTAAATTCTGCTCAGACTTCAGATCAAGTCATGGCATGGCTTGGTGTTATGCCCATTATTTCTTCTTTCCATACTTTGCAAAAGTACTAGGAGAGGCTGACAGATGAAGTGGACAACTCTGGTATTGCTCGTCTTCTGTTCTCAGTTTCCTTGACCTGGAACGTGCCTGATCCAAATTCACGCAGAAACCAGAGTCAATTAAGTTCTGATTAAAAGCCAACTGTCTGCAGATTAGTTGCTTCAAAACTCTTCTGCTGGCATCTGTGGTAATCAACTCTACGCTAATTTAAGGTTGTCTTTTGCGACCAAAGGGAAAGATAAATCTTTTTATTTCTTGCCCTGTTGTGATTTATAGGTCCAGCACCTTCAGAAATTTGAAGTCATAAGATTATTCCCTTCCTAAATGTGCTGCTACAACAAATGTACTTCTTCCTTTGATTTCTAAAGTTTCCATTTAAGTTGTTCAAGTGTCATTAGAAGTAAGCATGTAAGTTGTAATACCTGCAAATTCAATACTCAAACATTAATGGATGTATCTAAGTGGCTCTATACAAACTTAAAATAAAGGCATGTGATATGAGGAAAAGCACAATTTGAAAAAAAAAATGAAGCTTTTCTTAGACAAAGAGAAACTTTACCCAGGACAGAAGTATCTAATAACCACAAAAAAAAGGAGTTTAAAGCCAATTCTATGCTGCTTGCTGCATTTTATGAGCTACTATATGATGGCTGCTTATAAATAAAATAGGTTTGGCAGAACAGTTGTAGTAAAACCACAAACACTGTCAGCTTCAATCAGTATTTTTTTGTTTTTAAATAACATTTTTGAAAATACCATAGATATTTGAAACCCATATTGAATTTTTGTTACCTGCTTAACTATCTGCAACTACTTTTGCATAAGACTGGTATAGTACACGAGTGTTCATGTTTGGCTAAAACAAACCTTTCAAAAACCTCCAGTTTCTGAAATACACAGGCAGAAACATCTGCAGAGAGCTGAGAACAAGTCAGCCCCATGTGCCCTCTCTCATTGCTTACTTTGGCTTCTTTCTGAGATAAAATAGAGCAATTAAGAATTAGTTAACAGTGAGGAAACAGTTTAATGTTCAGTTTTGAGAACATGGGAAATCCAAAATAACAATCCTGTAGGGCTCTATGCTAGGCTCTGTTTTGTTCAACATACAGCTTTTTTCTATATGAAGTAATAAAAGCAGGAGGAATAGTGATAAAACCATTTGCTATGAATACAAAATGATTTGTATAGATAGAAGAATAAGAAGAGTTATAAAAGCTCTTGTAATATCAAAACATCAACTTGTAAAATAGCAGGTGAAATTCATAGTTTATAAATGCAAAGCAGTGCACTTCAGGAAAAATATCTCTAAACATACATATTATGTATATATTATTATGTTTATACACACATATATTCATGCATACATGTATATACTGTATATATTATAACATATATAACTGCATACATATATGCACACCTGTTCATACACTTACACATCTTGCAAGCTAAATTGGCTATTTCCCTGTTACTGGAACACCAACTCAACTCCAGTGGGAGTCAAAAAGACAAATAGAATATTAAGAACTTAATAGAAATAGAATAGAGGATAAAAGATGCAAAGCTGTTACAGTAAAGAGGAAACGCAGGCTCAGTTCTGGCATCCTCGCCCACAAAAGAGATGCATTAGAGCTCTACAAGAGAAGAATGAAGAGGATCATCTATGATCCTGGTTTATGTACAAGGAGAAATTAGAAGGCTATGAAAGCATACACAGTATAGAGAACCTCCAGGGTAATGATTACTCAGTGTTTTTCATTAAGGAGCCTGAAATACCATTATTAGGCAGCAGCTTTAAAACAAGCAACAGATGCATCTTTCCACACTGCACATAACTGGACTCTGGAGCTCACTGCTGTGCAATGCTCTAAGTTTAAGCATTCCAAAGAAAAGTGAAAACCACGCATACATAGGGTACATCAGAGGCAATTAACACAAAGATTCAGATAAAATCAATGTCTTAACATGCTCTCTGAGTGCCTCACATACTGAAGGATGAGAGAGCAGTGAGGAAGCGTAGCTGCACGCTCGATATGTGCTTGATGTTTTCTTAAGCACAGACTTCTCTAGTGCTGCAGGATTTTTAGTTGCCTTGTGTCTGTCTGAGCTTGAGTCTGTGCCCGGCCGACCATTCTGTCCATCATGGGCATGCCATGCTTTCCCACTTACTATAACTAGCACGTTTTCATGGCATGGCTAGAAAACTAGCACGTTTTCTGTGAGCTGCTAGAAAACTCAGAAATAGACTTGCATCATCCCCGAATAACCCAGGGAATAAACAAATTAATTAATTAATTAATTCCTCCTCTTTTAAGTTCCTTAAAAGTTTTAATCTAGCAGATTTTATCATTTCCAGTTATTATCTTGCAGTTCTGAAGTTCTGAGACTTTTACCTCTGGACAACTTGTGCCCTGATCATCCAACCCGAGTAGCCATAAAACAAAGAAATGAACAGTCCTTTATATCCATTGCCTTATGGTTCTTGGGAGTTTGTACACAACACAGGGATATAGCTTTGAAAACTACAGTGAGATTGATTCCACAACTAATTGTTACAACTATTAATGACTACAATTATTAGCAGTTAAGGTTACTAATATTTGGATTAATATTCTTTCAATGTAAATAGGCCAAAAAATATGAAATTAAGAGATAAAATACACAGAATAATAAATAATAATAAAGACCTTTCACATGTACTTGACTTGGTTTTGCTTCACAATAATTTTCATCTTTGATGAAAATATTGCATATTTTCAAACATTAGATATATCCATCAATATATTTAGCATACCGAACACTGTGCTTTGCATTAGCCCAAGGTATCTAGTCCAAGATACCTTTATTAAGGTAGGATGAAAAAAATGAGGCAGCAGGAACGTAAGAAAGACAGAAAAAAGAGTTTGTCTTGCATTCTAAAATGTTACATTTAGAAATATTGTCCACTCTGCAACTAAGCAGAGTGGAATACGAGAGGGAAGAAAAAGACTGGAAATTGTGTTCCTTAAAATATTTGGAAGCGTGTGAGTGTATGTGTGAGTGTGTATGGGTGCGAGTGATTAGATTCTACCACAGTTAAGGAAAGGATATATAAGCAAAGGGAAGAAAAGCAGATGTGGTTGGCCCTAAGTAAATCACATATCCAGGTTTCAGCAGCTCCTGTGGATACACACTCCTTTTAAGGATGAGTGCTCAGAAATCTGTTATCTCCGTGGTCTGCTGGTAGGATGGATGCAGTGGCCTAGAGATGAAGCAGTCTGACTCTCACTGGAGTTATCACAGTCTCCACAGAGATTAAAAAACCCATACACATATATAGAGCCAGAGAAGGAATTCCTAGCTGATATTTGTATAGCATTTACCAGTATGAAGTTCAAACCTCCTAGATGCTGCAGCAAGATTACAGAATAGCATTACTCCCAGAGTCAATATATCATATATTTTTTACATTCATACACAAAGACAAATTCATTATTATCTACAGAGGGTATCTTAGCAATGACTGCAATCCAGTCTTGAACCAAAGAGTATAACTAGTAACTAAAATAATCTTGCCTCTTTTTGCTAATGTAAACAGTGGGTAAACATGATAGCCATCCATCGAAAAACAACCTGATACCTCCCACAGACAGAGACCAGATACCTGTCTGCAATCCTAGTATAAAAATATAGAAACCTTAAATTAACATTTAGCTTTTACTGTTTTTGTTTTCTTTCATTATAATCAGTAGATGCACAATTCAATTTCTACTTTCAGCAGGTTAGAGAAAAACTGGACAAACTATGCCCTTTAATAAGAAGCTTCAGACGTTGTGCTTTATCGATTTACTAATGGTTTGATTGAAGAAATCTAGAAAACTTGAAAGCTGTATTTTCTCTTGCCCTGTGATTAGATATAAATGGAAAAAAGAGACATGTTCTACTGATGAAAGAAAAAGCAAGAGCTGTATTTCTTTGAGTTTGGTCCTTCCCATAAGATAAAGAGACGCACCAAAAATATTTTGCATGATGAAGCGGAATGTTCGTGGAGGAAGGCAAGAGCTTGAGTGTCTCCTACCACATACAGCATTCAGGTTGCCTTGGTTTGTTGCCGTCTAGCAAAACCGAGACATCGTGTAAGTTCTATCATCTGTAATATAGGAAATGTTACCCCATATTTCACAATACTAATAAAACAGTGTCTGCAAGGTAAATCACTCAGAAAGCCGTCAGCATTATGAATACTAATAGCAGCCCGATTCAGCCTTTTCTTGTGAGCAGACATTATGCTAAAGTTTATAGGCCCCAACTCATGTCTCATCTGCTCCAGTTCCTCACAGCGGAAGAAGCATTCCTGAACACCTGCATATTCCACTGACTCGGTAAAGCTCGGACTGTTCAGCACTGCAGAGGTGGGGTCCAGATGTGTCTGGAAGTTCTGTTAAACAGCAAATAAATTTTCTGGATCTTGTTTTTGAAAGAACAGGCCCTGCGCTCTTGGCGTTTCTTAGTGAACTGTGGAAAAAATTACCTCAGCTTTTGCCGATACCCTGTGAACCTGCCTTCACAAGGCTAACATTATCTTAAATCACCCCTTTAGATGGAACAAGTCGTCTTTATGTGTTCATCTATCTTTGCCACAGGGGGATCTTCAATCACAAGCCTTTTGTGATTAGTACAGGACATCATTGCACATTGATCTTTTTATGCTTGCCTGTATCAGGAATAAGATGGGCCTTACATGTTTTTTTGGGCAGTGTATCACAAGGCCAAATTTGATTTGGGCCCAAGTGGAAAAGTTGATCAAAATATTTTAAGAAAATAAGTAGCAAAATAATTTTATAAAAGGTCTACTGAAACATTTGAGAGTTGAAAACATTTTTCAGAAAGTCTACAGAAGTATTGCATGATTTCAGGATATAACTTGTTAAAATAACCACAGAAATTATAGTGCAATTTTTCCCATTTGGGAAATATACACCAATTTGCTGCCACATCATTTGTATGTAGAATTATACTCTACTAATTGGTTAAATATTAGACTACATATATCTTACATGTTTACATCAGTGTAACAAAATCCACATCAGGATTATGCTTGAAGGAGAAGTTTGAGGAGGGCAAAGTCCTGGAAAGACATTTGTAGAATCAGACTCTGTTTCACAGCCCTGTGCCAATCATTTCTGGATAAGTCTCACATCCATGATGAAAAGAAAGCAATATGCTTATGAAACTGATGAAAAAGAAAACTAGATACTCAAGTTTATTTGCATTGCAAGGAAACCAAAGATGAAGTTAGAATAGCTTTTATTAAAAAAATAAAACACTGTCTGTCCTAAAGTGAATACAGTAGTGAATTAACAATATAAACGCAATGCCCCTCCATGCAGTTATGTTTCATTTCAGAGAAACATACTACTGAGGAATTACATTCAACCTACATGTACCTCCATTTCATGATGTCAGTTTCAACTTAAGAATAACAAATCAAAGGACAAAGTCATTATGTGTAGCAAAACTTCTGTCATTATGCAGAAGTCTTTGCCAGGTATACTTAGATCTGGTAAAGACAAACTAATATGAAAACTGCATTCCTCACATCTACATCTTGGCAAAAGATCTTATTGATGGAATATTTGGCTTCAAAGTAAGTCTGCAGAAAGTGCATATAGAAGAAAAACAGTAATGCTGTTTAGACTCACTCGTCTTAGATAGCATCATGTGTCTGCTTACCATTCATGAGGCATGAAGATGTCAGGAAAAGCATACAAACAAGTATTTATGAGTTTAAATGGTGTTTAAAGAGCTTTTCAAAGAATCAGTGGCTACGTCAGAGAAATTCGGCTGCTGTACATTTTTAGTAAACGTCACTGCAACTGGAGATCTTAAAATATTTTAACATATCATTCAGGTGCTTATCTGATAGTTCTCTCAGTCTGTTAAAGTCTTCAGAAAATCCATAAGAGAGAGGTACTAAGAAAGACAAGGATACACAGAATGATCTTGTCTTGACTCTCAAAACTGGTGCATCCACTCAGTAGCTTTCAGATTATGAGATCTTGAGTGCAGAAAGAAAAAGAATTACTTAGTTTCACTACCAAATTCTGCTCCCTACCTCCAGATCTCTTAATAAGGGGAGAGCTACTGTAAGACAATTATGAGATAATGTCCACCTTGCAGTTTTAGTTAGGAGGTCCAAGTAGCAGCTAGTGTCTGCAACTTGCTAAAAATGCCATCAGGTTGAAGAACTTGTGACACACAACCTGCCATTAGCCAAGTTGGAAGGTTAACTGCTTGATGTTGCCTTAAAGCTTCCTCCTGTTTACACTGGACTGCATGTAGTAAGTCGGTGATCTTCTTCCTAGTCACTGACATCAGCACCCTGGTTCAAATAAAACTTGTTCAACTTTGCCTGAGAGTGAGTCTTGGGTGATCAAACCAGCAGCAGATATGAATGTTTAGTACATACACCGCTTACCTTCTCAGAAGGAAATTTCTTTTACAATAACTTGTTTTTACTGTCTCCTACTTATTTAATAAAGGAATAAAAATACCTTTAATGCAATAAGATAAGACATACTATGACAAATTAACTTGCCAAATTTTGCTCAAGTTGTTTCTCTTCCCTTCATGTAGAATACAGCACAGAACTTACTAGCAGGATGCAGCTGATTTCACTATTCTAGGAGCTGGCAGCTGTCTAAAGAAGAATCAGTTTATAAATGATTGTTTATGACAACTGAATTATCCAGAAATTTAGAGTTAAGTATTTGCTGTGCTGATCATTTAAAAGATAAGATGGGATCATTTAATGGAATCTGAAGAATGACATGACTGAGGAGATTATGGTTTACAATCTACACTTTCATTACTGAAAAAGCATTTTAACATAGTGTTCTAGAGAAATAATAGCATAGAAAGTACTGCAAAATGATTGTCTGTGTTTACTCAGTGCTAGTATTACATAACCTTATACAAATGTGTGTTACTACCTTCCAAAACAAGCCAGGGTTTAGAACTTGTGAAGCAATATACATACACAGACATTCAGTAATTAAAAAATAGAGAGATGAGTTCACATGATACCAACTTCTACAAAAGCAGTTAAATATAAAAACAGGCAAGTGCAATGGAAACAGACAGTGCCAATTTTCAAGCAAATGCTATGTACAGTATTTCCCTTGCAAGAGAAAAGCAAACTCAATTGTGAGACCATCTCGGTAGCATTTCCACCCTTAGGCAATATTTTATAGCTATTGCTCGTGCAGTGCTTCTGGCAGGCAAATGTCATTTTTAAATAACAGAAGAGGAATGCAGAGTCAGAATTTGCCCAGGAAGACAAGCACACGGCTCAGGGTTTAGTATACAGGTCAGCTGAAACCAGCAATCACACATTTTCTGAGTAATCTCTATTGATTAAAGAGCTCACTTTGGTTCACAACGAAGACGGAAGGTCTGTCTGTCCTTGTGACAGGTATATAGCAGCTCTCAAAACCAGGCACTCTTGAGCAATACACCCATTTATTTTAGTGCAGCACACCAGATACTCAGAAAGAATCAGTTTTAAACTGTGATTGTTCTGCTGACAACTAGGCATTAGGTCATCTTGTGCCCTTAAGCTACAGGTAAAAATGAATAGCAAACTAATGGTCCATCGTATGAACAAACAAACAAACACAGTAATGAGAGTGCCAAGCTTTCTAGGTTAAAGTGCAATCACTGACCCAGTTGTGACATATTCTGAAATTTAGAAGACATCTACTAAGCTCTGCCTTTAAAGCTATGCAGAGCTTTTCCCTGAAGAAAAATCCTATTAAAAAGGGATCTTGGCATCATTTTTTGCAAGGCTTCTGATCATATTTGATCATTTTCAAAGTAATGTTTTGTTCTTGGCTCTTTCTAGCTTTATCCCTGAAGCAGCCATAATGAAAGAAAGGATAAAAAGGACCCTAAAAATGACTGCTTTGGTTTATCAGGAGGAATCTTTGCAGCCTCATCAGCTGAGCAAAGTCACTAACATGGGCATTTGAGAATTGAACCTACAATTTTTTCTTTTACCTATTAGCAAAAGGATTGACTCATCCTGGAGTCGGAAAGGCAAGCACTTCATATAATGGCTATTACTTGACTGGTAAAATTAGAAAGATTAGACACCAAATTTCAGTTTAAGTTGTTTTCCATCACTCTCCTTTAAATTCAGCAACACCTCTGTTACTCTCCTCCACTTCACTAAAACCACCTATGTTACAGCAATTGGACTGAAGTGTTAAGTGTAAAGCCAACAACTATATATTGTACTACATGAACTTAGTGCAGAAAACAAGATGAGTATTTTAAATGATAGAGAAACTCCTTTTTTTTTTTTTTTTTTTTTTTTTAAGCTACTGTCACAGCCAGATACTGATCTCTGGTGCTGGAGAGGTTCTGCAGCAGTAGCGTAACTGAGCACTGGGTGGATTTCACTTTGCAGTCCAGACTCTTAGGAACAACTCACTGCTGACCTCAAAGGAAGCCAAACCATCTCTTCCTAAGCAACACACAGTACCTATGCACTCATGGATGGAAAAATGGCAGTTTTAACTGATACTTCTGAAGACGGAACCTGTCTAGGATGTAAAATCCTGTCCATACTCAGGTGCAGGTATCTGAAAATGGTGCAGGACTTCTAAGAACAGGACTTCTAAACAGGCTACATCTCTTTTCCTGTAAGGAGAAAGATGTGCTTATTAAGAATGCTTCTCAGTAAGACCAGCCTCTGCCATATTGCCCACATATCTAAACACAACTAAATCTTACTTCACAAAAACCAGTAGTCTAAATGTGAATGAGAATTTTACTAACTTTCTTTTTTTCTCTAACACTAAAGGTTACATATTTCCATGGAGGACCTCCAGGGCAGAATTTCAGTCTATTTGTTAGGGGAAAAAAAAGATAGCCTTATAGTTTCTCAGCCTCAGAAGTGGTACAGTAGCATAAAAACAGCAGCTTCCAGATTTGTTAGTCTCTTCTGAGAACTGAGGCCTCAAGTGATTTGGGCAGTTGCCATGGGTAAACTCCTGGCCTCATTGAAGTTTTCACAAAGGTTTTCACAATGGTTCCCTGGTCTGAGTGGGTTCTATTAGTACAGCTATAATAAATCACTCAGTCAAAACGCAAGCTCAAAATTATTTTCATGGCTGGTTTCCACAATCAATATCGAATATTAGCAGCACACTCTCTCCCTTTCTAGCCCACACTACCACTTAAAATATCTTTTCAAAAATAACAAGAAAGCATAAGAGAGCAGAACAGGAATGATTTTGCTTCGGTTTTTATTTATCACATGTTTCTTCCTTTATCTCAGGATTGCCATTCCTACTTCAATGTAACTAAGTGGGTATTAGAAATGAGTGACACTACCCATGACCCAAACCATTCACAGCCAGTAATGATGGGCAGCTGAGCCCCACAGTGAAAAGCCCTCGCCTACCCCCCAGCTTTTCCTCCCTCACTTTTTCCCAACCTTTTGGCCAACTCTGATTTAAATGTGAATACCTTAAGTAATTGCCAATATTTGGAAAGTCAGTATATGTAACTGCATCAAAGACAACAGATTTTTGTGTACTGTTTTGCAAGGATTTTTTTTTTAAAGCCCTGTAGATGCTGGGAAGGTGCTTGGTAGAACTTGCCTCACTTGGTGTACAATTGTTTTATACACTTTCCCCTTACTTCATTCTTTAGTGAACATCTCTGGAATAAGTAATTACTGTGGGAACACTTCTTTACAGCTATTCTCAAACAGCAAAATTGGCAGAGGTTGGTTTTATAAAGTTCACAAACTGAATGGTGCCTTATTGCCATAAACAAAGGGATTTTAACTACTAGCATTAAAATACACTAAGAATAACAGATAAGTGAATCTGTGAATAAAGATAAGTCCTTAATTGACAAGAAAATGAAGGATTAAGCTAATGCAGCATTATAGCAATATGCCAGGGATTCAAACTTCGGCCTACATCACCATTTTGGACTAAGTGATTATAAAAGCTTTTTAAATGACAGAAAGCAGGACTCCCCTGAGAAATTTTCTGCCTAAAATTTGTCAAAATGAGTGCAACTGGTACTAAGCCTCAATGTAGGCTGTCTAAATGAATACAGAATGTATTTAGTTACTTAAGATAATTGAAGTCTTGCCAATTTAATTAAAAATAAGCTATGTATTGAAAGGAAAAGATAGTTCAGAATCTCACACTACTGGTACAACTGAATGAATATTATGAATGTGTTTTGTTATCTACTGCCTGCTGGCTTTACCTGAGAAAGGCAAAGATCTGTTGCCTGAAAAGATAACTCACGCAAAAATTCAGGGACCAAACCCAGAAGTCCTAATGGGTTTAACTGAATGAGAACTTTATGTCTTAAGCAGTGATTGGTTCACATAAATATGTACGTTGCTCTTAATTGTGTCTTAAAAATCTCCTTGCTCTCCCATTTGTCCTGGAGTCCAGATCAAAAGTTTGTAAGATTTGTTTTACACTAAACATACAATTTTTTTAATACATATATATGTAAAATTTGAAAGTTTAATTTTGAGAAATACTACAAGCTCAGCTTCCTTTTCAGTGAGCTAATGGGTGAATGCTTAGAAAGAGGTAAGTCAACTTTTGGCAGATTGTACTGAAATTAAGAATGTGAGAAAGCAAGCTTGAGTTACCATCACTGTAAATGATTTATTCACTGAGCCTTGCAAATCTATAGCAAGAGGAGACAAGATAGCCTCTGTCTCCTAACAAGTACCTAATGGCATAATTTCATCCGTGCACAGTCAATAAATATGAAAAACATTTCAAATTCAGACTGCTTGGCACAGACACATTGCTGCTCATCCTAGTCACATGAAAACCTTTCTAAGTCCTAAATGGGTGTCATATTATGGAGTGGATTCTGAGGCCTAGCTTGTCTTAAACATTTAGAGACTTCTCATAACGTATTTTCTTTTAAGAGACACTGAACACATTAAAGCCCATGAAAATGTAAGTGCTTTGCTGGACTGAAATCAAGCAGTCTCTGCTTAACTTTCTAAGTGATAGGTAAAGATATTGAACTCCCCAAGAAGGCCCAGATGTGCCAGTAAAAAAGTTTTTGTTTACTCCCAGTCTGTTCAAGTCAATGTGAGCTTAAGAACAAGTTCAAGAACAACATTACTCCATGTGGATAACATGGTGCTCAGCAATTCCAACACTCGCTGTTCTGCCGTAACAATGTATCAGTCCCTCACCCATGGTAGGTAATACATTTTAATGCTATTAATATAGGCTTATATAAAGCGGTTGTATTTAAGTATCATAAGTATCAATTTGCCCCAAAACCAGACTGTGTTCATTAAAAAGATGTTAAAAAATCTGTACAAACACAAAAACTGCCATCCTTCACCATACTATTGTGAAAATCTCCAATACAGAAGAGGTTAGACACAACTGAAAATGTTTATACTAACTTGTGTCATTGTACAATATTACCAGCAACATTACTTTCTGGATGTGTTAAAAATAATTCTTTTATAGACAGATTTTGATTTTTTTGTATTTTTGTGGAAGAAAAGAGAATTGGCCTTGATTTGAACAGATGGTTGCACTAGCTGACTTCAGGAGGCCCCCTTCAAGCTATGTTAAACTGTGAATCTATGATAAAATTGTCGTCAGATGAAATGGACTTGCAGTTAGTCCCTTTTACATTTCCTTCCAAAGTCACAGCAGAGATTTTTTTCAGGTGCTTTTGTTAGATTCATTTCAGCACTACTGGCTGAAACAAGCATAATCCTCTAATCAAGAATAATGTTACTTCATATCCTGTGAATTCAAATAATTGTATTTTTGAATACAGTTGGTTATTTTCAGGCAGTTCATCTGAAGCAATTGTGTAATAATCTATTTATTTGCATTGCAAAATAATCCAAATTTTAGGTAATTTTACTGCTACTCACTCTTCTTCAAGAAGGACTATTCTTTAGGACTATCAAGGGGCCTTCTGAAATACAGATATTTCTTTAAATATCAGTCATAAACTCTCTTAGGGATAGGATAGCCATGGTACCATGTACTTGTGTAGCACACTAGCTATTCTGCAGCACCTAAAACAAAAGAGGTAAAAAGTAAAAACGAGACATCCAGGTGCAAAATCTGAATTGCAAAATAGACACACTGTTCTGCAGAGTTATCCAGAGGAGATGTGAGAAATGTTTCTAGAGAAGGATGAGCTGAAGAAAGATTTCTAAAGATGCAGCTGAAGTAACATGGAAAAAGAGTCAAAGAAAGTAAATAAATGCAAGTTTCAGCGAGTGCAGGACTATTCAGTATTAAACTCAGAGGTTGCAAAGAACTTGGACTTTTTTGCCAAAATAAGTCCAAGTAGAAACAGATCCGGAAACCATAGTAATCATAGTAATTTGGGGAGTTCATTTCTTTTTCTTGAAATGAATATGCTGCAAAAAGCATAAGACTGATTGGAATTCAAAGTTTAAGATGGCTTGGAGCCATCTCTGATTTATTATATAGTTTACTTTCAAATGATCTGAGATTAAGTGCTTGCAGGTCACTCCACATGTTAACACACAGAGATGAAAATTCTGTTACTGCTCCAAAATGCATCTGATGCAGAATCTGTACCTGTTTAAAATTATGGTAGGTCTACTTTTTTCAAAAGAAAAACATTTCTATAACTTCAAACAAACTCAAGAAATAACAAAGATTTTAAAATTTCACTAATTTAGAAGGAAGAGGCAGAGTGTTCTCTTGTCGGTAAAAAACAGTGTCCCTAACTAGTTCCCTAACTAGTCCCTAGTTCCCTAACATAAGAATTTATCTGTCATTTGACAAATGACACAAACATGCATGAGTTGGTGCAACTGATTGCTACCATTAGAATATGCAGGACTTCTTTTTTTCAACATTTAATAAACCAAGCTAAAATTAACTCATTTTACTCCACTGCTTCATTACTTGTCCACTGACTGATTAGTTGAGAACAGAGTAGAAGCAGATCCCAGGACTGAGTCTCTAGATTATTTCTGGGAAGTATGTCCATTCAAAGTAACTGCAGAGAATAAAACACAGGAAAATTTATATATATACGCATATATATGGCCAAATCAGCTGCAGATAACCGCTGATAAAAGAGTCAACCTGAGAAAAATAAGTATGATGAGACTTCACTGGTAAATCTATGTGGGGAGGTCAGCTGGTCCTGACCTCACCAACCCTGCAGCTATACACAAGTTACTGCAGCATGTGCTTGAACTGCACATACAGTAACCATTAGCCCATGCTGCATGGATAGTTTGCAGCGTGAAAATGAAGTTCAGGATCTGCTATTAATCATGCCCTCCCAAATACAGAACCTGAACTCCAGCACTTACACCCTTTTGTCGGGGTAAACATAAAAGCAAAATTAGCTTGAACCACCTTCACTATAGCCACATGTGCTATGAGACCGCTTCTGTAGTAGAGGCAAGTTAAACAAAGAAAGAACAGAATGGGTCACATTCCAACATAATGAAAATCAGTGCAGATCCATTTATATCAAATTTAGCAATTTATGTCCTGTGAAGGTTTGGTCTGGGCATTACAGAATGAATTCCTGTCATTTATGTTAGCTGTCATAAGCATTAAATTTCCTGGGCATAATCCTGCTCCTGAATACTTCCATGTAAATGGCATGGACTTCATCAGAGTTCCTAATTTTAGATACAGGCAGTTTTGCAAATAAAAGTCACTATGGTTAAACTCTGGCAAGCTGGCAACCACATTTAGACCAACAGAGGAAAAATTTCTGTATGCATTAAGTTTAATGTTGCTTATTGTTCTAAAGTGAAGGACTTCTTTGATTCCTGGTTGCCGAATCACATGTAAAGGCAATGTTTAGTCTTCATTGTTTATGGAACTTTAAACATTGCTTTAATGGTATCACTGTCTCGTGTAAGGTATTTTACAGTAGATTTTTTAACAGGCTACCTCACATAATGAAGGTTTGGCTATAGATTATTGTCACATTATGGAAACTTGTTTATTTAGAGTTGGGAAAATTGAGTAAAGTTGCACAGACCACGTTTAAAATGGTACTGCTTAAACTTAGAAACAAGCGGAAATGACTTCATTTCTGAGTCAAAGTACTGATTAAAACCTTTTAGGAGCTGTGGGTGGTCAACATCTCTGTGTAAAACGTTTATTTAAGCTGTGCGTGATTTTATTTAAACTTCAGTGTTTGAAATACTCTATTTCAGGGTTGCTTTTTTTCTTTAAAGGAAAGTCTGCTGATATTTATTCTGTTTCTTCACAGGCAGAAGATGACTATACAATATGGACAGATGGTATGTTTTTCTCCACTACTTTGTAAAATATTTAGTTGTAAGTTACTTATTTTTAGTAATTTAGGGTTTTTTAAAATTATGTTTAGTTATTTTCCTCTTTTGGAAAACTGACTCACTCAAGTCTTCTTTTATTGCATAAAAAAATCTTCAGTTCAGTTACAGTGTGATAGAAATATTACTGTGTTAGCCAAAGTAAGCTAGTTTTAATACTGGAAGTGGGGTTGTCTCCACAGTGTGAAGCTCAGCACTAATCAAGAGTAGTTTGTTCTGTTTCTTCTTACTCACTTGAACTTGCCAGCAGAAAATGACTTTTGTCATGCTGTAATCAGATATGCTTTCCTAAGGCTTAAGTAAAAAGACTGGTGGTCTCAGACCTACAACATGAAATGATCATCATCTGCTGAGTTGCCTTGCTTGTTGGCACTCTCCATTTCAAAACCAAGAACCAAAAGAGCACCAAGACTTGACTAACATCTCCTGCTAACATAAGTACCATGAGATTAGTGATGATGCTCCTTAGGAATTGCCAAATGAAATCCAAGTTATGAAAACAAAGTAGTTTAATGGAAAAAGCATCAATTTCAGAGAGCATCTGATGAATATTGTAAAGTAATTTGGAGGGAGGTTGCAGGCTATGTGCTATAGAGCACTAAGACTGAAAGATAACTCAATTCTAGCCATGAGTCCACCTGGCAAATGTGCTAGCTCCCATAAGAGCTAGCAAAAACTATCCATAAAGTTTGGAAGACCACAGAAAATTTCATAGTATGTCTTTACTGAAGAACAAATTATATCAAAACCTGCTTTCTGGCCCTGAGGTCAATAACATGGCAAGGCTCATGAAAAAAAATAACCAAATCTGTTCTTGCAAAATAGTATCCGTGTCCATGCTGCCTGTCACATCACTTGAGGTGACTTATGACTTGAGACATGCTCAGCCACAGGTCAGACCTGAGCCAGGGAGCAGGCTAACAACTAAACAGCATGAGAAATTGCTGAAGGAAAAAACAACAAAACTACAAACCTCAAATTCATGACTTAATCCTATTTAATTTATTAGTGTGGGCATAAATTAGCGTGCTGAAAACTATCTCCTCTCCCAGGAGATCTCAGGAATGTCCTTCAGCAATTTATTAACCATGTCACTAGGGTATGAAAGTTGTTCAGCTGAGCTGCAGCTTATAGAAACCCAAAACCAGTCCACAGCCAAGTCACTGGCAGCCTGCAAGTCCTCCCTGTGTTCCTGTGTGAGCTAACACCCTGTATCCCGTGCTTTCAGGATCACTCTAGTTTGGAGATAGCTGAAAGGAAATACGCTGTTTACTTAAAAGTGCTTTTATTTCTCTCTTTGCAGAGACACCCACGATGATTTGACTTGCTTTGCCAAACTGAAGAGAATTCTTTGCTTTAATTTCCTACTGCTCCCTACTCTAAGTGGAAGCAAATTGTCTGCATCCTGCAGGATCCCATATGGAGCCAAAAAAATACTCACTGACTTTGATAAAATTAGTATTAAATACTAACTAGATAAAACAAAAAAGGCATGTATTAGCAATGTCCTAGCTGGCAGTCATTGCCAGTTTTATGGAACTTTAAAGTACTGGAATTCAGGTTGGATGCACAGGATCAGGTAAAAGTACCAAGATCTGCCAAAAAAAAGTACAGTACAGGAGAAAAGAAAAAATACAAAGACTTTTCCTTCTTTGGAAGACAGATGGGAAATAATGGAGTGATGGCATGTGTTCACACCATGAGCTTCCACTGTTCTCAGGTTATGAGGAAAAATATTCTTTTGTCTAAAGAAGGCAGACATGAAAAAGTTAAAAGAGTGAAATGATATAAAACACTACAGCCTGACTTTTGCAGATGTCTGCCTGAACAGCACAACTCATTAGCTAAGAAATGTAACCGTTGAGAACAGACCAAGATAGCCCTGATTTTTCCAATGGGTGCTCCCACTAGTGTTGCATGTGTTTGGTCCCAGGGTTTTACGGGTGGTCTCACTATGGCAAGACAACACCGTCAGCAGGGTTGGCAATGAAATGATTAAGAAACCAAAGCAAACAATGTAGTGGAATCCGTGATGCTTGAAAGCATTGGAACTGTAGCTATAGCACTGTGTTACTCTCTAAATCTGGCACCTCTAGTGTGCTCTTTGGTACACAGACTGAGAAGAAGTCACTCAAGAGAACAAGTGAAAATCCACACAAATATTTGGAATTATCCATACTCCAGTTCTGACAACCAGTATAACCCAGGCAGGATTCCTTAATGACAGATTGAGTTTTCATCAGCTTCATTTCTGTGCACCTGCATCTGATCACAGACTCCTTTAGAATGAAACGTGTTTGTCTCCTGCTTTGTCTTTTGGACCTGCATATCACAGGCACGGCTAGCAGCTAGGGAGCATTAAATCTTCGGGAATGCTGTTGGAACAAAAACTTCTTTGAATAATTTATATAATATTGTGCCTCATGTGCATAGTATTCCTTCCTTCCCCCCTCTCCCTTATGAGTACATTATGTGACTCACTTTTCACTGAGATTCTCAAGAAACAAGGTGGAGGGCAATGCATTTATCACTCGATCACTGAAATGAAAAGCTGAAGTCTCCGCAAGCCTGTTAGTTTCAGCTGCCACACATCTGTGGATCAAAAACTAAGATGTTCATGTGAGCTAAGAAACATGGTACTGAGGTTGTTGTGAAGTACAAGCACCTTGGTTTATTCAGTACAGCAGCAAATCCTCTAGATCAAGAGATAGGAAGCACATTGCTCATCATTTGGAGAAAACTAAGGGAGGGGACTCGTGTTTGCAGTTAAAGGACAGCTTTAGAATATAAGGATGCAACTTTTGTGACTGACCAATAAACATTTGAGTATTCAAAAGTATTCAAATTCTGTCTCTTTCACAGTGATTTGATGGGTGCACACATTCCTACCTACAAACCCTTCAGCACCTCTAAGAAAAGGTCAGTATAGCGTGGGTTAATTTCTCATACTAACACCTTATTAGGTAGAAAGAGGACTATATGCCAGTGCTTTTACTAGACCTGAATTGACTATTAAAAGTTTTATTATTTCTCATATTATTATTTCTTAGTGGACCTCACGCACACACACCTTGTTGTAAAAAATAAATTGCATGTGGCCATTCTTTTTTCTTACTTTGTAAAACTGTTTTGAAAGTGTTAACAGTTCACTTGCTATATTGTGCTTTTGGCTTTCAAGGGAAACATAAAATATGCTCATTTCTTTAAAGACATTGACTGTTATGAACTGCCAGCCCTAGTAATGCAGTTTTTATCTCAACTTACTCTCTCATCCTTTCAGCGAAAATGGACGGAGCCACTTCAGAGGCAATATGGAACCTGGTGGGAGCTCTTCCAATGCATATTCCTTGCAACTATAATTAAGTCAGGCTGAAGCTGCTTTTCACAGTGCAGTGCTTCTTTGGTAACTAGGGTAGCTGCCTGAACCTAAATGGGAGCACCTTCCTGCATACTAGCTAGAGTCTTAAACGTGTATGGAAGGGATATATTTAATTCTGTCACCAGACATGCATATTGGATATTTTTTCTCTATTAACGAATCCAAAGAAACCTGAGGAAAATAGCAATAATACTATCTTAATAGACTGAGCTAAAACTGTGATGGCTCCAAGAGTGATTCTATATGACTATCAAATCTTAGCAATAAAGGTCCGTATTTTTTAATCACGTCTCATTAACAAATTCAAAGTAAGAAGAAATGAATATTGCAGGAGTTACTGGAATATTTTGAGAATGAGGGTGCTACAGAAAATCTAAGCAGCCAGTAATTCAGTCAAGGATTCTGCAAGAAACCAAAGCAAAAGTGAAAACACACAGCTACAACAGAGCTTAATCAAAGCTATACAAAGCTAGTAAGCATCATATAAGAGCATGCTAAAATTCAACCAAATTTACCTAAAATTCAAAAAGGAACATTACTTGTCCATCTCCAACCATGAATCTTTCACATTTCCAAATAGTCACCATTGGCAATGACAGTTTTCAGCCACACAGATTAACCAAAATGAGTATCACAAGTATGAGACAGTCCATCTAAATGAAGTGACATGTCTGCCTACGGGCACACATGGAAAAAAGAAGAATAAGATGTTCCACTTTCCAAAAATGTAACAGTTGACTACAACTGTCATAACAGTAGTCCATAATGTATTCAATATGCTATGACTGTGAAAAGGACAGGCTTTGATTTCAGTGACGATCAGCTGGATTCCCACCTCACAATGGAGCAGAGACCAACTCTATAAGCTTAGGAAGAATGGGAATCACTTTGACTTTCTAAGCCAAAGGACCTCATCATTCACTTTTCAAGTCATGAATGATACATCTGCAAAAACTTTGCTAGCCTATCGACCTATTTAAACATTTTCTAAGCATTTAATCTCATTATTAGTCTGAAGTTTAACATCTTTATTCTGAAAAAAATTCCTTAGCCTATAATCCCAAATACTGTAAAAGTAACACTTGCTGGGTGCACAGGTACTATTTAAAGTGTGATGGACTGAAGAAATGAGGTCCTAACTTACAAAGCTTTATAGGAAAAGCTGGATTTTTTTTTAATTGCATAGATACATTAGAAGTAATTAATACAGCAAACTGAGGAGGAGAAAAGAAATTATTATGGATCCAGGCAGGAAAATTAGAGTATCATTAAAGACTGTAGAAGCAGCTGGATTCACAGAAAAAAAAGTGGATTCATTCTGTGGTTTGCATTTCAAATATAATAAGATAATAAGCAAAGAAAATAAGTAGTACTAAGCAAGAACAAAATACCATTTTTGGTCTAAGGTCACCATGTTATCTCCCCTTTGCTTCTCTGCTTTCTGTTGTTAAGAAGCATTGTGAAGGAATAACTTCCAATAACAAACAAGACTGCCTTAAATTACGTGATAGTCTCTATATTTTTTATTCTTCCCTGCATTCTTGTTGTAACAAAGTACATAGCTCAAAGTTCCCACATTTACTTGCTAACTGATATTAGCTGACATTGATGAAGGAACCACCTGTATAACATATGAAAGTAATTCTGTTCCCCTAGAAATGCAGAGTCCATGAGTGCTTTGCTAAAACATCCATTTTATTGCTGGTGATATTTGCATGTCTTGCTCAGGGGAAAAGACAGATGTTATGTTATAAGAAAAATGCCTCTCCTTCCCATTTACCCAACCTGACTGCCAGCTTCTTTTAATGGTCTCAGCACTTTTTTCCCCTGAGTATGAAGAACAGATGCTAAAATCCTCTCAGAAAAAAACCTGTCTCCCACTTGATTTCTTGCAAACTGTGGCGTACTTCAGAGGTTTTGATAAAACATTAAAAGAGCCCAAAACAGTTCCAAGGTGACAGTCACATTCTGAACAGTCATCAAGGTGTTTTTGATAGAACCTAAGATGAACAGAACCAAATGCAAACAGCAGAACTAGGATGAATTAGGAGAGTCTACAATTAAATCAGTAGAAAGAACTTTCAATGAGTATAAGTTTTCAATTTCATTACTTCCAAATTTGATATTTATTCTTTCCCTGTAACTCTGATTTGGGGTGTATGTTTTTCTTTTTAATCTCTTCCCAAATACTTTATCTATCTCACTGAGTAATGTTAATTTTCCCATCAAAATCATGTCTCCTTATTTCACTTTTCACATGTTTTCCCCTTTTTGCCATATGATACAGAAATAGTGACTTTCTAGAAAGTTTTATATACAAACAAGACACAGACAGAAAGTAAAAGCATACTGGTGAAGGATTTACAGATACTTTTAAGCATTTCTACATGTACTGTAAGGGAAAGCTGCACTCATCTCCTGAACAGCAGTCAGATCAAAAACTATTTGCCTCAGGAAGTTGGATTTACCTTTTGACCCTCATTCTCATCTGTGAGCTTCATCCTCTTCTGTGAGAAACATAATTTATTTTCACTACTGAAAAGCTGCTGTATAGTTATGTTGAGTTTTCCAAAAGGGATTCAGTGTAAATGCGAACACCATCTTTTCCCAGGCCACTCCAACAGTAGAATAGGATGACGGAGAAAGCCAGAAGTCAAAGATCTTACATAAAAATGGCATTACTTCTACATATAGCAATCCTTTATGTTAGTCTAAAAGCCTGTCAGTGAGAGACCTAAGCATAGAAGAGGCCTTGGAGTTCATCTTTCTTTTATACAGTGCTTTGTTACATACTTTGGGATCTAAAACTGCCTTATACGCATAGGTTTTGATACCCCTCAGTCCATCCATCTTGATAAAGACATTTAGTCTTAAAAAGCTTGCCCCAAAATATTAGCTACTCAACCACACACACGCTGCACATGGCTACACAAAGGTTCAGCTAGGCTCAGGCACATTTCCAAGCCCTGACCAAAAAGTTCAATTTCTCCATAATCTTCTGTACCTAGTCTGATTCACCATACAGAACTGGAATACCTTCCACCCTTTCCAAAGCCACTTTCAGTCCTCATTCTTTCTGAGATATCGACCATGATATAGCATGATGAAGCCATAATTTTGCTATTTTGTCTCTCTAAAATGTCTCTACATTTTAACCAATTGTAGAATAGATCTGGGTAAAACAGATTCCATTTTGGCTTAAAAATGGAAAAGTAAATAAAAAAATACTAAATTATTAAAATGTAATCCTAGAAAAAAATCCCTTGTTATTTTCTAGATATAAAAGTGACAAAAACTTTAAATTAAAGCTAAAACTTTAATGAGAAATAAAAAAGGAGGGAAAAAGGGCAGGCTTTTGGATGGGTAGTTTGTTTTCTTTATTTCTTTTTGAAAGATGGAAGCAGGGCAAGCAACATACTTGGGTTTGCTCCCTGGCTGTGGTCCTGGCATTTGTTTTTCCCTAGCAAGTTTTTAACTTTGTATTAGTTCAACTAATTTTTATGGCTCTCCACAGTGTGCATTTTTTAAATTTTTCAAAAAGCCATCTATAAAATAGCAATTTCTCTCAGCATGTTAGATGTTCAGATGCTTCAGATTTTTTTTAAAGGCTCCTTAAGGCCTTCATTGCCCAGAAAAAAATGCTGGTGTAAAAGAGTCCAAGAACTACTCTTACAGAACATAATTCCTGACAGTGTAGCATGGCAGCAAGCAAATCAGAAAATAAATGCTAGGAAGTCCTTAACGTCACATAAAGATTATGCAAAGGTCATGCCACACTTCGGTCTGATTAGGTTTTTGTGCCATACGAATATAAGATGTATCTCTGTATCCATGTCAAGTTGAAACTGCTTTGTTAATCTATACCCCCTCCAAATAAAATACAATGGAAAATGTAAAAGACTGATTTCCCTAAAGCATACACTCTCCTCCCCTATATCCCATTAGAATGATTGATTCTGGCAGATTTGATGTATTCAAAACCAAATCCTGCTTCATTTGTAAATTTCTTAAATATTATGACACAGAAAAATGTTATATTTCTAGTATCCTTCCTCAATATACTGCACATTTTATGTTAACATCTATGCCTCAGATATCTATACTCAATATGTATCTATACACAGCCATATAAATCTACATGGAAACACACTTGTAACTCAGTTAAAGGTAAGGTCTTATTCATCAACTATGTAGACAAGTAAATTCAATAAAATGATTAAATGTGTTAAAAGAACACACAAAACAAGCAAAGCAGCACAAGTGAAAATATAAAGCTTCCTGTGATAAAAGGTAGCAATACCTCATGGTATATCCAAAACTCATCTCTGAGCAGGAAAGTCCACTAGGGGACAGCTACCAAGCTGGATTATATTTTGTAGTAACACTGAAGAACTAAACTCATCTGTGAAAGTCATAATCAGCATTTAGGTGCTGCTATAAAGATAACAGAGTCATGTAAGTGTTGAGAAAATAAACTACTTTTTTAAAAAAAAATATTACTTCCCAGCAAGTGATTGTACCCTCTTCCCTGATTAGGCTAGGTAAATTCAATAGCTAATTTAGCAAAATGCACAAGTTTTAGTTTTAACAGACATCTGTCACATAAATGGTCACCAAATGCATTTGACGCTATCATACAAATGGAACAACTATTTCAAACACAACTGAGGACTAGAGAGTTGGCAAAGAGAGAGTTTACAACAAAGGCAATTCCTCTTCGTTTTCCTCTAATGTTTCATTTTGCAAAATGCTGAAAGCCCAAAAGCTGGCTCCACTTTAACTGATTCATAGTTCAGGAGATGGAGGAGATAGTAGAGAATACCAGATGTGTAAGTTATCTATCTCATTCAGCAGATGTGAACACAAAACATGTTCTTTATCGTGCAAGTATATACTATGCAGCCAGTTGAAAACTCTTAACTCAGTTGAATTGTGTGTGCATAGCATAACAGAAAGCACATTCTCAGGATTGCACTTTCATACGCTACTATTTTTCTACACTTACTGACATACAGTTTTATCAGAATTTCTAGCATGTAGGGAAAAAAATCCACGGGAAGAAACCAAGCATATCAGCTTAAGTTGTGAAGATTGTCCACACACCAAGGAAAAATCTAAAGAAAGAGGGTAAGCTGTAAAAACTGGAGGTGCAGCACAGTTTGAAAGACAAAAGGGGAAACTGAATCTTTACAGATTTAACATGTAAGAAGAGAATGCAGATGCCTAGATGCCTTAAATAGTCAGGTCAAAGAAGTGAGGTAAAAATAATAATAATGTTTTCAAAGTGTCTTCTGATATAAACTCATATTTCTCTCAGATACTTGAGATGTTTCTCATTTAGTGAGCATTTCCGAAGCACTGCGTCCATAGCAAATAAACTTCTTGCCGACTCACGGCATGCTTCTTACCAGGTGCATTTACTGCTGTAACTCTGCATGAACATATCCCACACAAAGTTTTGTGTTCAAGGATTATCCTAGGGAAAAAGAAATCTTAAGTATACTCCTGTATTTCCTGGCTGGTGTGCCATTTTTCACCAAGAAGTGAATAACCTGAACAAAACCAATTTGAAGAAGAGTTACTTTAGCTCCCTTCAGAAGTGATCTAATTCCCTTGAAATGGATGGAAAGGGCATGATCAAAGTGAAAACACATGCTGAGAGACTTTGTTGAAGTTACCCACCAAGTAAAATAGAGAGGACAGAACCAATAGGCTGAACTATTTTAAGTACAGTGTGAAATAAACTTTATACTACCACAGTTTAAAATATGCTGAGTACAGAACAGAGGGACAGCAAATTGTCTAATTCACTTGCTATACACAAAAGTTGAAAAAGAACTGGTAAATGGATTATCTCAATGGCTAATTCCTTATAAATCAGTTCTGTATTTTCTATTCCTTCCTATGTCTCTACCTTTCCCAAATATGGCAGAGAATGCATTTTTATGTTTGCCACTGACTGAATTTCTCAAAGTACTTTGATGCTTAAGTTCAATTCATAGCCACTTGTCTCGCTTCTTAGAAAACAGTTTATTAACGCCGATCAGAAAATACAATATAACAGAAATCAACAGGCAGATCTCTGACCATAGGTGAATGTCTCCTTATCCCTTTGAATCCAGCTAAATAACTTCGATTTATATTCTTGCACTTAGGCAGTCCATGACTAACACTTTGTAGAAAAACTCGTGAATAGAGCAGAATAACATCACTTAGAGTGACAAGGGGGAGAGACCAACTTTGATTATGTATAATTCCAACCTAGTAGCAACACACATTTTATTAATGTTGAGTAGAATCTACTATGTTCCCTTACAATACTAATTTTGAACAAAAGAAATATTTTAAAGACATAAACAGACATGTACTGAAGCTGCTAGAGGTTGCAGCAGTAATGAATAAGATTACTAAATACAGGCCTTACTGCTGCTCATTTGTTTTATAACAACAGTAACTCCTGATTCTGATTAGGTCTTTCAGGCTATCAGAAAATTACTCTGATTGTTATTATTGCTATTAATATTTAAACAACAACTGTGTTGGTAGGATACCAAAATCATAGAATGCTTAAGTTTGGAAGGGATCTCAGAAGTCAAAAACACTTGAACGTTGTCAAAAAGTCCCTGGAAAATTTAAATATACTCCAAAGTATTTCAACAAGAAGTAACACGGATGTTACAAGGAGTATCAAATGAGAGAAATCAAGTAGTTAGCTACTTGGTAGGGCCTACAAGTAAGGGATTATGAATGCGAGGCAACATATTTTGAGCTATACTTTATTTGTACCTCAGCCTCCCGGAGCTGACACAGAAGCTGACACAATACAGAATGCTTTTCAGTAGCATGCTGAGACCATCAAAGAGAGGTTCTTCGGAATTTATTAGAACTTCTGAGTGGAACTAAGTGCTAAAAGTTTAAGTGACAGGAGATCTTTTTCCATGACTGGTAGAAATAAATGTGCTCAAACCACAGCTCAGCAATCACAGATAAAAAAACATCTTGCAAATAGGCCTAAGGAAGGCTTCTCAGTTTCGATGTCAACCTTTTTTGGTCCATATGCTAGACTTGTTAGCTTGCAACATACCTTTCTTTGCAAATTTTATTTTTCCCTGACTCAAATACTTCCAGGAACAAATTTCTTGCATTCATTAATTAAGAAGGATGTGAGTTACCTTATACGATAGATCTCACCACTATAAGTTGTATAAGATATAGTAAGCAGGAGGATTGAGCTAGATGATGTCCAGAAGTCCCTTCTGACCTTAAGATTTCTGTCATTGTCAAGTAAGGTTCTACTGGAAACAGAAATGTTCCTATTGTAAAATAGACAGTACTCATCTAAAGGAAGGCCGAGCAGGTAAGTTAAGAAAGAAAAGAAAGACATTTTTTCCCTGTATCTAGCATGACACAATGTCACACATGCACCACCTGGTACCGGTTGCTGTAAGCATCTGAATTCAGGCAGAGCTCATCCTTTATTTGGACTGACATCTTGAGTGTCAACAGATCCTACCATAGCCATGTTTCTAAAAGACTGTCAGAAGCACTGAAGAAAGCAGCCACATTTTGGAAAATATCTTTCTTTTCTGTTTGTTTTGCTTCATTTTCACCAACACATCCATTTCTTCTGACACTGCAGCTGCAATGCAGCAATGTGAATTTTGGGATGCTGCATTGACCTTCCATCAGTGTTCATGTCTACAGAGCACATTCTGCAAAACCTCCCATATTTACTTACCCTTCATCCTGCAGTGGTACAATGACTAGGACGTCACTGTGCTAGGATCTGAACAAGATGGCATTGCCCTGACCAGCTTACAACACTTATATAGGCCAAGAGAAATAGAGTGTTTACAGTAGCACCCTATGGGGAAAACTACTGGTAATAACGATGAAATTGCAGACTGTTTTAACACTGTGGGAGAAGTATTCCTTTGGCTAAACCAAACTGTTTTGAAGATACACAATATATTTCCAAATCCACAGCAGAAAAAGAGTGTGTGTACTAAAATTATGGATCTGCATCAAAATACTGTTTTGCATGCACAGAATAATGAAATATTCATGTTGATGTTGGCCTCCAAACTGGTTCATAAATTTGGATTAAAAACAAACCCATTATTTTCAAAAAGATCTCTCATTCTATTTGCAAATGTGTTTGTTATTTTTCTTACAATGATATTATGTTGACTAATTAAAAATATTTCCACAGAAGCACAAAAATGTGAAAATTTCCAAACAGTTTTATAATTGTAACAACTTTCTAAAAATTGAAGAAATAACACTATGTTGCTGTTCAATGACTCCTCAAATGGAAATGCACTTTGTTAAAAACACTGACAGATTGTCAAATCCTTACAGTCTTGTTTTCAGCTATTTCTAGTGTTTGGGTGCTATTTACAATGTAAATATTTATTTTCAACATGGCAATCATAATTGTCATAGTTTTAATTCTATGTCCATATTATTCAGGACAAGAAAATCATTTTTTGGAACCATTTTGATTCAGTAGATCAATTAAAATAGCTAGTTTAAATGAACTTTTACTAAAAATACATATACTTACAAGTACTTATTCTATTTGCACAGACAATAAATCTTATTTTCAAAATGTTGCACATATTACCTATGTTTTACTATGTTTTCACTACTATGTTTTACTAACTTAAAAATGCTAAGCATTATAACACTCTCATAAAAGTCATAGATTGATTGAAGTGTTCCATACAAAACAAGCATAGACCTCAGAGCTTTCATGCTACAAATTAACGAGACTGTGAGAGGAAGCTATTTCACAAACAGAATACTGAAATAAAACAAACTGAGAATAAGAGAGGTTGTTTCATGAGTATTTCAAGGACAGGCTGCAGGTCAGGACAGCATCATTCTGCTCATGGAATATGGAAATATAACTTCGCTCCCTAGGAAGACAGGTTACTGGTGGTTTTAAAATATGGAATTTTCAGGTTGTAAGATGTTGCAACATTTAAGGGTTTTTTTTTAGTCATCTCCCCAATCTTCAAAGCATATCAGTTTAAAAATTTTATATTGAATGGGACTTTCCAAAAGAAGTTCAAAATTCAGACATAATTCAATGGCTAATAATAAACACCACCGGCCATTTCAAAATTCAGAATATCTTGTTTCAGTTCGATGTGGTGTCCTGAATGTTTAAATGAGCTACAGAGGTCTTTTCAAAGCAGACCTCACAAGTTTCTCCTCAGATCAAACCTCATAGGAACAGCTATCACCCCACCTTCCCTTGACAGTCCTAAACGCCTTAAATATGTTTCTCATTGGTGTCTAGCATCTGTTTAAAACCTTTGATAAAATTAGGAAGAGACAATCAGTACACAAATAGCCCATAGATCTGTATCTCCTTTTTAATGAACATGAAAAGACTAATACCCTGAATCCCTTAGTGTTCAGGCAAAGACAATTCTAGAGAACGACGCAAATGACTAATAAAAGCAGCAGTCAGGTCTTGCTTCCTTTTTAACCTCCCCACATTAGAGGCCCGACATCTTTGTACTGCTGCCTCAGACCAAAGTGGAGGCGCTTTCAGAGTCCTCCAGACCACCAAGAGCCTGCTTAGGACTAGAGAAAAAATATATCCCCCTTTCTCTTCAGAGCTGACAAGAAGACTTCATTACCATTCCTTAGATACTAAGCAAGTGATAAGAGATACGAAACTTATCTCCATGAATGAAAGCACTCAATAACAAAGAGTTGCTCAGTATAAAAACGGCATCTGATGTGTTCTGCTCTTTCAATTACAAATTTCAACTTGTACAAAAACAATTTCAAACAAATTGCAAAACAATGACCTTACATGGGGAGCCTTATGCAGTAAAGTTACTCCCCTGATGACTCCATGGCAAGCTTTCTGCCCTGCAAGTGAGAGACCTCCACTTCTCGTTTCACAAGAGCATTCTCCCATGGAGGTTATAGTCAAAAAATATCTATATAGAATTTAGCAAAGACGTTTCTCTAAATTTGGCTTTTCATCACCTTCTTAGTTCACTTTAATTGCTCCATCAACTCAAATGAAGTTGCAATCAGAGGTTGCTATGAATCATGGTACTTCTCTTACAATTTTAAGTCGCAGAATCAAAGAACAATTCAGACTGGAAGGCACCTCTGGAGACCATCTGTCCAACTTCACCGGGCCAGCTAGTATTACCTAGTAGGGCCAGCTAGTATTAGCACCTAGTTTTATAGTTGCTGAAAGGCAACAAAAGAGCTGTTTTTCTCTGAGAAAAAAATGGTTTAAATTTATTGGGTTAAGGTTTCTCTAAAAGTATAATATTTTCCCCTAAAGTCATTAGTCCAGTTCCTTGCACTTCAGAGGCCATGTCTAATGGCCTTCAGGGTGGTATACGTCAAGGGGCAGCGCCATGCTGTACTCCCATTAGCCAGCAAAGATATTTCTATGCAGCATGTAGGCCAAGATAAAGCCCTTTTCCCAATATCCTCCCTCAGTCATCATAGCCAGGGCCTCAAACAACTGATGACTCCTTTATTTATTACTCACAGCATTAAAGTATCCCCCAAATAAGCTGTTTCTTCCATGGACTTGAACAAGAGGCCGTACCTAGAGTACTTTGTTCAGTTCTGGGCTCCCCAGTATAAGAGGGATGTGGAGCTCCTAGACAGGGTGCAGTGGAGAGCAACAAAGATGATTAAGGGACTGGAACATCTCTCATAGCAGGAAAGATTGAGTTGGACCTGTTTATCCTGCAGAAGAGAAGGGTGAGGGGGGATATGATGAATATGTATAGGTACCTGAAGCAAGAATGTAGGGAGGAAGGGGCCAAGCTCTTCTCATTGGTGGTCAGTGACAGGACAAGGGCTAATGGTTACAAGTTGAAACACAGGCAATTCCATCTCCAGGTGAGGAGGAACTTCTTTCTGTGAGGGTGACAGAGCCCTGGAACAGGCTGCCCAGGGAGGTTGTGGATTTTCCTTCTCTGGAGATCTTCCAAATCCACTTGGATGCCGCCCTGTGTCCCATGCTCTGGGTGTCCCTGCAGGAGGTTGGACTAGGTGATCTCTAGAGGTCTCTTCCAACCTCAACCATCCTGTGATATCTTAGCACTGACTGAAAACAGAATAAACCTTCTATGCTCAAAGAGCGCTTATATGCCCACGTGAAATAAAAATAGGTACTACTCTAGATTTTTAGACAATACCCAGCAAGACAGATATTTCTCTACAGCTTTCTAACGTTGCATTGCACACCATAAAGGAAGACAGCATATTTAATAGCTCAATGTCCCCTGCCTCTAAGTAAACAAATGCTGGGAATCCTAATCTCGATTTATATATCAGTATTAAAAACAATTTAATTTCGCCTGTTGCAAAAAGAACAGATGTACAGATCTTTTAAAGGGTACCAGCTGAAAAGCTGTCAAGTAAAAAGGAACAAATACATGTCCCTTGCAGTCTTTCTCTTTATTTATAGAGGAATTGCCTAAAACCTATTGGCTTCTTAGCTTGTTTTTCAAAATGTCACTCTTGCTTCTAAGAAATCACTGAATGAGTTTGCTCACAAAAGATTTATAATTCCCAAAAGTTGCTATCTAGACAATAGCACTAAGGTTAAGTTTCAAACTCATAGCCTCGGCGTAAAAAGATCATTAGCAGTCCTGCTTTCTAACTGTCCTGCTGTCATCCTCTATTTCAGGAAGCAGGGAAATCACATATGGCACAAAAATCTAAATGTGGCAATTGTATTCACTTTAGAAATCACCTCTGCCATCCAACTCATTGTTTTCTTTATAAAAACTCCAATGTGTGTTGCAAAAAGCATGATTATACTTAGTACTTTATCTAACAGCAGAAGACAATATGCCATATTCATGTAGGCGTTCTACTTGGAAATATGAGAGACTCAAATTAAAGTATAGCCTTTTGTTGAGAAGAAATATTTTGAACAGACTTCTTATGACTCTTGTTGGAAAGCAGAAACACTAGCACAGAAGAACAATATTGAGTACATTTTTTTTTTCAGAAGTAGAAAAGAAACATTGGAATATGCAGCTGCTGTCATCTGCCAGCTCATCCTCCAGGATTATACTCCTTTTCTCTTAGTTAGGTTGAACTAGGGCAAATGCCACATTGCTCTATTTACTCTGCTTTGCTCATTTTGAAGGACAGTTCAGCTATCAAAGATTACCTGCCTCTCTATTTTCCACCAAATCATTACATTCTTCTGTATTGTTCTTCCTCTTGGTGCCTAGCACCAAAAGCTCAAGGACTGTGTGCAAGATGTCCTTCCATGCAGCATCACTTCTACTGAAGCTGTCTTCCTCACTACTAGCATGACATGAATCAGGAGTATCTTCCATCTTGTTTGGCTAAATTTTAGTTGATTCCAAGGCAATATTAATAACGTTGCCAAATTTCTTTAAAGAAAACCAGCCATTTTTATTACAATATTTTTAACGTGAAAGAGTTGTGCTCAATTCCCAGATAAGCCATCGTTAAGTTATCATTTACTCCAGTTACAGAAGAATGTCTGGTCCGAAATACCAGAATTTTGATTTTTAGCCACGTAAAAAATCTTTCTTATTTCTTGTAGAAGGAAAAATAAGATATGAGGACAGCAAGAAGATTATTCCCCATCTCTCTGCATCTCAACAATATTAACAGTTTGCGTAGGATTAGTTTCTACAGTTCTATTATTATTCTGCAATAGGGAAGATGTAAGCTCCAGAATGAGATAGATAAATACACTGAATCAAATTTTTCTTCTACTTCTGTCCAGTACTTCCTCTCTGTCTTCTCAGATATGGTCAAATCATTTGAACACATGAAAAAAATTTATACCATTCTATACGCTAAAACATAGAATATTTTTAAAAAATGAGTGGAGGGTTTTTGTTCGTTTGTTTTATTTTTTTTTTATTACTGGAGGTTTAGGAGGCTATTCTTGGGAATAAAGGAAAATAGTAGGCCAAGTGTTTGTTTATTTACAGGTATCTGCCATGCCCACTGTATAGATGGTAAAGTTGCATAGATCTGGATGTCCTCTCTCCCAGCCTCTTGCACTAGTTTTCTGCCGCCACACATAGCTTTCAGTATCTGTTTTTTTACAGAATATTGTCAGATGCTTCATTTCTGCAACTTTCTTGTTGCAGAAATAAACAGGTATTCTGCAACTTGCTTGTATTGTGAAGTTTTTGTATTTTCTACAACTCTAACCTCTTTTTATACCTGTTTTTCTTTTGCTACAAGTTGGTAACACATCTCATTGAACACATCAGATAATATTAGATTCCTAGGTTGGGAAATACAGCCTCCATCCCAGCTGACAACATACCATCAGTACATTAGTTAAAAAATTGTCATGTCAGGGAGGAAAATGTCACATTTTTAACATAGCAATAATCATCAGCTGAGTCAATACCTTGAGTCTGAAAAAATTAAGAGCCACAGAATAAACTCTAGCTTCTATTTTCCTTCCATGCGCCCCTATTAGTTTCTCCAAGCATCCTCGCTGCCTGGATTTCAAGGCATGGCACATTCAGTGCACTTCTGATGAATTCCTGTAAATGTTCAATCTTTTATGCTCCACTATTCTCAAATATTCCTGCTTCCAAGAAAACCAAATTTATAATGTGGAGGAGGCTGCATATTTCTGGCACATGCAGTTGTGCAGATGTTATTCCTTAAGGAAGACTATCTTGATTGCCTCTGTGAATAATGGCCGTGAGATGGCAAGGAGCCAAGCGTTCTCTTAGAGCAGAAGGTATAAAACCACTCTCCTACTGAAAGAAGGCCCCCAGTAGGATAATATATTATTACGCATGATTCAAATTACAGGATCTGCAGCAGGGGAGCTAGTGGCTGAATCAGGACAGCCGCACACAGAATACTGATGATGGGATGATGGAATGCATCATGCATTGAAAGAGCCATGGTTTAGTGTTTAAATCTGACGTATTTTCAAAGTGACTACAAGGGTCGCTATTTAACTGAAGCTCTATAAACAAACTGTATGTTTGAGGGCTTTGACATTTGAAAAAATATATATATAAAAAGAATACTTTGTGAAATAAAATTTTGCTTTACTAGAGACTGTTGACCTCTTGAAGCCACTAACAACAGATACAGCTTTAATTTAATACCCTCAATTAAATCTGTCTTATATCTGATTCCGTTTCAGCTATTAGAATACTGTAGAATGAAAACTTGCCTCATTAGACTATGCGGTCTGAAATCTCTGCATTCCACAGTATTCCAAGCTGTTCTTAAATTGTGTTCGCACAACAAATTATGCACAAAGAACTAAATCCAAATGTTCAACACAATGTTGGCTTGTCCAAGCATTTTCCATTTATAAATGAACACATCTCAAGAAAATATGCATTAAAAAAAAAACCCTACTCCCTCATATGAAAAGGTTGCTAGAGAATATTTTTAAGCTAAGATTCAATCTTTCCTGTGTAGAATATGCATAAGCTAAGTAAAAAGAGGACTAGATGAATAAAAATGGTATATTTCGCATTGCTGCATTATACCCTGAAGCAGTAGGCAAGCTCTCCCTTCACTTCCTTTCATACTGGCTCTTGTATTCAGTTATTCTGGTAAATGGATGCAAATCAGGTGCATTGTGTAGAGGTGGAAGGAAGGGGGTGAAATTTGTTCAGAAATGATCTCAGTTCTATTCATTAATAAAACGACATTTCGGCTGAAAGCGGCAAGGAATGAAATATAACAGTTCTGAACTTCACTCAGTTGTAACAGATGCACGTACGAACCTTTAGAGAAAGCCGGATATGTAAAATGGCCACAGCGAAATGAATTCTCAAGCATTAGAATAAGCACTTAGACAACGACGGCAGCTGAAGACCCAAACTCAATGCTGCAGCAATACCCTTTTTACCTTCCAAGATAGTTAACGGTAATCTCAGACTGTAAATGGAGAAAGCACCACCGCATTAGGTAAGGATTGCAAGGAGACAAACATATACAAGAGGAAAAATATATGCACAATACGAACAATAGGAGACTCTTTTAAAGGTTTTATGGGGCCAAAAGCCCCCCTCAAAAATGGAACTATGCCCATGGTTACCTGCAGAGACAGCACACAGTTTTTTTTTTAAAAAAAAGAGAGAAGAAAAGAAAAGAAAGGAGGAAAAAAATCAGGAAAAATCGTTTTGCATAGCGATTCAAATTATGCCGGCAGAATAATTAATGACGGACCTAATCTCCGTGAGGGAAAAAAAAAAAAGAAAGAAAAAAAAAGAAAAGAAGAAAGGCTACGTTAAACAAAGTTCATTACTGCATGATGTAAATGAGTTTCTCACCAGTGATGTCACTGATTGGCTGGGATGCAGAGTTGGTTTCGCACAGTGCAGCATGGCCGGATTGGCTGCTAGCTCCTCTGGTTACTGCCTGCCTGGGCAGCGCTCGAACCAGACACTTTCTGTCTCCCTTGTTGTCGTTTGAGGCAAATCTTGTTCAGCCCAGCTGTGTCTCCATAGTAGTGGCACCCTAAGAGAGTCTCCCTCCTGCTTCCCACAGCTCATCTGTAAGGCGGTCGCTGCTGTGAAATACCAGCCTTTGGCACGGAGCCCAGACTGC
Source organism: Nothura maculosa (assembly GCA_032353885.1). Taxonomy (NCBI): domain Eukaryota; kingdom Metazoa; phylum Chordata; class Aves; order Tinamiformes; family Tinamidae; genus Nothura; species Nothura maculosa. The sequence goes on along the minus strand of JAUBOD010000032.1, from coordinate 1,171,735 downwards.
GTTGTTAGATCCGTCTATAATACAGAAAAGATTTTTTTTTTAAAGCAGTTCTTTCACCGAATTGCATCCTAAGAAGGATTAATAAGCACTAAATTGCAACTGATTTGTGGACTTTTAAATTATGTCGCTAGCACACTTTCTGAAATAAAACATTATCTAACCTGTAATAGTACTGCACCATTGGTTTAGAGGAATTAAAATAAATAAATAAATAAAGGAGGGAAGAAAAGAAGCAACAACTCTTCTTTGTTTAGCTTGATTACAAAAAGAGAAATAAAAAAGAAAAAGAGAAATCTTCATTTTTTTCCCCCTAGAATGGTAACTGACAGTTTGTTGCTATGCAAAAATAACTTAGACCATTGCCAGTATTTCTATTTACACCCAAATCATTATTTTCAGGTTTAAGACAAGGATCTTAATTAGCATGCTCTTTAAGTATGCAAACTGAGGCCAGGCACGAAGGAGAAAAAAAAGAAAAAAAAAGGAAGAGACAGAAAAGGAGGCGGAGGGAGAAGAAGGGGGAAAAAAAAAAAAAGAAAATAAAAAAAGGCAAGCAAGCCAGAGGAATCTGTGCCCCTTTTCCAGTGGAGCTGCCAGCCTCCTGCCCGACAGGAGCAGCCCTGTCAACTTTGGCAGACAATGGAGCACCTTGGGGCCCGGCCCCGGCCACGCGCTTTATAGCGCGGTTGGCCGCGCATCGTGGCGCGGCGCCGCCCGCAGCACCCACGCAAGAGGCGCAAGAGGTGCAATAGGCACCGTGGTCCCCAGCGAGCCCCCGACTGCACCTGGCGCGCCACAAACGAATGGGAAACAATAATAATAATTAATAATAATAAATAAATGAACGTCAAGCGAAGCGCCCTTTGTTTCGCTCTGTAATTACATCAGCCTAATGACCGCAGCCGAGCCGCAGTGCCACGGCTCGCAGCGGCGCACAGGCACGCACGCCGTATAAATATGCATGAGCACGCCTGCTTATTTGAATACAGAAATGCAGCGATTGCCTTGCTGGTTTGGTGTGCTGCATGCCCCCCCCCACTGCCACCACCACCCATTCCTGATAAATCAAGTGAGCTAAGGACACGCAGCGAACGCGGTCCCCGCTTTCTTCCTTTATTTATCCAAACTTTCCCTCCTTTATTTTTAATCGGCGGCATTCAGGAAGAAATAATACCGAAATAAATGTGAATGAGCCCTGGTTAGTAAAGGGAAGGGTATTGCAGACCTAAGGCATTTTCTTCCCTTGTCACTAACCATCAGTGCGCGTAACCGAACCCGCGCGCACTCCATCCCCAGCACGCATCGGATGCCCACTCCTTATTATAGCGCGACGATCGCCCGGCATGCGCACACATCCAGCCTGTGTGCGGGGGTACTCTGTAATCACAGCATCCCTTGTAACAGTACCTGAATCCGCTCCGATACGCAAAAGATTAAATCATCAAGACTCGCGTCTTAGCCGGACATAATTGGGCACGTTCTATAGCGGGAATCGCCATGCTAATTTTGGTGATTTTATGCAGGGGATTTACATATTCATGAAGAGCATAGCTGTTATGACCACCGACAGTGCAACATGAAAAGACACCATTCTTCAGCAGGCAGAGTATACAAAACCTAGGGGGAAAAAATGCAGCATATGGCGGCAAGGAGGAGAAGTTGTTTGGCTTTTGAGGGCTATTTTATTTTTATTTTATTTATTTATAAATTCTGGATAGATGGCTTACAAAATGTGTATATATTCTGAACATGAAGGTGGAAGCATACCTGCATTATTAATAATCATTGGCAGTTGAAAGAAAATCGTTTTACAGTTGGTGCCTGCAAGGTTTGTCTGTGCATTACAGACCACTTTCAGTTTACAGATGCTGAAGATATTCATCCAGGAATACCAAAACACAAACACCCACACTGGTGAAACAGAAAGGAACAGAACTTCCATTTGCTACTGAGAAATCCTTATTTTGTATTTTAATACCTGCTCTGCAACGTAGAACGATACCTTCACCAAGAAAGCTGAGGTTCTAGAATATTGCACTGCTGGTTTTTTTTTCTAAATTATTAGAACCATATATTTTCCAAATCTGATAAAATAAATCCTGTAACTCATATGCAGGTTCTATTGTTTTCGAAGGGAAAAAAAAAATAATTAGAAGAAAGGTTATTCAGGGCTGCACTGTAAACACGCCATGAATTAGTTTTTGCAACAATTTGAACAAAAAGACATTATGTTTACTATAACATCGCCCAATTCAGGACTTCAATATAATTATTTTTATCTGTGTTTATCTGTTTTGTAGCTGCCACTCAAAAACAACCCACATTTCCTTATAAAACCTAGATAATGCTACCTACAGACATACGCTTTTTTCTACCATTTTCTACCTTTAATAATAATACGGCAACAGACAGCAAGGTGAAAATATTTCATTTTCCAGGGGGAAATTAATATTTTTAATGTAATAACTATGTGTTTAACCAGCTTTGTTGTATATCCTTTTTCACAAAAATACCATATTCAACAAAAGAACAAAAAAGGACTCATTTCAACTTTTATACGGTACTAATTTCTTTCAAATGAAATGTAATTGTCCATTCCTGTCATGGTGCTTAACTGCCAAATAGCATTTTTTTAATGAAGAAAATAATGTTTTTAAATAAAGCACAAAAAATGAGATTTTCAACTTGTTTTAAAAATACTGCTAAAAATGTAATTAGCTATATCAGAGGAAAATGTAAAAAAAAAAATCAAAAGAAACCATTTCTGGCTTTATGAAACAGATATTTTTTGGAAAAGCAAATAAGCAAAACAATAAACTGCCACATATATCCTGTTTTTTTTTTTTTTTTGGTCTTCATCCAAAATTCAAACTCTGACTCTGCTTCTCCGCACAAATTATTAATTCTTCTCTTCAGCTTACATGCCTGGCTTATGACATCATTGCATGCAACAAAACTAAGCTTCAGCACTAACAGGAAAGCCTTTAGACAGCAGACTAGTGATGTGATTTTTATGGTACAAACCTTTCGGAACCTTAGCGTAATCTGATTCGAGGACATTTCCCAATAATGTCAAGTACAGTAGTAGTAATTCAAAACTTTTGTCATAGGCTAAAATCCCAAAACTTCCAGTATTTATGGAATAAAACTTAAGGCAGTGTTTTGCTTGTGGAAAATCTGTTAATTTTGCTTATGGAAAATCTATAATTTAAAATGATAGCATAATTAATATGATTCCTATCTGCAGAAGTGAATTTGACAAATTCCAAGCACTGCAAGAAAATCACATACCTCTAAATGATATTTGCCTTAGTTTATAATCCATTGTTCTGTATTTTTCCTTTATTTTACTCATCTCAGCACAGCAAACGTTTATAACAATAATGTACACTAAGAAACCCCAATTTGTTATATAAGGTACCATATAAAATGGACAATAGCAAAAAATTAAGAGTATTTAGAATAAATTTTTCAACTTCTAGAACTGCATCACATAGCACACCAGCTTTCTATGTGTTTCTTTAATTGCAATTGCTGTTTTCTTCGCAAAAAACAGTTTTTTTGTTGTGCATTTTTACAGCGTGTAGAGCCATCAGCTTCAACTCCTTATTCAAGTTTTTATACATTTCCAGAATACACCACTGCATGTCAACAGCATTAGTTATGATGATAGCTGACATACGTACTTGCTAGATCTTCAGCTTCTGAATTATGAACTGAATTTTCAAACAACACTCAGGCTCTGGCACCTATGTTTAAACTCTGGTTCTGCTTTAAGCTTCATGCCAGAAACTTGCTGCATGACTGAGATTTAAGACCCTAAAGCAGTAAGTAGCCCGATTTTCAAAAGCACCAGAAACCTGCAGCTCAATTACACACAACAGGAGTTCCAGTTAACTAACCATCCTAAATATGAAGCAGATGCCAATCATTTTGCTTTGATGAAAGACTTGATGCAAGTATTGACCTGTTTGTTTCATTTTAGTAGCTCCTATTTAGTTTGCATACCAAGTTGCCGAGATACCCCATCTTTCCTTTTTTTCCCCATACAAGTAACTGTCAATAAATGATCATTTCTAATGACTTTCTTTTTTTCACCACTTGATACTAACAGACACCAAAACAGCCACAAACTAAATTATGGAGTTGTCTCCAAATGTCGTTCTAACCAAAGACAGAACACTTGGCTCTTCCTGAAGCCCTGCAAATCTGATAGCATTTTGAATGTTTGAATTCCTACAACCCAATGACAAGGATAGAAATGTTCAACTTCATCAGTCTCCTTATTCATAATGAGGTACCACTGTCAGGGAGACGGGAGGAATACACCAGTCTACATGATCATATGTGTCTGTTGCATCAAAAATATGCAGCTAAATCACACTATGCATCTAAACCACACTTGGAATTTCTTATGGCACTAAGCACTACCCCAGAATCTATATGGAACAAGGGAGTCTATTTTTAATGCAGCCCATTTGGTATATTATTACACCACATTGTAAACTCAATATGCTAAGGAGAAAGCCTATTATCAAATCATGGACTAAATCATGGATTAAATCAGTCATGTTGGGTAGCATACTTACTTGCTGGCAGCATACTTACTTGTATACTGTTTAATAATCTCAGCTTAACTCTGCTGAAATACAGAAATAAATTGTTCTTTTTAAAGGAAGAATTTAAGGAAATTTTTTCTCTATTCACAGAAAATGCAGTCACAGTGCTAGGAAGTGCTCTATGCACAAGACATCTAAGTTCAAGATGTCAGAAGCAAGATGAAAGCTCCTTTAGCCCACATGTGAAATCTCTCAGGGAGGCAATGTCAGTCTCGACTACTGTACACCACTGATGAAAGAAGTCAGATCGCTAAGGTCCTCTACTGACAGGTACCTCTGACATCTTGTTACATTGAGGAAGTTCTACCACTTTCCCTAAAATGCAGAAAACTTCAATCCAAAAGTAAATAACAGTTGCATTAGATCTCACAAGGGAGCACTCATGGCAGGAGTTGGTGACCTGTGTTCAGGGAGTATCAAACAAGCACCCATTTAGTTCTACATGTCTTCCACAATGGGAGAGACCACAAGTCCTGCCTGATGGCTGCCAGATGCACAGACACTTTGGATACCTGATGTTGTTAATGTTGTTTCAAATGGCACTCGAGCGCCTAGTTTTAGAGCACTGGATGCTACCCTCAGTGTTAATCTTAACCTTTTAGGCAAAGCTAATCTTGAAGTACTCCAATCTCTTTTTTGTTTTGTTTTCTTCTTTTTTTTCCCCCACCCCTCAAGAAGCCTCAGTCCACAAAATCCCCTCAGCAGCAAGCACTGTCATTCTTTCTTGGCCATATCTACATGGTCAATGCCAGACCACACTAATATAGTTTGTCTTTGACACTATTTGCGATATAGTTGTATTATGTGAGTATTTCACTTTCACAGGTTTGCCCATGCAAAGTCCTGCTGTAGTGTGGCTATGGTGCTTGTGGCATTTGATTCCAAATTCAGGTTTCTCTTCACGTTGCTATAGTCTTCTAAGAAGAGGTACCCCCAGTCAAGCTTCAGGATAAAATGTGTGAAATAAGCACTTGCTGTCCAACGGCCTACATTTTTTATTTCTGCTTACAAATACAGAAATATATTCTTGCTGCTGTCTGCCCACTACAAAGATACAAAATGTAAACAGATTGTTACTAGAATTGCTCAAAATCTTGCACCGACTTCTCCAGTAATTCATTAGGGGTATTTAGGAGATTACTACCTCATTATGAATTTGCAACACAGCAGCAGGTAAACACTATTTTTACTGCTTATGCTCTTAATGTTTCTGCCCTCCTTAGCAATCCCCGTTCACAGTCAAACACTGACACCAACGAAATCGAAACAGTAACATAAATGGGATCCCTAGACAGAGCCTAAAAATGAAGGGAAGGATATCATAACACAAAGTGCCTCACTAAGAGCATCACCTGAATGAGGAGCACAATGATCAAACACAGTAATATGGAAAAGACACGGAAAAAAAGTATTCTGGAAAAATAGGTTTCACTGTTAACTGCTCTTTTATTCAATTTTACAGCTCTGGACATGGACACTTTCATTATAACAGTGCTCCCTGTCTCCTGAACGCCTAAGAACAAGTGAGTTTTTTTGAACTCCTAAGAACAATCTTTTACTGAAGAAAGTAGTAATAGTGAAAATAATGCCTACTTTCATTGGCAAAGAAGAAAAAATGTTGAACAACTCAACCCCTAGATATTTAGCCATAGGGATATCTTTTCCAAGATATCTGGATACCTAAACACTTCCTATTTTCTATGTATGAACTTGTGTACCTATTGCATTAGGTCTTTTACCTTTGTATAGTTCTCAGGAAGCGCCACCAGATATGCCAATCAAAGAACTCTATGTATTACTGTAATAGCTAGGATTATTAAATTACAGGTTTCTTGGTATAAATACACATGTATTCAGCACAAACTGCTGTTCAAAATGCATTGATAATCACGAAAGGACCTAGAATTAAAAAATCCAAGTCAAACTGTGAACTCAGTGTGATAGCAACCTCCCTTAAAACCCTCACTACCATGTTCTGTTATAACCTCCTCCTCCTCCTTTTAACATATTTAGGTGATGTTGAAACTGACTTGGTCCTTGACAAAATTAGCACGTAATGATACTTGTACTGCGTAAATGTCACACGTTACATAAGAAACCTATATGAGAACTAACACTGGAACACAAAACTAAACGTAGCAGTTCTGAGTGGTTCCCTTCACTGAAACGATTCTCTTAGTGGGGGATGTTGATCTTCATCTCAGTGACTGACTTGCTTCTTCCAGTGAGTGGGTTCCTATGCGGAGGGTGAGGCATTGCCACTCCGGAGCATATGGCTGATTTGTCCTCCATCATTCCATGATTAGAAAGGTCATGGGCTGCTTCAAAAGGGCTTGAGATTCACCGAACCCTGAAGCCAAACAGTCTTTGGTTTTTTGGCTCTGACCAAAGTGATTTATGTATGGGCTCTGAGAAACAGGATTCTCTGCTGTTCTCTACAACTCTAATTTTTTTGTGCTTCTCTTGGGTAAAGTGAACCTAAGAATCAAAGAACCTAAGAAGCTTTCTGTTACATGCTCTCCTGAGAGATTTACCTACAAAAGAGAGCTTTCCTAACCAGGTTAGTTATGCAAAAGGATGACCAATCAACTCAGGTATTTTGGAGAGCTGCCACCTTAGTTTCACAGCTCACATGGCCAATCTGCAAGAAGCTGATGATCAACAGAATTACCAGATTCTGCATCTGGGAAAATGCCCAGGAAACCCAGATTTGTAACCATGATCAGTAACATCGTGCTCTAGGAGTTTTAATAAACAGATCGACAGGTATCCTTTACAGCTGTCAGGAAGCTGCTTGGAGATATGCAGGATGCAAGAATGAAACAGGCTCCAATAGGCCATACTTTAAAAATAATTTCTAATCTATTTGTTTCTGAGTATCAGTAGCTTATCCCAAGAATAAGTCAAGCCAAGGGACATTGAAATATGCATATATGGCCAGCCTGAATCAGTTAGGGACAAATCTGCTTTCTCCCTTCTGAATGATGTAATAGCACTTCACGTGAAAGAAAAACTAAAAGCTCAGAGCAAATACTCATTAATAACAGCTAATAATATCACCAATATTAGTGCAGTTATTGTCAAAATACTTGTGAGGGCTTCGGTTGATGTCTCCTGTAATTTTATAGATGAGTATGTTTAAGTTTAATCCTAGAGATAAGAAACTCGTAAAGGTAACAACTGGAAATGAAGCATTCATCCCCTAATTTCTCCTTCCTAGCACAACCGAAATAGATGCATTGGCCGTATGTAAGCTATATGAGAATCAGATAAATAATAGTTAATAATGCAATCGAGTGTTAGAATAGTTCAAGGCACTCTGCAATTGCACTCTAAATTTTAATTGGTTTTCATTATACTTGTATCCAATACAACAGACATCCAACATATAGAGACGAAAATGAAGTTAACTCACCTGCAGCTATAGAAATATCAGTGAGAAAGAAATGGATGAAAATATAAGCAGCTAGGTAATTTGAAGCTACTAACTTATAAGCATGCATACAATTCTTGTAGAAAGCTGTCAAAACATTTAGTCTACAATCACCTTGCCCATTATCCAGATTTTTTTTCCTTAAAATACCAAGCTGCACAGGATGCAATCTAGTGCTATATGTAACACTAGCAAGTTAGGTTTTTTATTCCATTTTGCAAGTTAAATAATAAAAAGATCTTAAAAAAATATAAATGTATAATTATATGTAACTATATATAATTATAACATATATAAAAAATATAAAAAATGAAAATGTCAATAACCATGTCCTTGCTAAGTATTCACAAAGCCATTCATAAAAATATTTTTTTTTAAAAAAGGTTAATGTAAAAGTGACAAGTACAAGATCAACAACAAAAAATATTTTTCATCTGGACCTGGATGCTTGTTTCTGCAGGATAGTCTTACAGTTGAATACTATTCAGAAACATGACAATCCCATGAATTTTGCAGGTACCTAGTACCCAGTCATTTCCAAAAATTCTGTGGAGCAGTTAAACAGATAAGTTATATTTAAAAACTAACCACTAGGTAGAGTACTATCTGGACGGAAAGCTAATCCTTCTCTAAAATTTTTTGGGCTTTTCTCTGAACCACATTTGGCGCTCTGGTTTGAGACAGCATACAAGTACAGACAGCTCCTCTCTCACAGACAGTAAAGGAGGAATCCACTGAACATCCTCAGTTCTGTCTGCCACAGACTCTTAAGATATACATTCCCACATTAAATGAAAGATCTTAGGTGCCAAAAAGACTTTTGTAGTGACATATGATCAGGTCCCCAGGATACAATGTCTGCATTTACTGCTTCTTTGTACAATTCTTTTGTTTTAAAATAGACCTGTTGGCCCCATACTTGAAGCTAGAGGTGAGAGGTAGAGGGATGGGTAAGACAAAGTCTTAATGAACATATGTGCAAGGCAACATTTGGGGATTTAGCTGTGAGATGTCCATTGGTATCAGAGCGATGTAGCTATCCAGTACTTCAGAAACATGCATCTTAGTAGGCAGAAGGACATAACTGCTCTGAATTTGTCTTTATACCTGAGTGTCTGGCCATAGAGCTCAGGAGGTTTGTAAGAGGTTGAAAGAGCAGCAGCAGGACACAGGTTCAGATATGATGGCAGAGCTGCCTAGCCTGCTGGGCTCTCAAATATATTTGATGTGTCACTTCATATCATCACTGCACAGAAAATTATTTGTACTGTGCAATTTAAATGTCAGTCCTCCCAGAACATTCAAGTGAACAAAAACACTAGAGAATTTAACATGATTAGCTTTTGTTCTTTTTTCAACCATGTAAAACCTTCAGAACTTTCTAACGTCTTGGGGGAAGAAAATGAAGAACCTCATAAAAGTCCAGAGTATGGGAAATTCATGAACTAACTCATATATTCCTCACATCCTTTTAAGTATGTCATAATTTAGCTTTAAGTTAGGTCCTTAGATATGAGCATTAAACTTTGTGTGTGTGTGTGTGTGTGTGCGCGTGTGTGCGTGCGCCAAGAATACTATTACTGCTACTATCTAAAGCATTAGTCTGCAATTCATTATAAAAATACCAAACAAGATCAATCTTCAGTACAAATGTGACATTCAAGAAATATTTAGCATTAATCAATCTGGAGGTAACTAGAAAAGGAAAGGGAAAGAAAAATCTGTAAGGTGACAAGCCAGTGACTGAGGCCATACTGTGAACACTTAGGAAGACAGGTACCAAGAACTCAAGCAAAATTACTGGCAGAAATTCCACAGTGTTGTGACTTTATCAATTTTTTGTACAGAAATGGACAAACCAGATTCTCCAGGCAAGGGCCATGGAATTTCCTTTCCTCCTAAGTCCTCACACAAGATGGGAAGAGTCCTATCCCTGAGGAGTATCTGTGGTGGCTACCACTAGGACAAAGGAAGCACCACCCTGCCACTTCTCATCTCCTCTCAAATGCTGGTGCACTGCAAATCCATGGTTTACAATGACTTCAGCCAAGTACTAACAGATCCCTAGAGTCCCTTCTCTACTATGTAATAGCCCTTCAGACACATCAAATGAGAAAATAAAGAGTTCTTGAATAAACATCAGATGAACAGGATGCATGTGCAATGTGTAAATTGACTGAGGAGATGACAGACACCATTGCAAGGCAAAATCAGAGCATTAAACTAATGTCTTTCTCATTTCTAGGCAATGACTGAGCCTGTAACTTGGAGCAATATCTAAATCCCTTTGTATGGGCTTCACTGTTTCACTTAGCATGAAGCAAAATTAGTGGCTAGCCATTTTTTGACACAACAGCATGGATCTTCTTGTTTTTCTGCTTACAGAAGGCAGACGTTACACACACTCCCATCCCTTTCAGCATAATTCCTCCAGAAAGAGAAATTAGGGCTGCAATAGCTTTCCTCCATTTGAAAAAATGATAAAAAGTGCACTATAGTCAAAGAGGACTTAGTTTATTGCCCAAATCTATACCAATCACTCATACATATTTTATCATAACAAAAAAACATGAAAAATGTAATATAGAGTTTCTTTCTATACATGTATTGCACAGATCTGTATGTGCAAGGGCTCTTGCTCGCCTCGCTCTTTATTTTTGTCCCCTGTCTTCACTCTGCTTTCTACATGCTACAGAGCTCTGTCCAGCTCTGGTCTTTTCAAATTTGGGATTGGAAAACCCAGTTTTACATAGCTGAAGATCATAGAATCATAGAATGCTTAAGGTTGGAAGGGACCTTAGAGGTCATCTAGTCCAACCTCCCCTGCACACACAGGGTCACCTAGAGCACACGGCACAGGGCTGCATCCAAGCAGGTTTTAAAGATCTCCAGAGGAGACTCCACAACCTCTCTGGGCAGCCTGTTCCAGTGCTCTGTCACCCTCACAGTGAGGAAATGCTTCCTTAAGT
>JAUBOD010000032.1:1140400-1160614 GCA_032353885.1 Nothura maculosa | reverse complement strand
TTTCATTAGGTTTCTCACTGCCCAGTGGTCCAGTCTGTCCAGGTCCCTCTGGATGGCAGCACAGCCCTCAGGGCTGTAGGCTACTCCTCCAAGTTTGGTGTCGTCAGCAAACTTGCTGAGGGAGCACTCCATGCCTCCATCCAGGTCGTTAATGAATAAGTTGAACAGGACCAGACCGAGGACTGACCCCTGGGGGACACCACTAAGTATAGGCCTCCAGCTGGACTCCACACCATTGATAATCACTCTTTGCACCCTGCCATCGAGCCAAAAGACACAAGCCTGCTTGCTTTGTTTTACACGCCATCCTCCATTTACCAAAAGCTACCCTTGTGGCTGATGTTAGGTAAGGAGCACTAATGCCACTGTTGACTTTCAGGTGCCTTGTTGTCTACACGTACATGCATTTCCTGACTCTTCCCAACTAATAACAAACACTAAAACAATCCATCATTTACGCATCATTTCTTTTTTCTCCCCCGTCGTAATAAACTAGCACTGATCATTTCCATGATCTTGCCAGTCACTTGCATGATTCTATTTATTTTGTTCCATTATTATGTATTGTATGTATATGTGTGGTACTTCCAAATAAAAACATCAAGATTGACAGCTAGGTAGAGCAGTAAGAAACACATTTACCTTTGTCCAAGAAAAAGATTAAAGCCAGATGAGAAAACATGAGTATTGGATATCTAGTAAACAGTGTTTTCTCATGTGCATATATTACACTGAAACACTAAATAGTAAGATTTGCTACAGAAGCATGTGCATAAAAATTGTTCTTTAGATATGATTACTCCCATATGTACTATTCAAAATGTATGGAAAAGTCTTTGAACTCAACTTGAATTACTATTTTTTTTTCTTTCAGAAAGCACTCCATTTTTAACTAATTTTCTTCTCTTGCCTCCTACAGACTCCAATGTTCATAGCGTATCAGATATTCTTCATGTTCCCCGAAATATTATCAAAGTTGGAGAAATAAGAAATAATTGTTGTTTTATCTTTTAATATTTATTACCAGCTACTGAATTGTACTTTGAATGAAAATTTGGCTAAGATCAGTCAAGAAAGTCCCTTTATACACAATGTATTTTTACACAATTATACAATGCATTTTTTTTCATTTCTTTACAGGGAAATGGACCAAGTCAACCTGAGAAATGCAGATTAAGCAATGGACAGCAGGCAGAGCTTGCAAAACATGGACAGCAAAGCAGTGAAGTAATTATTCACAGATGACATAAGACAAGAGGCAGATTTTATATATATATATATTTATATATATATTTGAAGAAAGGAAAATACTTTGCAGCATTTTGGTGGGGAAACTTATACAGTCCTATAGTCCTTCAAAGTCCTATAGGTCTCCCATGACTGCAAATCTTGTCCTCTCAAGCACTGCATCCTGTTGCCCAAACACTGATTAGAAAGCTATATGCTGCTGTTCATGAGCACCAACAAGGGATCACTTGATCTTTGCCTCCTCATGCTGAAAAGCCAAGGTCAACTTCCAAACTGAAGGAGCCAGTCCCTTGTCACTTGAAATTTCATCAGATGTTCCTCCACCACAGCAATTCAGATGATACTTCTAGCAAATACCACAAACAGCAAAATGCTTCCAGCTATTAAATAAATCTCTTACGTAAGTGTTGAAAGTAACTTAAACCAGCTGAAGCAGAGTGTAAGATACATGGATAGCGTCACTCTTCTTGTTGTAAATTTTACTGTGTTCTCTCTAACAGATGATACCCACTAGAATATGATTCTTTTATTATTATTATTCTTATTATGAATAGCATCATGATGCTACATTAAATTTTGAGAGATTTCATTATAACACTGGCAAATCAGGAAATAGGACAAAAAGGTGTAACACTCAACTTCTCTTGACATAGCCCTGCTATTATGGAGCCAGAAATGCTTTCACATAAAATGAAAATGAAAGGAGAAAAATGTAACCTAGATCCAACTTGTGTTGCAGTAATAATTGACTTTATCCACCATGCTATTCGTATCAGCCATGGTGTTTCATAAACATTCTTGTCTGGTGCTGAATGAACCATGTTTTCTGAAAATGGTTGTACCTGCCAGTCATGGTATTTGGAGGCTAATAAAGATGTATATCCAAGCATTTAGTATGATTACCACAAACAGATGGATTGTTTTTTCCCAGGTTACTCAGGGTACTCTTGAGAATAAACCTAAACAAACCTTCCTCCCTCTCTCCCTTCCTCCCACTATCCAAGAAGAATATTTAACTTAAGAACATGCAGAGGTTACCGCTACACAGCCATAAGTGCAGCTAGATGAGTGAAAACAGGTGCACACATCTGGTAATAGATCCTCTGGATAGAGCTGAAAATGAGGAAGAGTTTGCTGCTGGATAGGGAGAGGCACCAGGCCAGCAGGGCAAGTCTCAGCAAGAAAACTAAGACTGATACCATTCTGATGGCACTTGGGCACAAGATTCAGTGGGATCCAGCAAGAGAGAGCAGCTGAAAGAAAAGAGGAGTCAGTCTAAGGAAAGCTAACCAGAATTCCTTCTTCCTAGGAATGTGGAGAAGAATAAAATTGACAAGGAAAGAAAATCCACAGACTTGTGGAACCCATTCTCCTCATCTATCTATAGCAGACAGGAATAGTTTCTGACTTTGTCAACACCATCTTTGTACCTCTCATCACACTGGTCTCAATATTAATGTAATTAATTAATTTAATAAAAAAGCAATATCCTTTGCACTGAAGAGGAGAAAAGAATAAAATCTCCCAAAATAAGAAGAAATAGGGATGGTTAAATTGCAATCAATTTAAGATGGACTTAATCTCACCTTAATGGATGTTTATGACACTGCTGCAAGACCAGATCTAAAAAGCAGCACCATTTTGAATTCATGGAAGATTTTTTTCTAACAAAAGTAATAGAAAATATTCCCACAAGAAGAGAAACAACTCTGTTAGCAAAGGTATATTATACAAAGAGAATCAGCCTAGGAGTTAGGCTGCAGAAGGCATTACAGAAGGAATGATTATGCTGCAGTCTCAAAGTGGCGAGTTACGTGTGTCTCAAAAAAATTGCTTTTTAGTTTGTTGTTGCTTTAAAGCAATAAGGATAAATTGAAAAAAATAAATCCCAAAAAATCCTAAACTCATCTTCAAATAATATCAGATACTGTGGCATCACCTATCTCCAGTTGGATTGTCATTTTAAGTCCTAAAAGGTTTTGAATATCCAGAATGCTAAAAATAAAAATAAAAAAATAAAAAAATTGTTTGGGCTTAATGATTGAATATTTAGAAGGACTTTATCCCAAACTTACATTTATGAGCCTGAACTTGTTCCCACTGTTCTCCCTCCTTTCTTAACTCCATCTCTCATTCTCTGTTGGAAAAGGCTTAATAGAGCTGCTTCTTCAAGACTTAACAAATCAAATTGGTGTTCTGAAAATGTTTCAGTTTATAATTGGAGTAGATTCCAAATGGACAAGTTAATTTCAAAAAATTCTATACATATCTTAAAAAATAAATATATCAAACACAGATTATATTATTTCTGCTGACATAGGTTGGACATGTATAATTTGACCCTAGCTGATACTTGTGTTTTTGTCATATTCTTCATATGTTGTTCTTTTTTATACATCACTTTCTTTCTTTCTTAAAAAACTCTCTCAATAAGAGCTATAAAAATCCTCTACTCTAGTCCTCAGATACTATGTCCTTCTATGAAATGTTCCTATTTAATTTCTTTCTTGTTATACATAGATTGGATTGACAGACTACTAAATAAATTGCAGTCATTTATTTCTTACAACCAGGAACCATTCACGGTTGAATATTTTAAGAACTAAAGGCACTTCTAAAATTATGTAAGCATCTAACGTTAGGTCAACTATTTAATTTTGATTTAGCACAATTTCGAGCTATGATCTGTGGAAATCAAAGCATTTAGATTTTCCCCTCCTCAACATGAGATGATTATAAGGTAAAAACCTATTCCAGAAAATTAAATCGATTGATTCGTGTCAGGGAGTTATGAACTATGTAGGTTGCCAGCTACTGCCCACCCTGAGTTTCTTTCACTCTGTTCCCTTTAAGGTACAATTCTCATCAGAGAGGAGTAACAAAGGACACTCCAGATTTCTGCACTCCCATTGGAATCTACACTTCAAGAACTAAGACTTGTTTATTCCTGCAAGTATTTTTACTAGGCATGGAACACTCAGCTAACATTGATTGAAAATTCTTTTTTTCTTTTTTTTTTTTGGAGGGGGGTGCAGGGCAATTTCAAATAAATATTTAATGTTAAAAAAAATTTGGATTTGTTTAAAAAAAATCTGCTGATTGGCACACTGATTAGTAAAAAAGGAGTTTCCTACTCCTTTGTCTAACAGTCAAAGTCTAACAGCTGTGAAACACTTATCCATTGATCTGTTTCATATTAGCCAAAGAGCTCATCTTTGAGGCAACAGATTAATTAGTTAATAAATTTTTTTTTTGTCTACTTTGATTTTTAGGGAAAGAAATGGTAGGCCTAAATCAGTTTAATTTTACTATCTTAGAAAGATAGTATGCATTTCCAAGAAAACTATGAGGGCTAGTATAGCTTAAACTTTGAAATTTGGAAGATGAAGCATAGCATGCTCGGTTAGAGGGCCCTTTGTCTCCTTCCAATCCCCGGGAAAGCAAAGAAATCTCAGCTACTGTTTGAGGAAATCTAGGTTTGAGACAAAACACCTGCAAAAATTCTTGAGCCTCTGTATCCTCTATGGCCTGAAACCCCCAAGGAAAAGGAGAATATACCTAGGAAAAAAACACTGCTTCCAGCAAATAAAGTACTCTTCAGAGGTATTTTCTAGAGACTTTCCCTAGATACATTTATCTTAATAAACAGTTTTAATACAACTTCAGGAAGCGTTCAGGTAGAAACCTTGTGGATTATCACAGTATCACCTTCATTCCCGTTTCCAGTGCAACCATGTAATCTTCAGACAACATCTGCTTTTGTAGTGACTGCCTTGTGTACTACAACAAAAGGTGTCTAGAAACACTCCTGTGTCCTTTTTATTTTTTTTCTTCCATTTTATGGAAGAGTAGTTAAATTGGAAAGACCCTTAACAACCAGCTCTAACCAATATAGTACTCTGTCCCCTTTCTCTTCTCTTGTCCTCTTTTTAATAATTAATTATTGTCCACATAGTATTAACAACTGGCACAAAGAAAATAATTCCTTAGTAATAAAATATAGCCTTTAAAAGAAAAAACCCTAGACCTTTTTTTCATAACAAGTTTTACAAGTTGAATTTTCTCTTTGAAATCTTGATCCTACTGTTCTTTAGAACACACACAGAAAGTTGCAGATTAAATAAACTTTACTCAGCTGTAAAAACTACCAGTTCAAGGCCCCTGGATATTCGGTGCCCCTAGTTGGAAGCTAAATTATCTCTAATAAGTCAAAGTTCTACAAGACTCAAACCTGCCAAAAGTGCCAAAACATGGATGATATTCAATTGTTTCAAATGACATAACCCGGAAGATTTTCTTCTCCCATTCTCATCAGCAATTGACACTGAAATGGTGCCCTTAATGCACAACAAAAATATTCAAGTTAGGAAAATGGGATTTTTTTTTTTGCCCAACCCATCACAAGCTGTTGGGAGAAGAATTGTTTGTGGGGATTGTGCCTTCTTCTAAGAACTACAGAGCAGGTAAGGAATCTACTTAGCACAAAACCTGTATTTCTGTCAAATCCAAAAAGCAAAACCAAGAAATACTAACCCATCTGATTATATATATGGGACAGCCAAAAGATCACTTGAATGAGGTATCAGTAGATTTTGTGGCTGTGACTGCCATGGATCCAATCTTCCTTCTAAATAAGAACACACAGATGAATACTAAAAAATAAGAACAAGATTTGGTAAACAAGCAAAGGAGTTTCCCATATGCAACATATTAAAGACATGTATAATGGCTGCTCACTGAAACAGAAATTGAAAATGAGCATAAAACTTCTGCTGATTTATGGCTTGGATAGACCACATTGAGGATTATCATAGCTAATACTTAAATGACTAAATTCACGTCACTCATTATTGCAGACTTTTCTATTAATGGTGCCTTAAAATACCACAGAACCAGCAGAAAACAAGAAGAGCCAACAACACAAGGCCAAAGAGGCACCAGCCCAGGAGCAGGTCCAAGGCAACCTCTGCCATCTTCATTCATGCCTTGATTCAGCCTTGATTTGGC
This sequence comes from Nothura maculosa, assembly GCA_032353885.1. NCBI lineage: Eukaryota > Metazoa > Chordata > Aves > Tinamiformes > Tinamidae > Nothura > Nothura maculosa. The sequence continues at coordinate 1,154,359 of JAUBOD010000032.1, read as the reverse complement.
CCAAGTAGTCAGCAGGTGTTTCCCATTTTGTCAATCCGTGCCCTGACTTGGCTCAGGTGGTCAGCAGACGTCTCTTTTGTTTTACTAGAGTCTCTAGGCCTCAACAAGTGCCCTGCCATCTTTGAAGCTGGTTACTACACAGGACAGCTTCAAGTGTTTGCAGAATATAATTAGAATATGATTTCATGTTCTGATTTACCACCAATATCTTAAAAGGTGCTTCAAGCATTAATGCATAATAGAAAATTACTGTGACTGACATCATAAAGTCATGCACCGATATCCACTGGTGTCAACCAAACAAGAGGTCTGCAGAACGTAACTCCTTTCCCATCTCCCTTTCTAGCTCTCCAAACAGTTGGTACGTCACACAGCAGGGATTGCTTTCAATCTACGTGGCTCAACAACAATTATGAGGAAGGACTTCCTCTACTTCTTCACTGCTCTGTATTCCTTGTCAGGATCTGGCCCTGACTGACATTTAGAAGAAATTTCTCCGCAGAAGATCACATGTATAACTTATAGAGCTAGATAACAACTCTTTGAAACCAACTTCAGTTTCTACTATATAACTATATCTAAAACTCATCTCCATTCATCCTGGTGAAACAGTAAAACTATCAACACAAGACAGTCATATATCCTATGACAGGACTGTCAGTCTCCAGTCATTGGATGCCAACTTTCTTGTCCCCACAGTTCATCAGTTGGCAAACTGATCATGGCAAACTCACATCTGCTCCACGAAAGTGAACAATGGATCCAGAATTTTCCAGGGTATTTCTGGTGTTATCTTTACTGGGTACAAGGAGAGCTCAGCCTTCTGCACGTGCTGAGAAGCCATGGCAATACATTGGCTTCTCCAAAAGCAGCAATATTTTAGAGAGAAGGCAGCCAAAACAAATTAGAGCACAATACAGCGCAAATTAAAGGAGCATTCCTGAAATGTTCAAGAAGGAAATACACAGCCATGTCATTAAGGCCATTCCCAAAGCTTCCTCCAGCTAAATATGCTTGCCTGCTCCCACAGTGGTATCAGCTCCCCCTATGCAAGTTTGACTCTCACCTAATGGGCAGAAGCCAAGCCCCTTTCCTGCCTTCACCATTAGGAAATACGGTTTGGAATATACGTGCATATGATTTTGAGCAAATAGAACAGTTGTAATATGTATTCCAGCTGGGAAAAGGGTACCCAAAGAATAGATTAACTGTCAAAACAGGAGGCCGTATCATACAAGGTCTGGTAAGATTTAAATATTTTCATTGATGGCTTGGATAGAAAATATAATATTTGTGGCTGTCACTAAGCTGGGAGGGGATGCAGGCACTCTCAAGAGGAGGATTGGATTTCATACTCATCTCAGAAATTAGAGCAGTATTATAATAGCAGTAGGACTGAATTCAGTGAAAGGAAAGTTCAAAGAATTTCACTTTAGAAAAAAAAATCAGAAGAAAGCACAATGCAATATGGAAAGTACCTGGCTAAGCAGCAGTATTTCAAACACAGATGATGTGTTATAATAGCTCAAACTGAATAGGAGCCAAAAATGTAATGCTGCTGCAAAACTGGTAAATGTCAATCTGAAAAAAATATTTTTAAAAGTATCGTGCAGAAGGCACTGGAGGTAAGGTTTCCACTCTCCTGGCAATGAGGAGACTCAGCTGGAATATTCCATTGAGTTGGGTCATTTCTGCTCAAGAAAGGCAGATAAACTGCAGAGAATCCTGAGGGAAACCTTAAGACTGATGTTTCACAAACATGATCTGGGAAGAAAGGTTAAGGGAACTGCATTCGCTAAGTATACAGAAAAGAATATTAAGCTAGAGTAAAGGCTTAAAAACAGTCTTCCAATATGTAGAGGTTGTTATAAAGCAGACAATGAATAATTTCTCTCCATAACTACCAAGAGATAGGATAATAACTTATTCAATTATTTTTCAATAAGGAGGATTTAGATTAAACATTACAAGAGATGTTTCTCCTTCTAAATGTACAAGAAAAAACAGAACTATCTGATGTTGCTATTGCTAGATGGAGGAGTTGGCAGATAGGGGCCAGGGAAGAAAAGGGAACCTACCTGTACTAGTGCTCACAATGGAAGTTCAAGTAGTAACATTTGTAAAGATTTGCAACATTGGAGTCTCCTTACAAATTTTTAAATAGAGAAAATTTTCACAAACCTAGTTTTCCCAGCAAAATTGTTTTAGAAGACTTTCAGCAAGGAAATTGCTGGAATGGTGTCAGGCTGTTTCCAAAAGCTCTGGCATGAAAAATAAATGCTTTTTTTCCTGACATAGAATTGGTAACTTTTTCAGAACAAAATACTGTGTGTGTTGCAGGGATGGGAGTGGAGGAAAGTCAACATCAAAGGACAGCAAAGAAAAATAATGTATCAAAATCTTGATCTTCAGAGATCCCTTTGGTACAGTATTTATAAAACAAAAACAGCTAACAAAACACAATTATACAATGGACTTGGAAAAAAACCCTGTCATTCTGCCAAGTGACACATGAGATCCTTTTGGTAACAGGATAAATTGATGACACATATAGTTTAATAGTTCAAGAACAGCTGCATATTTCTTTTTAAAGGTACAATACAGTGAATTTATATTACATAAGAAAACCACTGTTTTCTCCTTAAAATAAATAATTAAATAAATAAATGCTTCAGACCACTACAAAGCTATATACTCATGCTCACCAATACCTATATTCCCTCCTGAAAATGTAAAGCAAAGAAATTAAAATATGAAAGAAAACACACTGTGGAAGTGCTTGTTACCAACGCTATTGTTAGATTCTATAAACTCGAACAGAGTGCCTCATAAGAAATCTAATACAGATTTTGTTTTTCCTTTTCTTTTTCTCTCTCTCTTTTTCTTTTTAATTTCTAAAGAACATTATTCAGGTTTTGGGGTTATGATAATAGATGTAAGAGCAGCTTTTGGGGTGTGGTTATTATTCTAATTGGGAGTTGGTGATGCTGGGCACTATGAATGTAGCAGAAGAGGGAACGGAAGCCCATCCCCTTCCAGTGCACAAGAGCTGACACAGAATTGGTGTCACAGATTGGCTCGGACACCGTTATTGATGGTGGATAGTCTTGAGTAGATGTCATTTACCAATGAGATATATTATCCTAAGAAAAAGTAATTTCCAGTGTGGAAAAATGATGACCAGTAAGATTAAATTCCGTTTGCATACCTCTATTGCACTTACCATGCATAGAACGTGAAAAGGTGAGAAATTAGTGCAAAGCAAAAGTAAGTTTTCACTAGAATGAAGGAAATGAAGTACGAGTGAAGCCTGGAAGGATGTACCCTGATAAAACTAGCTTCTCTACCTAGGCTACCACACTACTACCACTTAAAAATATGTATCAATTCTAAATGAAGTGAAATTCCACTTAATTTGTCAAAACATAATTAATATATATGTTTTCTCTAGAAGTATCAGTGATATTGAATATGCAGACTGAATCTCTGAAGGTTTTTATTATTTTATTTTATTCCTAGTGTTTTGTTCATTTTAAAGAATTGTACCAGAGCTAAAAATTGCTATCTCCTAGAACAAGGTTTTGTCTATTCTATATTAAAATAGGCTTTGAAGACTATTTTAATAATGCCAACCATCTGGCAAATCTCCGTGACTCTACAGGCACCAGCACAAAGCTATCTAAAGCCAGTATCTAATAGGCAAATAAATGACCTGGTAAAAGTGCTCTATATGGACACTTGCAGATTTTAAATGACCAAAATCAAGGATTGAATGAAAATGAATTATTCTAATGGACTTATTTTGATTTCTTGAACTCGGGACTAGACCATTCTAAATGTCCCTGACAGCAAAGCATTTTAAAGAATTTTGGGGGTTTTATGAGTTTTTTTTTGTCTCAAACTTTCAAAAGTATGTACAGTCTGAACACCAACCAATCCAGTAAACTATAACTATTCAACCACTAAACAAATAATAGCATAATAGAATAGCTTCAAATAACATGAATTAAATTAAAAAACATTCAATTTTAATAATCCACAGAAATTGCTAGTAAAACAAATCCATTTGTTGATTTAAAATTTGCCATCATTATGGTTTGTTTAATAACATCTTTGTAAGCTGTTCACGTAGGACCTCTGGTTAAAAGGCAGCTAGTGATGGATGAAACAGGTCTAATTACACATCTCTTTGTAGGTTTGTCAAAAGCATAAATATTATACAAAGGAAATAGCTGTGTGATAAATTATAGTAAATTACTATAATAAAAAAGTTTACTTTTGTTTTAGATAATCAGCAAATTAATTGTGTTTGTTGCCAATTTAAAATGTATAATTAGTACATCTGTGTCATTTAAATCAGCTCAGCACGTCTCATTGTATCATTACGGGAGGAATTTGAAGTGTACTTAATGTATTAACGAGTCACAATGGGGAAGAATTCTCATTAATGGAAACTTTTGCATAGTCAATAATGGAGAAAAATTGTATATAAATAAATGAGTTCTCCACTAACCTATGAATTCTGTATCGGCAAATAAATACCTGTTATAAAGGTAAACCTTTTAAGAACAACAACAAAAAAAGACATACATCAAGGGTGGATTTTTGCTGCAGCAACATAATGCTAGTTTAACCCTTTTGAACATTTAACTAAAATTCATGAAATAAAGTAGATAACACTAGTAGCTTAACAGCAGTTATTTACTAGGCAGGATTCAAAGATTTTGCCTGTCACAGGCATCTTCTGTCCATGTATTCTGGTCTGATTGCACTCCATAAAAATTACTAAAATTGTGAGGTATTCCAACTGTACAGAAGATGCTATTAAAGAGTGCACAGTAAAGCACCAATACAAGATGCCTCTATCTCTAGATGGCACCACTAACAGCCATCAGCAGGCATACAACCAGGCTGATGCTACTTGGGGAGGATGCACGTGGCACCACAGACCATCTTGCAGTTACTCAACACCTATTTCTTGCTTCCATGCCCCAGGAGTGACTACGAGTTCAAGCATGTGGCCACTAGGATCTGGTTCCATTGGCTCTAAAGGACATGCCTGAAGATGGATGACATTACCAGATGAAGATTTGAGACTGCTGTTCATTTTGGCCAAGTGAGTATTGACCTCACCATCTACCTCTGTATGTGCCATAAAAGAATTCAGCTGAGGAAATGAGTCATTTTACCCAGATATTTTTAACATCTATATGGCTAACCAGGTCCGAAATACCTTTCTACACCTATTTTTTTTAGCTATTTATATTTTTTTCCTAGAGAGGAAAAAAAGGTATAAAGCAGAAAAACAAGAGGGAAAAAATGCAACCAAATTGACATATTTTTCTTCAGTTCTCTAGGATATGATTTTTCTTGTGTGACTCAAGCATTTAATTTTGTAACATTTGAACTCAGACCAGCTGTAAGAATAAATATGGTAGGAAAAGCTAGAACTTTATCAGTCTGCTCTTCACATAGTGTACTACTTATTTCCAAAGAGCATTCTTGTGAAATTGGAAAATATTTCACGAAATTACTGGTTTAGAGCAATCAATGACTCGAAATTTAAATACATATATGTGTATCTTCAGCAAGCCAAATGAATAATTTCAATAAAAGTCATGTTCTGTGGTTTTTGGCTTCCAAAACTGAAAAAATAAGCTTAAATTCATTGAAAATAAAGAAAAGAAATTGACTTTTTCTTTTTCTGAAGAAGACAATTTCTTAATCTAGTTATAAACTAGCATAAATACTAGCTTCTACTAGCAGAGAAAAAAAAGAATGTATTAGGGAAAATAAAGAATCACAATAAGTAACTAGTAATCTTAATTTACTTAATTAATTACTGATTTTAACTTTCTTGAGATTAAAAATGTGATATTAGTCTGTGTAAGCCTATTTCTCCTAAGCTATTAATGGCAATATTAGAGATTTATTTTTTCCTCATTTGCTATAGATTTTTTCAGGGCACTGAAATGATCATGAGCTATTAATTATTATACACCTGTAGACAACTTCCTCTACTGTATCGTTAAGAAAACACTACAAATGATGGCCTTAGTTCTGTAATTCACTTCATGAAAAAGGACAGTAATGAAAAGAAACGTATATGAAACTGGCAGCATAATCAGAACTTATAAATATTTTGAAAAAACAAACAAACAACAGAATCAAAAGCAATTCCTTGGACTAGAAACTGAAATTTTCTTTCCACTGCTCCTTTACTAACTAGAGCAGGTATTTAACCTAAGGTCCATTTCAGTGTCCAGTCACCAAACTAATGTGGATGTCACATCAACCAAATTAGTGTTGGGTGCAACTCTTATTTTGCCATGAACGGTCTCATACAAAGCTGCACAGGAAGGATTAGAAGCTGGCATCAATTCTGGAGGGATATGAGGATTTGTTTGCTTATAATACTGGGGAGGAGGAGAAGGGGAAGCCTATAAGCCATAAATTGATTTCTATATTGATTAAAAATAATAAAGCTAGAAACAATTTTGAAGTCTTTCTCAGTTCTGTGGTATGCAAAATACATTTATCTTCCGAGCCACCACTGTGACATTTAATTGTAGTACAGGAAAAAAAGAGTGAAAAAAAATACAGAGTCAGTGTTTTGAAAAACCCCCATATTTTATCCTGGAATAGCATGCAATTCCTATAAGGAACCAAGTGTATTGCTTTTCTCAAGAGCCTTTTGAGTGGATTATTTATTGCTGTTTCCTGTTCAAGTTTTTATGGGTAGGTCAAGTGCCAGAGTGTTGTTCTGTTCTGTCTGCCAAGAATGATAAAAGCTGGACTACAGTTTGACATCAGGACCATATCTAATTACTAAAGAAAGCAGTGCATGGGCTGCAGAGGGGTCTCCCCACCAACTCACTCCCTCTTCATTTTACTAATTCAATTGACATCATCTTCATAGAATAGTATGCTGTAGCTCCAGAATAGTAGTGTTTATATAAAAAAGGATTCTTATTTAAAGTTTTTTTGCCTTCCCCCACCCTGACAAAGAGTATTTTCTTACTTCTTCTAATTTAAGTGTAGAGTAGCAATGAGGACTAAAGATCTCTTTCATAGCCATCAGCTTGCTGCAGTCATGCTGCTATACTTGAAGCCCTCATGCTGGGCTGTTGGTGACCTCAGTGCTGACCTGATGTAATGGTTATATTTCTTTTTTTTTTTTTCTTTTTTTTTTTTTTCTTTCTTCTCCTTATGAAAAACAAGTCATTCAGTTCCTGTATTTTAGGCATTAGTTCTGAGTTTCTACTACTAACCAGAGACCAATCATTATACCAGTTGTGTTTGCTATACATTCTTACACAGGCAAATTTTCAATGCAAAGTCATCTGAACTTATACAACATATATATGGCACATAATTTGTCTAAGGCATTAATGGCAGCAGAGGCAAATTTATTTTTCTTGAGGAGTTCAGTGAATTGGATAGCTTATATCCCATTATAATCAGTCCCATAATTTGGAGACTTTTGAAGTGCTTCTTGTAGCTAAATAAGACCTTTCTGGGAAGCAAAACAACTATTCCAGAGAAGTGAATCAGTTGTGAATTACATAATGAATATTCTCATACCCACCTACAATGAATAAAAAAGTACAAATAAAAATAAAATAGGAGCCAGAGCAAAATTTAACAAGACCTTTGAATCTCAAGTTTTGTTGATAGCTGATTTTTCTCCTGTACATTTTTCATTTCTCTGTGATTTTTCTGGAAGTTCAAAAGAAAAAGTAAGCAAAGAGTGTGCACAGTCTAAAACATGCAATGCTTCGAGAGGGATGAAAGCAAGCAGAGCTTCTGCAGATGTGCATGTTAATGAAGATTTAATTGGGAGGCAGGTGCACATAAATAAGGAGCATATGGAAAGGAGCAACAGTAAACACAATAGCGCAGGGCTCAACACAGACTTAAAAACAACAGAACTTAATCTTTTTTATACTCATAAAATTTCCCAAAGAAATTTACTCAGATAAACATTTCTTGCCCAAAGCATGGATCTGAGAGAATATGCAGAAGCTCTTTCCACACTGCAATGAACTCAGAATGAAAATGCTGAAACTTACAACTTTTTGCTTAGTCAATATTTCATATATTAAGCGATTTTTATGTATTAGAGAAATTAAATTTGAAGATAGATTTTATATAAGAAGAGACTATTGTATTAGCTATCTGCCACATTGTTTCAGAAGCAGAATAAATCTGTCTTTAAAGCACTTCAGAGGTCAAAAGGGTGAGCATTTTGGGGATAAGAAATATAAAAGATCATGTTCCAAATTATAGACATGGGATCTGGATAGAACGAACAGAAGGAAAATGCTATACCATTTTAAAATCTAAATCTCAAACAACATTTCAAATGTATTTACTACAAATAGAAACATAAATTTTATTATCTGTCTACAAAAGAAGCAAACAGAAGTAGTGAAGTAAGATCGAGTAAAAATGGTACTTCTACAATAATAATCAAGTATATAGATGAGATCTTTGAAATTAATTCTCTTATAGAGAACAAACAGAATTAACTATAGTTACTGTAGGCCTTTTCCTTAGAAGGGCACATTGCTAAAACACCACCCTGGAAAAAAGGACCCTATTTCTTGTGGAAATGTACTCTTCCTCCCACCTCCCTAATGGAGTAGCATTCTGTTATGAACATTTTTATGAAGTTTGTATTCTATTATGAGGAAAGGTGTATCCTTTGACTTCATCCTTTTCATACACTCTAAAGCATGAGAAAAAATTGGCTGCTTGTTAACCTACTGTCATAAAAGGACAAAAAAACCCCTTTTTACTACCCTTGGCAAAATATAATACATACAATAATATTTGAGGACGGACCATAAAATTACAAGACATCAGTGTCAAAATGCATATTCTACCTCACTGCTAGGTGTGGCAGAGATGTACATGACATCATTTAAAATGGAAAATGTTTAGTAAGAGAACCAGATCTTCTATGGGTGAAACTTGGGTGTTAGTTTTACAGTTAGACAAAAGGGTATTAGTCTAACCAAAAGCAGGTGACAGAAAGGAAATGCAAGAAGGGCTTGAATAGCAGTAGCCAGGTTGAGAGAGGACTGCTGAGTTTTGCTCAGCGCTAACTAATTCTGAGAAAAGGCAGCATGAGTCAAACTGAGCAAGATCGTCTATGGTGTAAGACCTGCTGGGATCCTGGGTATGACTTTGATCACCCATTTAAAAAAACACAGATTGAATAAAGTTGAGGCAGTGATGGAAGAAGTGGGACAGTGATGGATAACTCTTCCACTCACCCTTGTAGCCACTCTTCTGAAATATATCTGCAGTAATCTGGCTTGGGCTTGCTGAAGACCAACAAAATCAAAGCTGAAAAGGGCTACGAGCACTTTCCATACTCTCACTGAAGGGAAATGCTTAGGAGAAACACATGAGAACCAAAAATGGACTGGCTTAGAAGTCTCAGGTTGGCTGGAGATAGAGTCTAAGCCTCCCAAGTACCAGATAATATCTACTAATACTGCTACTCCTCTTAAAAGTGCAATTAAGTAAGAGAGGAAAAAAATAAAAATAAAGCTACCACATACTTCTTCCACTAAATTACCTTTTTAAGGTTGATTAATGAAAATGAGCCTGAATTTCAAGAATTCAAAGAGTACCCAGCTCAGGAGAAAGAGCCCCATCTTAATGGTCTGAACATCCCTCAGTCTGACAGAAATATTGCCTTTCTTCACCTGGTAACTGTAAATCATTCCCCTGAGGGTTTTTGTGAAGCTAAGTGAGCATTCATAGCCTGCTTTGCCAGGCTTCTTAAACAATAGGAATCACTAAAAGTAAGAGACACCTTTCTTAGTAAGAACCCTAACCTACAAAAACTCAAGGTGCTATTGTCATTTTTAAACTCTTGCCTACTATGATAAATTATGGAGCATACTATATAAGACAGGATTGTTTAATTCCATTGCCAGTCATCTCAGACTAGAACTACTTGATTTCATACTGTTTTTACCTCCACTATTGAAATATCTGTGTGGATGTGAAAAAAATAGCTAAGGAGAGATTAAGCATGATATTTAATGTATTTTATCACAATAAATTGATCATAAAAGACCAACTGAGCTACCTCATCTGTCTCTGATGTTTTTGAGTCCTAGGCATTCAAAGTAGTTTCTCCATCTAGCTATTAATGTCACCGACAACACGAACTTCCACCACTTTCCCAGGAAAGTGTTCCATGGTCTAATATAACCCTTATTGTCGAGATAATGGAGACCAGACATCAAGGAAAGCTGATTTGATTTGATATTTATCCTATCAGAACTCCACCCTCAGTTATTTATCTTCTTCCACAACATTTTATATACTCTGAGATGGTGAACATCTCCCATTACTCATTTCACAAAACAGTTGCATTTTGGGAGCACAAGTTTCAGTATCTGGTTTCTACAGAAAGTGGAGGAAGCCATTTTGTAGATAGCCAAAGGGGCAGTAAAAACCAGACTGCCCCAGCTCCGTCTACAGAAACACCAGAGTTTCTCTAAATACACAGCTTATAGGCATGTGCCAACAAGTGATGCCCACTCTAAAAACCTGGTTCCAAAATTTGACTCATATGGGCATCCAGAGAAGAATGTGCTTGGTTGAAGAGCGCTGTGCGTGCGTACATGCAATCTGCTGCCGTGCCAATAAACGGTGCACCAGCAAGGCACAAAGCGTGAATGCCAGCATTTTGTAAAAGCGTGATACGACCCACAGAGAACTGCTTTTGTGCAGCAAGTATGTGTGCACATGTGTCTTAATGCAAAATAAGCCTGACGAAAACAAATACATATGCCAGTGATAGCCACCAGCAGACTACACAAAATAAATGAAGTGAGATACTCTGTGATCTGCATATGCAAAGCTGCTGTTAGGAAGTGCTTGTGCACAAAAGGCTACATGTATTTTGTGGTTCTGCTTTACAGAATCCAATATAAAACAATATTCCAAAGTACAAAAGAAGGCTCAATTGCAAACAGTTATTTTGTGTTCCTCAGTTTTTTTCCAGTCACTACAATACCTTAAATAGTCCCTATTCCCTCCGAGGAATATATTGTTAATACATTTATTTGCATGGCTACATTGTAAACTGGTTAATTGATGTGGATGGATTTTTTTTTTCCATTTATGTAGGGCTATTTTTTTGGCTGGATCTGCTCCCTTATTTGGTGCATAATGCACTAAATTCAGCTATGGTGACAAGGCAGCAATATATGGCTAAAACAAAGGCGGTGTGAGTAGCAGTGCTGAATACATGTAGCATAGTCTTGATTGAAACCTCTATATGTATGTGTATATTGACCTGTGTGTATGCCTATGTAGATATATATATGTGTGTGTGTAGCACACAGGCGTAGTTGTGTGCTACATAAGCATATATGTGTGCCACATAAGCATATACAGCAAAGTAAAACAATCCAAAAGAAATGTAAATGATTTTTCTAGCCCCTCAAGCACTAATGTATGCAGTGTAATAGACCTTTAACTCACTGGCAGCCCTAACTCTTCAGGGTTACCTCTTTTCCGCTGCTTTTCCTCTGTTCCCAATCTTCGGTTTCTCAAGCGGCTAGAGAGATTTGTTCAAACTTCACAAAATTGCTGATTGTTTCCACTGGGAACAAAAATAATTATGAAATGACATATCTGCATATTTAAAAAAAAAAAATAAAAGCAAAAGCCACCGAAAAGGTTTGCCGGTGAATAAAGGAAAATGTTGGAGGGCTCCTATTCAGGGCGACACGCTTACAAAATATCTCACAATATCATCCTGACCTCTACTGGAAACACTCAGTATTCACAAGCTGAAAAAGAGCAACAGTAAACCCACATCACCACATTCTTTAGAGATGTAGCAAGAATTTACCAGTATCTTTTCAATGTTAATTACAAAAATACTACAGGAGACAGTAGGGAATTGCATCAATATCAAAAATGAAAGGTGATGTAAAACGTTTCAGTAGTCGCTTCCACAGCTATATTCAGTGTTTAACACACATGCCTGGTTTTATTCTGATCATTACACATTTTAGGTTTTGCATGTCCATTGAGGTAACAGAAGTATAAGGGACTAGAAGTTCTAGTCACAATGTTTGCATCTTATCACAAGCACCTACCAGCTCTTAATTTATTTATTTAGAGGGTTAATCTGAAGTTCAGCTTTGTAATCAGCAAAAGGCAAGAAAACTACTTTCTGAAAAAAATCTTTGTAACTTACAAAGGAACGACTAACCCTTCAACATTCAGACCAGAAGCTACCAAAGCCACAGCAAATATTGTAGGAGGTCTGGAAAGTGACAGCTTGGTTCTTATCTTTAAACATTCAGGATTTCAACCCAACCCATTTACTAACATTAAAAGTGACTGTCAAGAATCCTGAAAAACGTTTAGCATCACTTTTTCTTCTGAGTACAGAAAGGGTTTGTAACAAACCTATAAGAGTCTCATAAAATTGTCTTATGGTTTGGTATGTGCTATTGCTAGAATTTTCACTTCACGAATTCTGCTACCATCAGGCAGATGGAAAGCCATTTACTAAGGCCTAGAACCTCCTCTGCAAAATTAATATACACTAGGGCAGATCTCCGCTAGTGTACAGCACTGCACCTGTAGAGATATCTGTGAGCAGACGAGCAGTCTTCCTTGGTGGCATCATCACAGGTTCTTGCTGCAGATCAAGAACTTTGTCAGACATGGCTAGTTCACATTAATTATGGGAATAGACAAAGCAACACAACTGTACTTAAAGTCTTTCCTTTTACTGAATTTACCTGTGTTGTTACCATCAGGACCTTACACACTAGGTGTTGCCTACTTGGGATACGGTGGCCTTTCAGTCAATAATCTCTTTTTTATTTCTTTTAAAATTCTGGATGAGATGCACATCCTCATGGGCAAGCTCAGGAAGGGTTTGTTAGATGAAGGCAGTTTGATCGAGAACTGACTGAATGGCAGAGCTCAGAGTAATTGTAATCAGTGGCACAGAGCCCAGCGGGAGACCTGTAACCCAGGGGTCAGCACTTGGTCCAGTCTTGCTCAGTTTATCAGTAACCTGGATGAAGGGACATAGTGCACTCTCAGCAAGCATGCTGATAATACAGAACTAGGAGGGGCGGCTGATACACCAGATAGGCCATTCAGAGGGACCTGGGTAGGCTGAAGATTGATCAAGAGGAACCACAACATTCAAAGGCAAGTACAGGGTCCTGAATCCAAGGAGGAATAACCCCCATGAACCCAAGGAGGAATAAGCCCCATGAACCCATGCAGCTTAGGGGCTGGCCTGCTGAAGAAGTGCTGCAGAGAAGGACTTGGAAATCCCTGGTAGGCTGACCAAGAGCCAGCAATGTGTCTTTGTGGCCAGAAAGGCCAACAGGATTCTTGGGTACAGCAACGATGTGATGGTGTTGCCAGCCGGTTCAGGGAGGCGATTTGCTCCCTCTACTGGGTTGCCCAGGACAAGAAGGGCACGTAGTTACTGGACAGACTCCAGTATAGGGCTGTTCAGATGACAGGGAATGGGAGCATCTCTCTTCTGAGGAAAGGCTGAGAGCGCTGGACCTATTCAGTCTAAAAAAAGAGACAGCGGAGATAGAACTCATCAATGTGTACATATACCTTAAGGGAAGGTATGAAGAAGATGAAACAAGACTATTTTCTGTAGAGGCCAACAACAGGACAAGAGGCAACAGTCACAAAGCAAAACACATGAAGTTCCATATGAATTTGAGGAAAAACTTCTTGACTGACGATACCAAACTGGGAGGAGTAGCTGACAGCCCTGAGGGACCTGGATGGACTAGACGACTGGGTAGTGAGAAATCTAATGGAGTTCAACAAGTGCAAGTGCAGGGTCCTGCACTTGGGGAGGAATAACCCTGGACACCGGTACAGATTGGGGGTTGACCTGCTGGAGAGCAGCCCCACAGAGAGGGACCT